>OY757920.1:0-354336 GCA_963585895.1 Sepioteuthis lessoniana
CACCATTCAGACAACATCCGATTGATGTTATGTTTTTTTTCAACTAAAATCTACGTTCGTTGGATTTTCTCCCTGGGTGTTTTTATTTATTTATTCATTTATTTATTTTGCTGATGAGTGGGTTTGAAAATTATTTTGTAAGTCAGAAAAGATTTTTGTTATATAATAAATCTTCCCAGATCTCGTTCTGATTTACAATGTGTATGTATTGAGGAATCTAGTGCATTATAAAATCTTTGAAACACGCAGGAATTTTTCCTCGTGTTAGCCTTATCGGCATTGGTTTTTATTTTTTGTTTTGTGTTTGTTGTGGGGTTATGATGGTTGGTCTGGAATTTTGAGTTGAATTATGTGCTTCAGTGATGGGGGGTGGAGACGAATGATCTTGAGTATTTTGACGCGTGTCACACAGTGGAAATGGTGGAGTTATGTCAGATAGGAGTGTTGATCGTGGTGTAAGGCAGCGAGTATGTGCGCAATGAATAACCAGGCCGTATAACCATTTTCGTTTTCCACCTGACTCGTTGTATTGTCTGCTTGTTTTGTTTTTTTACAGTAAAATCTCCTATCCAGGGTAGATTTGATGACTGGGCTATAGTTGATTGTGGCCGATGAAGTAAAACCTCATCGGTGACTTGTATTGGGTCTCTGTAGGTGAAGCGGTTTAAGCTGGCCTTCATTTTATGGTCAGTTTCATCGTTAGCTAGTGTGACGCGGTGGTTGACTTGCCTTAGGAGAGCAATTATTTACATACCAACGTTTGCAACTTTTCTTCTTTGTGGTTTGAACTTTCTGATATTGGGATGGCGACCAGTAATGGGGTAATGTGGAGATACACCTGTAGTACTGTTGATCATCGCATTCATGGATGAGGTGACGGATTCAAGGACGTCTGTCCATTCACAGTTTCTATCCTCACATAGCCCTTAGAGGGCGTTCTTTATTATGCAATATTGCCGCTTAATACTTACCGAACTTTGTGGCCACCAAGTAACATATTGACCTCCGACCCGGCCGAGCTGTCAAATAAGAAATGCACCTGTGTAAATAACAGGTGCATCCGGTCGAAGATATCAGGGGATAACCTTGACTGTGGACGGGTTGAATTGAGTGCAGATGCGACACTCACTGAAGCCGGTGGACGGCAAACAATTATATAACCCGGTGCCACAGGAAGTTCGAGTTTGTTGGAGATCAGAGTTTGGAGCCAGTTGTTGCAGTTCGAGGAGTGAGAACCAGGTCCCAGGGGCCCCTGGCTGAGTAGCCCCGCAGGATGAGAAAGAAGCGCTGCTATAGCCAGAGGAGCTGGGGGTCAATATGTTGCTGTCTTTGTTCAGTCTCTAACTCACCTCTCACATAATAACCCTTTCGTAACCCTTTCGTACCATTTCGAATAAAGTGTGAGAGGTATATTTTTCTAAAGAACTGTGTTTCGTTCGTCATTATTGTGTTGACTATATTTCTGCATACATATGGGTATGTTACAACCAGGGACGGTGAAGTTCCAGTGTAATAGATATTTGGTTGCAAAACTGCCTGTAGATCTCACGGTAAAATGTGTGCCACGATCGGAGTATATTATGTGGGGCATTTCTCTGTGGCAGAGAAAAAATTGCTCCTGCCCGCGGACAGCGTCGATTACACGGTCCCGTGCGCATGGTATGGCAGTAAAGTGTCAGCTGAGGCAGTTTAGTATGATGAGGATGTAGCACTTTCCTTTGAAGTCGGGCATTGTGACGAAGTCTATAAAGACGAGCTCGAATTGTCTCTTGCCTCGTTTACAGTGACCAATAGGCCAATGTGCCCGCTTGCCGTAGTTTCCCTTACATTTTTCACGAGTTACATCGTTTACTCTGCGCCCGAGGAACTTCACCTCTGATGCAAGGAAGATACATTTGTCTGAATTCAGTTTAAGTCCAAACTTGTGGAGAGCGGTGAAGAGTTGCTCAAGTGCGAGTATATTTTGCTTAAATGTCTTAGAGTGGACTAGGTTGTCGTCGATGTAGAAAGATATGTTGTCACGAGATAAAACAGTGGCCAACACTTCTGCTATGCAGTGGGAGATCTGTCCGGCTGAAGTTAGACCGAAGGTCAGACGTGTGTACTGGTAGCATCGGGCTCTCCACGTAAACGCTGTTTTGTGGCGATTTCACTCGTTGATGACGATTTGCCAGTAGCTGCTACGGAGATCAAGTGACGCGAAATATTCATTGCTAATATGGGCCGTTGTGTCCGCGGAAACAAGCGCGGTCCATGATGTAGTTCTTGCATATGACAGGTTCTGGGTTATAGTCGCGGCCTTTGTATGCATAATAGTGGTCGTGTTTGTGTGGTGTGGAGGCGCTTCTCTGTTGCGAGTGGGGTGGTTGTCCACTTATCCATCGTCTGTTTGACTGGCACGTTTCCTCGACTCGATCGCAGTGGTCTGTGTGTCTAATACACGGTACTCTACGAGGTTGTGTCGTTACTTTTTATACCCCGACCGTTAGGCTTATAGGACTTTCATCATCATCATCATCATATCGCGCTGGTAGCACGGATATCCCTGACCCTCTCTCGCCACTCCTCTCTATCGTTCATCGCCCTAGGTAAGTCTTCAGGACAACATCCCGTATCCTCACATAGCTGCTGAATGTATGTTCGTGCTGGTCGTCCTGCTTTTGCACGGCCATGTGTGGGGGTACATAAGAGTACATCTCTTATGAGTTCGTCCCTGCTTCTCTAGCAGTGTTCTGCATGTCTGGTTCGTCTAACTTGAATAGTTTTCGTGATAGGGGGCAGGTGGCCGTACAGTTGGTGTCTTGTGGGGTGTTGCCGCCAGGACTTATCGATTATATGGAAATCAGACCTAACCGATAAAATGAAACGAGTTTCTTCCAGGTAGCGGTCACATCGATACTGCTATATGGCTGCACTACATGGACGCTAACAAAACGGCTGGAGAAGAAGCTAGACGGCAATTACACAAAAATTATAGGACTTTACAATCCTATAATTTAATTTGGGAGGTATACCACTTGTTCCCACGACAAAGATGGCGGACGCACACATATTCATTCTCGGGAAACCATTGGCCAGGAGAACCACATGACCTGCGTAAAACTACGTCCGCGCGTAAATTTCGTCCTGCGTTTGGAGCCACTTCCAAGACACGTATTTTCTATAAATACGTCGTCTTCAAACACTCTTTCTCTTTTTACACAATTTCTCCACAGCGGCAACACACCCCCTCCCGTATGACTCAATAAACGTCAAATAGCAACAACATGGATGGGCCTCGCAGACACTCATTTCTTCGATATACATCGACTAAGAGACTTTTTTCTAATCTCAGAGAAACTGACTGTTTCCAACCATAAAAAGAAAGACATTTTAAATATGTAATCCTTTTGTAGTTTAGTTGTGTTAGACACACACACACACTCACACACACACATATATACACACACGATTATTTTATTAATAGAATTAGCGAGATTTTTTATGTATCAATGTAAGTTTTATTATAATATATAAATTTGTTTTGTTCGTCGCCTTGTTTTGAAAGTTCCTTTTGTCAGCGCCGTTTCATATCTTTTACTCATTTGTTGTATATCCTTCACTCATTGGTTATCTTCATTCATTTGTTTTTCCCATGCACCTATATTCTACCTTTTTCTAAACACTAAATATCAAACTTCAACATAAAATTGTGGGGAACTTAAATACTAAATACAGGTCACCACCCCTACAGGCTTCTCATGCTTGTAGGGTTTAAAGGTTTTTAGCGTCCAGGTTACCAATGTGGGGTTTGAAGGTTTTTATGAAGGTCAGTGGCTAAGGGCAAGACTGTGTTGCCGTAAGATATCTGACTCCATATTTTGGTTATATTATTTTACCCCACGTTGACTGGCTGGCGCAATGCCTTGCCCAAAGAAGGTCCATAAGAAATATACAAAAAGGAAAAGATAAAAACAGATAAGAGACGAAAACATTTTTTTTCATACTTTCCTTTATTAACTTGGTGAATGGACTAACCAACGCTACGTCCCAAGACACAGCGTGGTGCCCAAAACACCAGATAGTAAAATCGGTGTTGTCGGTTCGACGTCACTACCCGAAAAGAGAGGTTGGTTCACAGAAAACCTGAGTATTTATCTCTCTTCACCGGCTCCAAATTCGCTACTCCAAAATCCTTCTAATTTTGGCGCGACTGCTTCCCATTGGCTACTTTACTTTTTATTATTTTTCTTTTTTCTGATTTTAAACCGGATGGATGCGTGGAGCCTTATGCGTGGCGACGCATTTATACATTTTGTATCTGGCAGCCGACGAGTCAATATCCGGTTGGGAGTTTTACTGTTAATTCCTAAATCCCCACAATACCTAAATCCCCACACGCTATACCACTTGCAATATAATTGTTATTCAATGTCTTAACAAGGTGAGTGTATAAATTTGAGTTCCAAATTTTAACCTTCTCACTCATCGGCTTGAGAAAAATGTATCAACAACCAATTCTGCATTGTTGTCCGTCTTGTATTTATTTCTTACATGGACTGCAGCCTCTCTGATGGTGTTTTCGAGTCGGCCAGTGAAATCTGTCAATTTCGCGTTTGATGCATACATTGCAAGACTCAGAATATTCTTTAACTCAAATTCCTCATCACAAAATTCTTTATTTTCTTTAACATGTTTGTACAATTTTTCTTTTAATGCATGAGAAAATTGTCAGTTAAATTTCCCTGTTTTAATCTATTTTGCTTCACATGTTAAAGATTGTAGGGCAGACGTGTGTAACACTTCAATAATTCATGAATCACGGTGCTTATCAAGTAACATGTTTGTAAGAGGAATACAGAAATGACTTGACGAAGTACAAATTAAATCCACTGTATCGCCCAAAATACGAGTTGTATCATTTGCAAAATTTAATATAACATCAACTCTCTTCATAAAAAAAATGTGTAATATCGTTATTTACAATAAATTTCAATGAAAATGTTTTATTCAGTCAATACTTGCAAGAAATTTTACTTTTCCACCTGCACTAACTTCCACTTCATTGCCAAATTTAGATTTTGTATTAGCTGAAGAATAATCAATTAAATTTTTTTTAGTGGTTAAAATCACAAAGTTAGCATTTAACCACTTTCTTCCTGTTACGCCAATCGACGAAAATGCATGACAAACGCAGGAATAGAGAGAGATAAAGTGGTCAGCGAGAACCGGCTTTTATTCAAATTGAGAGAAAATGAAATGAGGAGTATCGTGTGAGATTATAGCCTTACAGGAAGTTGGGGAGCATACATTAAATAATAATGTAACATTCCCACTTTTTATAGATGAAGTTCATTGTCCTTATTGGCATGACAATAGTGTTATTTTACATAATCCCTCAAGTATTATCTAACCTTTTTTCCAATGCGAATTAGGGTTCTAGGTTCGATCAAGGTACTCTGGACGGGATTAGAGGCAGTGAAGATGCTTCTCCTGGCAGTGAGATGCTCTGTGAGAACCAGTGAGAACCAGTGTTATCAAAAGTGGGTGGCAGTCGACATCTGAATGTGTGCTGCTCCACCACCTATGTGTCCTCTGACGACCTCCATAGGTGATACGCCTCGTTAGATGTTATGAAATATTCGTCAAATTTCGCTATAAATGTGTCCAGGTCGGGAAGCTATTTCTACTTCCTTAGAAACCGAAAATTTAGCGAAAGAAAACCTTACGCTGTTTAAACCCTGTCTCAGTATAAATATTAGACTGATAAATGGGCGGGATAGTATGAATGGATCAGCCCCCACTGAAATAGCATGACAAGTATGAAATAAGGACGACCGTTCCCGTTTCTCACTCCCCCTGCTTTATTTGGGCTATATACTTTTAGCGAAGAATTATTTGTTACGTGTTGTTATGTTGTTATTTACTCGCTAAATGTTATTGCAAAATAAAGGAGAAAGAAGAACGAAGATGCCGTAAGGTTTTTATATGAAGGTTTTAATGGCAGCGTGGAATAATGGGTTTACGTTTATGCTGCAAGTCTCGTAGGAAGGAAGGAAGGAAATAGTTATGGAGTTGATAAGGAATTTTTGCAGCTAAATGCTTGAGCGAAATGTGCAGCATTATGGTTAAGGCATTGTTGAATGTGTGAGTGAGATATGGTCGCCATAGGTGTAGCAAAAGTCGTGTTTGCTGGTTGAGGACAGGAACGTTGTCGTCATCCATGAATGTGTGGTCCTGGTCGTTAGGGGAGAGAAGCGTGAATATCTCCAGAAAATTTTGCCCAGGGATGTAGTGGCTGGATGTCTGAGCGGAATTTTGCGTCACAGTCGACATAGACAAAGTTGAAGGCAACTTAAAGTTGTTCCTGTGTGTGGCGTATTGAATTCATCTAATTAATATTCAACTAAGTGCCCTTGGTCTATGAGAATAGACTCAAGAGGTCCATAAATTAGATGGCTTTCCTCATGGTGTCGTGATGCAGCTGCTAATGAAGAGAGCGGACAGTAAATACGTCTGTCCTTTTTGAAAGGTTCTGAGGGAGAGAGTGTTTGGCGGGCTTTCCCCATGGTCCTGGCTGAATAGGATAAGTCATCCTGATTGGGTGAAAATATGTGTCGACCCTAACGGTTAAATTAATTAACGCGCCAAACAAAAATTCGAAGTTCTTTCTGCTACATACTCAATCATGTATTTTTCATGATAAATAAAAGACAAATGGTTTTGCTCGGCCTCGGCCATAGAGGTCCAGAATGTGGTACATCCAGCAGTTCCTGACACCTACCTTTTTCCACCAGTTCCAGATACCATCACCTTCTTTTTCTTAGGAGGTGCCCGTGGTGTAATGGTTATCGTCGAAGGATTTGGATACGGCGACACGAGTTCAAATCCTGGACCTGACTGATTGCATTTCACATAGCACTAATACCCTTGGGAAAGGTATGAATCCAATTATTCTCCCTCCAGCTATGGGTAAATAGTAGGACAGACTAGGTTCTTCAGCCTTGGTGAGGCAACTAGTCTAGGAGAAGGAAAACTCTGAATTCAAACCTGTTAACCTCCGCTTAAAAATTGACCATGTGTCATATCCTGCGGAGGGGTTGGGTAAATAGGATCACCTTCTTTTTCCTAGCCACGAGCAGTGAACGTAGCAGTTCAGCCTTTTCTTTTTAACTGTCCGTTTTAGGACTCAAATCTTTCATTCATACTACTGCTTTTTAAGGGTATTGGTCTTATCTCCCAACTACTTTGCTCTTTCAGAGTAGTCAACTACATTCCGATCAACATCACGGTGACGGCGCTCAAAAAGCAGTGAATACTCAGAATAACAGACCCAGTCAATGAGTTGACAACACCGTTCAAACTACTGTCGACGTCACCAGCAGAACTTACAACTCTAGCCATATTACTCGGCCTACAAAATGTTAGCCTCACGACACCAGTCCACAAGCGAACGACTCTTATCGGATCAACAACACTTTATCAACTCGTTCAAAGCTAACGACGACCAAACCCTTGTTAATTGTCGAATCAATCAGCGGGACGTCGATTAGCTTACCTCTGCGATCCGACACGTCCAACTCTCCGGCCGTCTTCAGACGACCTGGCCACATAGTTGCACTAACAACCTGTTCCAGATCATCTAGACTCGTTGTTGCAAAAATCTATTTGACTGGTCACGTCATAACTTTTGGCAAACAGGAATTTCACACAATTTTCTTTTTTTTATATTTATTGTCAAAACAAAAGTTGGCTTTAAATTTACTTATTGGCATTTATTGTCTTTGCCTTTCCAGGGTCACTTAACTCTTTACCAAAAAGTTTGCGGGATCGACATATTCATCGACTCAGCAACAATGTCCAGGTCACCTTTTTTTTCTGTTACAGCGAACTGAAATCCATTGTAAGTACACAATGCCCATTCCAAGTGACACCTTAATTAACATAGACATCCAAAATTCAGCATTAAATAACGTTATGTTCATTTCTGGCACTCATAATAATTACATCCTTCACCTTCCAAACAGTGCTTTTAATGGCTGTTTGGTAGTGTGACCAAAGTAATATATAAAACGGCACGACAAGGTTAAAATATTTCTCTCTCTCTCTCTCTCTCTCTCTCTCTCTCTCTCTCTCTCTCTCTCTCTCTAACCAGAAGTACGCATGAGTGTGTGCGTTTCCCAACAGAGGGAGCTTTCGTCCTCACAGACCTTATGTCTGTTGCACACAATACTATACCTTAAGTTAAATGTTAACTTAAGGACTCTTAACTTATACCAACAGACTCTACAGCTACATGATAAGACTTTTTCCATAAATAACTCTTTCAGTAATTCATGTCATTTCTGTTTTCATTTTATTAAGTCTGCTCGACAAATATACGAAACCAAACGCTTCAAGTGGTCAGTATTATGGCCTATTCCACTGGGACCAAGCCGCCTCGCTTGCTGCCACGCACTGTTCATTGTATTGTGCCTTGTGCATATCTGCCTTTATAACAGATAATATCTCGCAGAAACTATAACAGACGCAGACTCTGCAGATGATGCAGCGCTTCTTGCAAATGCACCTACCCAAGCTGAATCACTAATGCATAACCAAGAGCAAGCAGCAGGAGGCATTGACCCACACGTGAACACAAAAAAATGCGTATTAAACGAGAAGTGGCAGGCAACTAAAATCAGTAAACAAGTTCACATACCTCGGCAGCAATATCTCATCTACTGAATAAAGAATCATATCAACAGTTTATTGATTATATGGAAATCTAATCTCTCAGATAAGATAAAAGGGGGTTTCTTCCCAACTGTGGTTGTGTCAGTACTATTGTATAGATGCACCACATGGATTCTAACAAAACGAATGAAGAAAAAGCTAGATGGGAATACACAAGAATGCTACATGCTGTTTTGAACAAATCATGGAAGCAGCACCCCATAAAACAGCAGCTGCACGGCGGCCTCTTACCTTCCATCTCCCAAACCATCCAAGTAAGACGAACAAAACGTATGGGCCACAGCAGTAGAAGCAACGCTGGACTCAAAAGCGACATTCTTCAATGGACTCGTAGTCATGGACACACCAGTGTTAGCCAACCAGCAAGAACTTACATCAGCACTTAGGAGATGCCTGTAATGTAATGGTAATCTTCGTTGGAAATGAATTTGAGGTCGGATCCTGGATGAAACTGTTTGCATTTTCCATTTTCCAACAATTCTCCCTCCAGCTATCGATAAGTAGTAGGGCAAAATGAGCTCTTTAATCTTGGTATAGAAACTGGTCTTGAAAGAAAACTCTGAATTCCAACCTATTAAACTCTGCTTAAAAATGGTAGATGTATCAGTACTGTGCGGACACGAGATGTTATCTGGATGATCTTCCAGAAATAAGGGAATATAGGAAAAGATGGAGAGAGAGAGTCTGGGAAATCCATGTTGTCAGCGTGACTTGCTGATGATGATGATATAAATGTAAATCATTTTTCAAAATAAGAATTTTTAAGACTATCTTTTTTTTAAGCAGTAATTATTGTTTCATATTTTCAAATATTTCCATACTTTATATCATTCTTTTTAATTATAAGAATGTCATATAGATAATAATGTACATTTAATCTATACTTCTGTACAGGTGCCAAATTAGCCTCGACTGTGTAGATGACAATAGACAACTTGTGTGGTCTTAATGGTTATCAAGTAAGGCTGTCAAACTACACTTAGTAAATGACACGCCATTTTAAAGATTTAAGACTTAAAATGTATGTTACAAAGAAGAAAAGCAATGTTTCATTCTACTTCTCGACCCAAGATTAATATTCAATGTGTTTTAACAGATACCCGCTGATAAATTTAACTTATTGAATAAAAAATATCTGATATTTTATGCAAGTTGTAAAAGTAGGTCAATGACTGTTAGGGTTACCCAGAAAAGGTAGAGACCAAGGTCATGTGAACAAGAAAACAAATCAACCCAAACAGGATTTACTATATTGCTTGTTTGTAATCTCTTGACCTCTCGTCAACCAGAGATCTTCATGTTTCCACAGCAAGAGAAACATGTCACCACCTATTTTTACTTTGATTACCTCATAAAGAAGTTGATATCACACAATATCTTAAGGTATTTTAAATATTAAATCGCAGAAATTGGATTTAGTTTTTAGATATTTGGGTGAATAAAATGTTTTGCAATATTTGGGGGGATAATTCAGATACTCTAGATGATTTTGCCAAAGTTATGAAGCTGATGATCCATAGTAGATTCTGAGAATTTCGCCTGATACTCTTTCAGTGCTACTCACCAAATTTGTCTCAATGGCTTGGAGCATTGCCTCTGAACATACAGTTTTAGGCCTAACAGACATTGCATGATTGTCAATGTTCTTGCAGCTCAAGGAAAATTCCTTGAACAACCTAGTTATGGTGCAGTGATCAACAGGGCCTTCACTTTTCACGCAACAAACGTTTTTGCTTGCTTTTGTCATACAATGATCCTGTTCAAACTCATAAAGTACAAGTTCCTGAATGAGATTACTTCCCCTGTTCATATCTATGGCTTTCAAATCACATACAAAGTGAAGTAATGCACAACATGTCAGCACATCAACTACCACAATACTACCAATCACAGCAGGTACCTCCCATGGCTTTAACTGGTTTGGTCACAGAACGTATGTGATACAAACTAGCATGTCCCATAATGTTGAAAAACTTTTGATTTGTCTTAATATGAGAGCTGCCATATCAAAAAGAATGTAAGTTATTAAACTGATTCAAAAAAATCAAAATGTATGCAACTTAAAACAAAAAATGAAAGATATTAAAATATTATCGGCTTTGAGAAAGAATAGGTAGAAACAAGATATCTTTTATATACTCCTTCTTCGGTATCAAGGCAAAATGCTACCATTGATATACTGATTATCAGCATAGAAAATAGTGAACTGAGTTCAAATCCTGGTTAAGACAGGTTGTGTTCATTTCGCATTTCTTGAGATAGGCATAGATCCATTTCTTTTCCCCACCCCACCTATGAGTACAATCATAGGGCTAACTAGGCTCTCTATCCTTAGTGAGCAACAAATCTAAGAATGATACTAATTGATTAATTAATTAAAAACCAGAGGTGCTGAACCCTAGTATAGGAGTACAAATCGCTAAAGAGTCCCCAACGGAAACCTTAGCCAACCTGCAGGCCAAGTAGGGCAAGTAGAACAATACCCCCACTCGAAAAAAACAAAACAATATCACTGATATATGTGGGTTGACATACAAAAATATTTCTTTCTTTGGAAATTTACTTTATACATATATTTATATGATTTGTTAACAAGCAATTTGTAGGAAACATTTTTAAACAAGCCAGAGCTCATTTGTTTGCACACAGTTAAATGGTTTCAAACATTGCTATCGAATACTAATAATTCAATTTGAAATTGATCATTTGTTTGCACTCAAATAGTTTCAAGTAAAGTCAATGATTAATTAGTTCTTTTTGACCCCTAGATGGGACCCTAACAGGTACTACCACTCCAGGTAAGAGTGGACTTGGGAGTAATGGTAATGAAGATGTACTTAACATTCCCCAAAGCTCCAGAACTGGAGCCTCTTCATAAAATGTAGCTTAATATCCAGGATACTAGGTTAGTGAGGGTCTTGCCATTCTGAAGTGGCGCAGTCTGCATATTCTATTGCCAACTGGGCTTTGGAGTACAAGAGTTACAATAAAAGAAGTTGGTTGGTTGGTTGGTTGGTTGGTTTTATGGCATATCAACCCTTGCAGGTTATTTAATGGTGTTTATACAAATATATATAAAATATATATGATTTCTTAGCAGATAGTTTGTGGTAACATGATTTTTAAATGAGTCAGATCTTATTTGTTTAAATACAGTTCAATAGTTTCAAGTATTGCAATTTATTTTATTTGCACACAGTTAAATGGTTTCAAGTATTGATGTCTAACACTAATAGTTTTATTTGCACGAAATTGAATGGTTTCAAGTATTGCTATATAATACTAATACTTTTACTTGCACACAAACAGTTTTAAGTATTGCTATCTAACACTAATAGTATTATTTGCACAGAGTTAAATGTTTTCAAGTATTGCTATTTAACACTAATAGTTTTATTTGCACACAGTTAAATGGCTTCGTGTATTGCTATCTAACACTAATAGTTTTATTTTCAGGCGATTAAGTGGTTTCAAGTATTGCTATCTAACACTAATAATTTTTTTTCATGCTGTTAAATGTTTTCAAGTTTTGTTATTTAACACTAATAGTTTTATTTTCAGGCAATTAAATGGTTTTGAGTATTTCTAACATGAGTAATTCTATTCAACATAAATGGTTTCAAGTCTAGTAAATGATTAAACAGTTCTATTTGACCCCCATAGATGACACTCTAACAGATATGACCAATCCAAGTCAGAGTGGATCTGGGAATTATGGTAATGAAAATGTACTCTACATTTCCCAAAATACCAGGACTTGATCCTCACTATTAGATGCAGCTTAGTGTCATAACCAAGACCCTTGTTAGTTTTTTGGGGTGGTGGGGGCTTGTCCTACCCCTCAGTGTAACATACCCATGATACGGATATGTGAAATAGACATAATGTTCATAAACATATAAAGGAATCCTAAAACACGAAATTGGTTCAGGTACGAAACTTTATTACCTTTGAGTTAAAGGTTATTCGACATGAGGAGAGAGAGAGACACAATCTTTCTATGCTGACTGCTTTTACATCGTCAGCTCTCAACCCAACCAACGCGCGGCGCCTGTAGCGCACAAATTCGTCTGGCCTCGCCCAGCTCTGAATCTTGACTCTCTCGTTCGGAGGCAGGAACTCTACAAACTGACTTTTCCCAAATCTCAAAATCCTCAGCCCACACTTCCAGGCATGATGTCATTCACACCCCCTAGTTACATTTCCTATCTGGGGTTTTTATTTTGACATCTATGAACGACACATCCTCCCCGCGCGTGCGTGACCACCTGCGTTAATGTTTGCACCTAACTAACCCATGCACTGAGCCGAAAGGTTCTCATCCTAACTAAACCGAAAGGCAAAATATACGAAACGAAATCCCTCCGCGATTATATTACATCTGCAGATGTGCAGCCGGTAATTTCTACAGCTCACCAAACAAGTTTGATTTTATGAGAATGAAAAGAATAAAAATTTCAATGCTGTTGAGTAACAACAAATAAAACCCAAGATTGTTTAATTAAGTTGAAATGTACTCATTGCAAACCAGTTTGCAGTGACAAACAAATCAATTTTCACTAACCAAGACATTGTAAAATTTAATAAGAATAATATTTACTCAAAGAATGATGAATAGTAGGGGGAAAAAGTTTGTTGGGTTTTTATCCCGCAGGAAATATGATTTTTTAAAGTTATTGACAGTCTATAGAAAAATTATTTTGTTACTAGGATGAGTCAAAATATTTGCAATATTTGTTTCTGGAATAAATTACAGGAACGTAAGGGAATCAAATTGATGACACAGACAGCATATAGTCCAGATCTAACTTCCTTGGATTATTACTTGTTTCAATCCATGGCTCACTTTCTACACCCACAAAGCTTCAACAAAGAGGTGGAAGCTTCAGCGAGGGAGTTCTTCACTTCAAAAGATAAAAACTTTTATCTGCATAGAATCAAAGAACTGACAGAAAGGCAGCTTCAGACAGTGCAGCACAAAGGCTTCTACTTAGAATGATTGGCTGTCTTTGTTTTAACTTAAAGAATAATGTTAATAAGTAACTAAAATATTTTGAAACATTCGACTCATCCTTGTGATTATAAATTAATGTAATGTGTTATTATATCATCATTATCATTATCAAGTCTGTTCCCTGACTCTCTCTTGACATCTATGCCTATTGTCCATCACTCCTAGCAAGTCCTCTAGACAGCATCCAGTGTCCACAACTCTTTGCTTGTTGGCCAACCCTGGCATATCTATGTCTCTATTAGAGTGCATTGCTGATGACTTCACCTTACTTCTCAGACAGTGCCTCACACGTCTTGTCCATCTTACTTGGACAGTTCGTGAGATGGGAGATAAGTGGCTGAATAGCTCCCATTTTATAGGGTGTGGTTTACAGGATTTTTCAAAACAGCACATAGCATTCTTGTGTAATTTTCATCCAGCTTTTTCTTTATGCATTTCATTTGTATCCAGATGGTGCATCTACACGGCCACATTTTGCAAGAAATCCCTTTTTATTTTATCAGAGTGATCAAATATCAATATGATCAATAACCTGTCAATAGCAGAACATGATTTTGCTACGCATATGTTGATATCACTTTCAGTAAATGAGATCTTACTACCAGGGTATATGAACAACTAATTTCAAAGTCATCTCCACTTAAAATGGAGATGACTCCTTCTTGTTTAAAGTACATGAACTCTTTTGCATTCCCATAGTGGCCAATGCCTCACAGACACCAAATATTAAACAACTTATCACAATATGAATTTTTGTAAGAGAAGAATTTTTTTTCATGAAAGCAACACAGAATCCCAGAAGGATTAAAAATGACTAGTAAGTAAGTAAAGTTGGCGACCTTAGACGAGGGCAACCTAAACGCTCCCTTTTCAATAGCTACTACACCGAGGTGTAGGGGAGGGCACAACTCCATTCCCTGAATTGTCCCATTTTACCCTTGATCCTTACCTTATAATGCTGAGTGTTAAGCAAGGCAACATCAAGTACCATTTTTTGAGTCTTTGGTATGACTCGACCTGGGATTGAACCCCAGTCTTTTGGATCATTGGCGAACGCTCTACTCATTAGGCCAATGGTCATGACATCTTGGATATCATATGACATCCTCACTTTATGTATCAAAAAACTTATTGATTGATTGATTTTAATGGCATGTCAAACTGTTTATGGTTATTTTATGCCTAAAGGTTTAGGAATTGCATTCATTGCACATCTATATCAACATTTTTGTCTAATAGATTATAAAGCATTTTTTGCTCATAGTTATATGATATGAAGGTAGGTTGGTTATGTTTTATGGCATATCAAGCCTTGTAGGTTATTTATTGCCAAATCCTCTTTATACACACACACACACACATATATATATATATATATATGATTTGTAAATGAAGAGTTTGTACATTACATTATTTTTAAACAAATCAGAGCTCATTTGTTTGCACACAGTTAAATATTGTTTCAAGTATGGCTATTGTTTGCATACTGTCAAATGGTTTCAAGTATTGCTATCCAACACTAATAATTCAAGTCAACATTACTCATTCATTTACACACAGTTGAATGGTTTCAAGTATTGACATGTAATACTAATAATTCAACTTAATATTAATCATTTGTTTGTACTTAGTTAAATGGTTTCAAGTACAATAAATGATTAAAAAATTCTATTTTATTTATTGATGGGATCCTAACAGGTACTGCCACTCCAGATCAGAGTTGACCTGAGAGTAATATTAATGAAAGAACTACTTCTCATTCCCCAAATCTCTGGGACTGGAGCCTCATCATTAGATGCAGTTTGGTGTCATAACGAGGACACTCATTGGAGAGAGATGGGTCTTACCCCTCTGAAGAGATGCAGTCAGCATATTCTACCATTCCAGCCAACTGGATGAATGATATCTCGTATTCCAATCTAATACAAAAAGTTTGCTCACTGTTGTATGGTTTCAAACTTTCCAATCTAATACTAATAATTTATATCTGATTTCACAGTTTCAGATGATTATTTCTATTTAATAATAATCACTTGCTTGGACCCATATGATTTCTAGCTATCTGATGGTGAGGCTCCAGCCTGGAAACTTTGAGGAATGTGAAATACTCCTTCTTTGCTGTTACTTCCAGATCCACTCTGACGCAGTATGGGAGCACCTGATAAGGTCCGATTTATGGGTCAAAGAGAACTGTTTGACATTAAAACTGTGTGCAAACAAATGACTTATGCCAAATTGAATAGTTAGATATAGAACTGTTTGACCATTTAACTGTGTGAAAACAAATGAGTGATGTTTAATCAAATTGTTAGGGATACATAGCAGTGCTTAGAACCATTTAACTGTGTGCAAACAAAACTAAACATATTTACCAACCCCTCTGTTCAGGCAGGATATGACACAAGATCAATTTTTTTAAGCAGAGTTTAACAGGTTTGAATTCTGAGTTTTCTTTCTCCTAGACTAGTTGCCTATAAAACTATAAGAGTGCAATACTTAAAAGCGTTCACCTGTTTGCAAAATAGAATTATCGGTATTACATTACAATACTTGGAACCATTTGACTGTCTGCAAATGACTGAAAAGTGTTGAATAGAATAATTAGTGAAATTGTTTTAAGTATTGCTTTTTAATGACTGTACGCAAGCAAATGATTGATATTAGATAGAAATATTTGTGTTAGATAGCAATATTTGATACCTTTTAACTGTGTAGTAAAAATAGCATCACTAATGTGCAAACAAATTAATTCAAACTCATTTGAAAATAAAATTATCTACTAACAATTCAGTTACAAATGATATATGTAAAACCATCTGGGAACAAACAAATGACTGATGTTAAATTAAACTGTTTGTGTTACATAGCAATACTTGAAACCATTTAACTGTGTGCAAACAAATTATTTACAGTAAATAGAAGTTTTGTATTAGAAATACTTGAAACCATTTAACTGTGTGCAAAAAAAAAAAAAAATTAGCTCAGGCTCATTTTAAAATGTTATCTACAAAACGTGTTTAAAAAACATATATATTTAATTTATATGTATACAGAAGATTTGGCATCAAATAACCTACAAGTGTTGATATGCCATAAAACCCAAAGGAACAAACAAACATAAGTAAGTAAGTAATAATAATAATAATAATAATAATCTTTATTAAATGATTATTTCTTCATATAATAATTCTTGATCCAAATAATTTGCATACAGTTATATGGAATTAAGTAATCCTAATACAAATAATTTGCATACAGATTAATTTGATCAATAGATGAGATCATAATGGGTACCACCAGTCTAAATCAAGGAATTGGTTTGCTTTGGGTTTATGGTATATCAACCATCATAGGTTATTTAATGCCAAATCCATTTTTATACATACAAACAGTTTTATTTCAAACAATTCATTTTAGCATAAGTACGCTTTTTAAATGTCAAAACAGTTCCGTTTAACATAAGTGCACAGTTTTGTTCTATTTGACTCATAGATAGGACCCTATCAGGTACTACCACTCCAGGTCAAGGTGGACCTGGGAGTGATGGCAAAATAATGGGCACTCCACATTCCCAAAAGCTCCAGCATTACTAAAGCCTCACCATCAGATTATTTAGAGTCATATCCAGGACACACATTGGGGGAGTTTTACTCATCTTCAGAGATGCAATCGGTGTACTCTGCAGCCCCAGTCGACTGGGCCATTCAATAAAAAAAAAACTGGGAGTTATGACACTGAAGGGCTACCCCACAATCCCCAGATTTCCAGAACTGGGGCCATACTACCTGATGCAGCTAAGTGTCATACTGAGGACACCCATTTTTGGGTATGTCTTACTTCACTGCAGGGAAAACACTCAGAGTATTCTAAGCCCCACTAACAAGCCATACATATCAAAAGAGAAACCACAAAGATAATTGTTGTTTGTTGGGATAATTTTAAAGTACAAGATAATTTTAAAGTACAAGATGGTTGGAAAGGTGAAAAAAAAAAGAACCTGTTAGAAAGGCATCTGAGGTTTATTTTACATAAATCAGTATTAAATAGTTATAAATCTAATTAAAATAACATCTGGGTTTGTTATACTCATAAAATTCTTTGCAGACAACTGAAAGCTGAGTTAAAAGTTTTATTATTTAGGGTGAAGTGTAAGTTTGCTGATAAGTAATTATTGTTTGAACTTGTTTTCAGTTAGTAGGTTGCTAGCTAAATGTCCAAAAGTTATGCCTTGATAAATAATTGAATGTATGTGTTAAAACATGAGGTTGTCAAGTTATCAGTGAGTTGCCAGGAACAATATGATCTTAATCTAATAAAAAAAAATTGTGGGTTATTTAATGCCAAATTTTTCTTTTTACTGTCAACAACAAGATTATTCCTAAACCCATCAATTTTGAATCTCTAAGAATCTTTAATGCCAGACTTTTTATGTTAATAAGCACACAAAGAAATATAAAACTTAATTTTTACAACAAAAGGTTTTATACAACAAATTTGACAGGCAAATTATGCAAAAATTATGGAAAAGATAAAATTATTCTACAGTAGAAAATATTGTTTTGAATTGATTGATTCCTGTAAGTATAAGTAATTTACATAATTATTTTATTGGTGAAGCCTTCTAAACTATTTATTCAGTAGAATATTTGTGATAATTCCAGCCAAGAACACCGTGATATTCATGCCAAATGTTTAGTTGTCTGGTGAACGCTTAGTCTCAGGGGAACTGAAGTGGTTTTATTTAACCTATAATTGGAGGGATCCCTCCAATTATAGAAGAGTTCATGCCTTTCCCAAGGATATTAATTCAAAAGTGATCATTATAGTACAACTGGAGTTCAAACTCACTTACTTCAAGGCTGTAGTCTAACACTTTAGCTATTATACCAACGAGACTACCCCTTAAATGGTTTCAAGTATTCCTATCTAACACCAATAATTCTTCTTAGTATCAATCATTTGTTTGTACACAATTAAATGGTTTTAAGTATTGTTATTTAACATTAGTAATTATATTTATCAAGTATTCCTATCTAATATGAACAATTTACGTAAATCTGTATGATTTTGAATAACTTAATCCTCAGTAAATGATTGAACAATTCTATTTGACCCATAGATGAGACCCTAACAGGTACTACCAATCTGAGTCAGAGTGGAACTGGGGATAATGGCAATGAAGGGGTACTCCATATTCCCCAAAACTCCAGTGTTAAGTATGCAAATTATCTCCCCTGATACTCTCGAAAAGAGAAGGCATTATTCGATGACCGGAAGTCAACAAACGGCCATATTGGTTTATGTGCCAGTGTAAGAAGAGGCGTGTAATAAAGGCGTCTCCGTATGCAGAGTGTTAAAGTCTGAGTTCTTTGTGTTTAACAATGGTAGCAGAGCTAAAAGACACTATGGCTTCTAAGTATTTTCCTCCACCCGCATTGCTTAAAGATAAATACAGTACATGGCGGAAGGAAATGTTAATATGGGAACTAGCCAGTTCACTGGATAAAACGAAAAGAGCCCTCATGGTGTTTTTGTCATTGGAAGGAACAGCAAGAGAGGCTGTTCTGGAATTAGACATTGCGGTTCTTAATTCTGAGGATGGAATGAAAAAGTTATATGAAAAACTGGATACACTTTTTCTGGAAGATATAAACTAGTCTGCCTTTCGAGCATACGAAACATTTGAAAATTATCAGAGACTGCCTGGGACGTCATTAGAAGATTTTTTGATTGAATTTGGCCGACTTGTCGCCAAATTAAAAGACTTTAACATTCTTTTACCAGAACCTGTACTCGCATTCAGAGCACTAAAGAGTGCCAATATCACCCCAGACAACGAAAAATTGGTCAAAGCTACAGTTAGCGAATTAACGCTATCTTCCATGTCGAAACAGTTATGGAAGATTATGCATGGACATTCTTCTAGCGATTCATCACCCAATACTTCACCTGTCGAAAAAAAAAACGAAATGGATATTGTTAACTATACAGAAGATAACCAAATGGACCCTACTGCAGTATATTTTTTGGGGGTGAGACACTAGGCTCTGCGGTTCTAGATAGTGGTGCATTGTGGAACAAAATGGTATGAATGTTTTCTTGAAACATTAACGGATGCACAAAAGAAAAAAATAGTAGAAATAAAATGAGTGAGAACCTTTAAATTCGGCGATGGAAATAAACTGAACTCACTCTACAAGGTGATTCTACCATGTGTTATCGCTGATATTGAAGTCAGTATTATCACTGATGTGGTGAACTCTGACATACCACTCCTCCTGAGTAAAGACGCCATGAAAAAGGCTGGAACTTGCCTCAATTTTGAAGATGACACTGTTACGATGTTAAAAAAGAAAATTCCATTAAGCTGCAAAGAAATCTCTTCTAAAAATACGGCCAAAAAAATTAAAATTGCAACAAAGTTACATTGACAATTTAGTCATCCTAGTAGTAAGAAATTGTGTGACTCAGTTAAAAATGCAGGAGTGACAGATCCTGAATTTATAAAAATTTTGCAGACACTCCCAAATTTATGTGAACTATGCATTCGTTACAAAAAGACTGAACCCAAACCTATTGTTGGAAATTTTAATATGGCGTCGGAAACCAGTGGTTCAAATTCTGGGATTTCTAAAAAGTCTTTGTATAAACCGGCACCAAAAAAAAAAAAATCAAGGCCAAGTGTACAAACAGAAAGCCATTAGTGCAGAGTCAGCTAGTTGATCTCAATAATCCTACATCAGCAAAAATCCGCAAGAATGGGATGAAATCATTACCTACTCTAGAATGTAACTTTTTATCTCCTGATGTTCATAGAAGAGAAACAATTTGTACTCCAGGAAAAGGATCTATTTCTTATAGACAATATGATGCTGAAGTTGATGACAAACTGAGTGAAATTATGAAAGAGAATTGGAATAAAGAGGATTCGGTTGCAAAAGTTATTTGTCATGCACAACATTCTGCAAAGAAGAAATTGCTTGGAAAAAGTCCAGGTTCAACTTCCAAGAAAAATCCTCATGTAATTGTTTCAGCTACAGAAATAAAATCCAATTCTTCTTTCTTCAACAAAGATGCAAATACAATTTTACTGAACGATATGAATGCCACACGGCTTCACTTTGATTCCAGTAACAGTGAAGAAGATTTAAATAATAAAAGGAAAAAAGAGAGAGATGCATGAAGGAAAAGAAATTGCAGAGATCTCTTGGGTACCAACTAACACACAAATTTCCCACCCCTTGACAAAGAAAAGAGTGCCTTCATTTAAGATCCTGGGGTTCATGTCTGAGCCAAAAGAGTCCTCTGTTTAATGTTGTTACACTTTCCTATTTTCTTTTACAGAACTAATGCCCTACAGAAAAGAAAAGTAAAAAGGGGGAAGAACTGTTAAGTATGCAAATTATCTCCCCTGATACTCTCGAGAAGAGAAGGCATTATTCGATGACCGGAAGTAAACAAACGGCCATATTGGTTTATGTGCCAGTGTAAGAAGAGGCGTGTAATAAAGGCGTCTCCGTATGCAGAGTGTTAAAGTCTGAGTTCTTTGTGTTTAACATCCAGGACTCAAGCCTCACCATTAGATGCAGTTTAGTGTCATCCCAAGGATCCGCATTGGTGGAGGGGGATCTTACCTCTCAACAGAGGTTCGATCAGCATATTCTACAGCTCCATCCAACAGGATGTTAAAGTGAGAAGTGTTGATGTGAGTAACAGAGACTGTATCGAAAACATCTTGTAAAATACCCCAGTGACTGTTGACATCATGATTAATTGAAGGCAGCAGAATGTATATTATTTGTTTAAGAAAGACAGTGTAGGGTTATATCTCTAAGATCAATGTCCTCTGTCACCTAAGGGTCCAGTCACAACCCTCCCTCAACTTCTAGTATTTAGCAGACGTTAAGGTTAATAAAAGATTACAGTGACTACCACTACTACTATCCATCTCAGTTTCTTCATCTTGTCTTACTAAACTCAGTCCGTAGAATACTATGGACAGGATCAAAAAATTATGTTTTCAAAATGGTTACAGTTCTCTAAAAGAACCAAAAATGAGTGCTGTAGTTATTTGTGTATAATTCACACTTTTTTTTCAGATTTTTAAGCCTGAAAGCTAGGGGTGTGTATTATACCCAAGAAATAAATATTACCTTTTTTTTTCAGCCATGTTTGTCCCCATATTTGAGATTGATGACCAAAAGTAAGTTATATCTATGCTCCACACTAACTAATGAATAGCAAACACTTTTTTTCTGCTTCAGAGAAATAGACACCGGAATATGTTTGTTGATAATTTATTTCTTTTACTGTGAACTTATTTGCTCCAAGTTTGTTACATTTTCATGTGAACATATCCTCACCTTTACTCTTTACTCTAACTGCTGCAAATTCCAAAAAGTCAATATGTATTATACAAGAGACATGTTTTTTTTTTTCCAGAATTTATAGCCAAAGGTTACAGGTGCATATGAATGCCATGTTATACATAATTAATTGTGGTAAATTGAGTGCCAATTTTGGGTGCTGTTAAGGAATATTGTTTCAATTCTATTTGAAAGATTTTTTTCATTATTTAACACTTGATTTTCATGATGTGAAAATGGCCGTTATTCAATGATCTCGTTAGGATATTATTTCTTGAATCTTCAGTGACCAATTATTTTATCATCTGTTTGTTTTAGAAATAAAAGGAAGTTATGAAATAACTTATGAAAGGAATCATCTTTTTTTTTAATTTTATTGATTTTTTTTTCCAGAGTTAAAATAACTTGAGAAAGGATTCAGGATTAATATGTGGAATGGTACCCTTAAAAAATGAAATATGAATTATATTTCATAGTTCAAGGTCATTCCAGTCTTGATTAGGCCAAGAACTTTTCAGCGCCTTCTGATACTGGAAATATTTTATGTTAAAATTCTAAATTAAAAAGTCATATTCTGTTTATAGATATAAAAATAGAATTTTAAAAAGTAAAAAAATAATAAATGACGCACAGATAAACAACAAATACGTTAGACCAAAGTTAAATTACCCCCTTAAAAAATAAACACACATTCAAGGAAGAAAAAGAACTCATTCATCAATCTCAAAAAATCAATGCAGCAAAGATAATTCTGAAATTATTATAAATAAATAATTTTGACTCCCATTTTCTTTCACTTTTTAATTTTTAGTTGCTTTTTTATTGCAACTCATTCAAAATATCATTAAATAACACAGACTGAAAATGATGATAAAGTAGAAGCTCTTGGTGAGAAAAAAGCTCATGTTCTTTTGTTGCCTCAGGAAAGCCTGGCTAAATCAACCATCAGATTGATTTTAATGATATGTCAACTCCTATATATTTATATTTACATTTTGGTGTGGTTATTTTTTTCAGAGTTTTCTTGTTTGCTCATGGTCTTTTAAATATGAATTATCTATTTGACCCATTGGTGGGACCCAAACAGAGTGGACCTGGGAGTAATGGTAATGAAGGTGTACTCCACGCTCCCAATATTTTTAAAACTGGAGCTTCACTATCAGATGCAGTTTAGTGTCATACTGCCTACAGGGTGGTCGATCATCTGAGCTACAGCTATTGTTTCACAGAAGTTCAAATTAAACCTACCAATCCATCCCTGATTTTGTTTCTTGATTCATGTTGGTGCCTGGTTTTTGTTATTGATTTTTTTAAACAAGTAATATTCATAGCTCATTTTATTTATTTGTATATTTAAATGAAACATTATCAATAATTATAATTATCAAACAAAACTGAAATTTTCTTTATCCCTTAATTTTTAGTTGATAACCAAACATCTCAGCTAAGTCGACTGGGACTGAAGAATACACTGACCTCAACAAAGATGGCATCCAATGATAGAAAATAAACACATAATAAACAAAAGACAAGGACACGGACTATGATAGATGATATCAGAGTTTGTCCATGTATGAGTAAGTGAAAAAGGTTTATATAACAACAATGGCTGAACAATAAAGTCTTATTTATTCCAGTTAAGTAAATTCTAGCTATTAAGAAACACTTGAGTAATTCAAAAGTTTTGTAATATTTTGGCACATTCTAGTTTTTAACATGTTATATCACATGACTAAAGCAGTTCAAACCCTGTCATTGGTAGTTGATGCACTGACAAATTGTGCATTTCTTCGCTTTGTAAATGATTTCAAAGTCATACAAATGAATATGTGATGTAGTCTAATTCAGAAACATTAACTTTACATGTTCAAACTAGGCCATAATGACATGGGAGAAACCAAAAACATTTGTTGTATCAAAGGTGTGAAACACTATGGACCTTTGGTGTAACAGTATATAGAGTTATATATATATATATATGTGCATATGTATGTGCTTAGTATATCATAGTAGACGTATGAATAAGTATAGGTATATGTATGTATATATGTGCGTGAATGTGTGTACATATGTGTGTAGTTGTGAGTTGACAATTGGTACATATATGTGTATATCCATATAAAATATATATATGTGTATATCCATATAAAATATATATATGTGTATATCCATATAGGGGCCAGGACATATATCTGTGTGGGTGTGTTGAGTGTATGGGTGAGGCTGTATATATTTTGTATGTGAACCACTAATTTACTTTTCCCAGCCTAAGTAGAGAAGGTTAGATAAGGCTGAGCCACAACGTGAAAGCTTTCAGTTTTATTGCCACCCTTTTTTTGTTGTCCAAGAGACATCATCATCATCATGTCATGCCGCCAGCACGGATATCCCTGACCCTCTCTCGTCACTTCTCCCTATCGTTCATCCCCTCTCGCAGGTCTTCAGGGCTACATCCCATATCCTCACATAACTGCTGTATGTATGTTTGAGCTGGTCGTCCTGCTTTTGCTCGGCCATATATGGGGGTCCATAGGAGTACATCACTTATGAGCTCGTCCCTGCTTCTCCAGCAGTGTCCTGCATGTCTGGTTTGTCGAACTTGGATAGTTTTCGTGATTGGAGGTAGGTGGCCATATAGTTGGTGTTTTGTGGGGTGTTGCCTCCAGGACTTGCTCACAGCATTCTTGTCTAATTGCTGTCTAGCTTTTTCTCCAGCCATTTTGTTAGCATCCAAGTAGGGCATCCATATAGTAGTATCGACACAAGCGTTTCATTCTTGAGACATACAGTCAGGCAATATTTTTATGACCAGTTTATTAAAAGCTTAAGGTCTAGATGTAGGAAATATTCACCCCAGCATATATACAGATGTAGTTAGAGATACAAAAAATAATGAGAGTCCAAGCACAGTCAGTTGGTCAGAGAAATATGCTGGAGTCAGTTAGTTAGTGAAAACAACCCGCATCTGCTGATGCCCCTAAAGCTAGGTTGATCCACTAGGATTCTGGCAAATTGGTGGAGGCAAACAGAGCCAAAGGAAAGTCTGAAGTAACACATTCTCCTCTATCTTGAGTTTGACTTTTATTTTTGTCTTTTGTGACACCACCTTGATTTCTGTGCAATAAACACAGCCTGGAGTCACATAACACAGGTGAAGGCAGAGTTGATTAAAGTGCAGTAACCAGAAGGTTTGAGAAATATTGCTCTGGTTACAAGAACCTAAATAATCAAGAAAACCTAGAGCTTTAAGACCATGCTCCAAGAAATAGAGGTAAATATGGCAAATAGCACTCGGAGAGTGTCAGGTGAACTCCACATTTTGCAGTCCAGTGTGATTTGTCCCCGTCATGACTTCTGCAAAATCCCCCAGAGCGGCCAAATTGTGCCTCAGGCTACCAAAATATTGCAAAACTTTTAACTCACCCTGTGAAATAAGACATTCATTTTCAAAATTGTTTTCACCAACTCTTTTCTGTTTGTTTTGTTATTCAATTCATTCTAAAATCCTAACAACTAGACAGATTTTTTCTTTTTATAAGTCAACTGACTAAATTTTGTTTTGTTTTTTTTTTTTGTTTTTTTTTTTCACTAAATATTTTATTATAGCACAGAAACAAGATAACAGTAGTAAGTTGATAGTAGCAGTCAAGAGAGGGCGATGTCCTCTTAGACTGTCATTCTGTCTCAAGACTCTAATTAGATTGTCTATCAAAAATAATTTGTAGATTTGAATATTTAGCAGATACATCTGGAGTTTAATCCAAAATAATGAGGAATGGAGACATGACACGTCTATGACATAAAAGTGGGATCAGATAAATTGTAGAATATTCAAGATTACCAAACAAAAAAACAGTCATGTAATATTCAGTAAATTTCAGTTTTTAGAATAGGAATTTAGAAAAGACAGAAATATAGAGAAAGAGGAAAGATACTTGCTATCTGCTGATTTGGTTAATTCCATTTTATATGACTTAAAAGCTATTAAAACTGAAATTTAGAATAATAGTCAAATAGAAGAAGGTCTTTATTTATTAGAAATGAAATACAACATTTAATCACTTTAAGAACTTTCCTTAAAAAAAACTCTTCAGTCTGACTCTCCAAGAAACAAACAACAATGACAAAAAAAAACAAGAATCTTACAAAATAACAATCAAGCAATAAACTTCAGTTTATGGTTTTAGTATAACTAAATAAGAGTATTAATGAATAATAGTATTACTAAATAATAGTATTAATAAAAGATAGTATTACTAAAAAATAGTATTACTAGATAATAGTATTAATAAATAATAGTATTACGAAATAATAGTATTAATAAATAATAGTATTAATAAATAATAGTATAATTAGATAATAGTATTACTAAATAATAGTATTACTAAATAATACATTGACTAAATAATAGTATTAATAAATAATAGTATTAATGAATAATAGTATTAATAAATAATATTATTAATAGATAATAGTATTAATAAATAATAGTATTAATAAATAATAGTATGACTAAATAGTATTAATAAATAATATTAATAATAGATAATAGTATGACTAAATAATAGTATGACTAAATAATAGTATGACTAAATAATATTATCAATAGATAATAGTATTAATAAATAATAGTATTACTAAATAATACTATGACTAAATAATAGTATTAATAAATAATATTATTAATAAATAATAGTACTAATAAATAATATTATTAATAAATAATAGTATTAATAAATAATATTATTAATAGATAATAGTATTAATAAATAATAGTATTAATAAATAATATTATTAATAGATAATAGTATTAATAAATAATAGTATTAATAAATAATATTATTAATAAATAATATTATTAATAGATAATAGTATTAATAAATAATATTATTAATAAATAATAGTATTAATAAATAATAGTATTAATAAATAATAGTATTAATAAATAATATTATTAATAGATAATAGTATTAATAAATAATAGTATTAATAAATAATATTATTAATAGATAATAGTATTAATAAATAATAGTTTTAACATTTAAGACAAATCTACTTAATAATTAGACTACACGAGCAAAAATTAACAAAAAACTCAAATAAAAAATTGAGGAACTGAAATCACAAAAAAATTAATAAAAGAAATAGAATTAAATTTTTCAAAATAGATTATTCACAAATGAAATCATTTAAAACAATCAAATTAATCTACTGATAATTTAATGAATAATTTTTCACTTTTGGCTAAAAAGTCCAGGTTAAAAGCACAGTGTGGGCTACCTGAAGACAAGCTTTTTTTTTTTACTTTAATTTTCCGTATCATTGGGGAATGAGAAAATAGAAATTTGATTTAAGAAATTAAATTGTGTTTTACCAAAATTTTTCTTCTTCCTCAATGATACCTGCACAGTAAGGTTACCCTAGAAGGGATATAGAGGAATATTTGTAATGTTCTGGAAAGTTTATTAAAATTTTTACATCTACATATAAAATGAGATATATTCCTTAATTTTATTCTATCAAAAGAGAGATCGATATAAAATCTATTTTTAGTGAAATAACCAGAAATTTCATAATTTCAGATGATTACATGAATATATCGGTGTTTTATCACACAATATATATTACGCAATATATAATATATTGGCGTTTTTTCACACAGTATATTGATGTTTTAAGATCTTTTCATTAAACATTAAAGTAAAACTGTGAAGCAATTTCCTGTTTTTAATATTTAAAACCTTTTTTCTTTAAAAAGATATTTTGCCAGACATGTAAATTGAAAGTAAAATAAACACATCTGTTTTATTTTTAAAAATTTTGTTTTATAGATGCTCAATGGGGTTTGGTTTATTTGCTTAATGGCATATCAACATTTGTGGGTTGTTTAATACAAAAGCTATCAATGAAGAACTTCTGCGATACTATTTAATACAAAATGTGAGTGAACACAAGGGACTTTTATACCTTCCTCAAAGGTATTAGTAAGAAAGTGGATGTAATAGAACAACTGGAGTAACTCATTTACTTTGAGGCTGCAGTCCAGCATTTTAGCCATTATATCCAATAAAATTACATCCCCATAATTAAATTGAAAAAGAATGTAGGTTTCAATTAAATTCAATTTAGATAATTCATTCAAGAATTTGTTAAATCTAAATGCATGTTTCAACTTGCTGTATGTGTTATCAACAACTGGGTTTACATGTCTTGTCCAATTTAATTGTTCATTAAAAGTAACAAAAATTTTTAGCTTCATACACTCTCTCGATAACATAAGTCTCAATTATAATTAAATCCAACTGAATATTTTCTATTGTTTAAAGATTCTGCCCAGATACAATTATAATAAATGTTCTTTTTTGCATTCAACTTTCAGAAATAATTTTTTTGAATAATTTGAAATTTGGTCAAAATCTCAATTTAAGTTTAAAATAGAGTCAATGACTTGATCACATTTGCAAAAGTAGTCCAATTAGGTATCATAAGCATTCATCAGATATCAACCTATTCTTAACACCAAAGTCAGAAACCAACCAGTTAAAAAGTATTGGTCCCAATTCCCTGTGGCATGTTGTTAAGTAACTCACCCCGACAAGTCTCACCCTCATTTGTAGTAACCTTTTGGTTTGGACCATTGAGGTAAGAGAAAATCATTATGAGCAAATCAATCAGAGAAATCACCAGAGGAGAGGCATTAGGGCTAAAGAATTGGGCTGTGACCCCCAAAGTAACAAAGTTCAAACACAAGGCATGCTATTAAGTTAATTTTCAGACTAATACCCCTCAG
This sequence comes from Sepioteuthis lessoniana, assembly GCA_963585895.1. NCBI lineage: Eukaryota > Metazoa > Mollusca > Cephalopoda > Myopsida > Loliginidae > Sepioteuthis > Sepioteuthis lessoniana. The sequence continues at coordinate 28,886 of OY757920.1, forward strand.
AAAAGTATATACTCCTTTATCCCTCCAGGTATGGGTTAAATAACATTACTGCTGTTCTTCTACAAGGCTGGCTTTGGTATTAGATAACCCATAAAAATTGATATGCCATTAAACAAAGAAACCGAACCAAACCAAAGAAACCTACAGCCATCTGATGTCTTGAAAGTATCTGTCTTTGGCTGACATGGAATAATCATGCAAAATCAGAAAAAACAACTTCTGAATTACATCGGCATAGATGTACGAGGGTCGTTCAAAAAGTTCTAAGCCTCATTCGGATTCTAGACTTGTTTCTCACCTTTGTATAAGCCTCACTTGTACGAAAATTAGAATAGAAAGCTAAATTAGTTTTTCAAGTTTTATAAAAAATGGTAGTGTGTTGCCACAACAAAAATATCATAATGTATATATAAATATATGTTTATATATACATAAATAATGTATATATAAATATATGTTTACAAAAATGCTGCAACTTGCATGGTTACCAGATATTTATACTATTTTTGCTTCATATTAAACGCAAAAGAAATAAAATACCAAATTTGATTTACAAAGAAATAACCATCAAATTCATTGAGAACTACAAAAAGAAAATTTTTAACTATACCAATACCACAGCCTTAAACAATCTTTCAAAAACTGAAGTGAATCTAAAGTATATAATTATAGATAAAATAAAATGATAATTATCAGCCAATATGTCACATTCACTAAAAATTCAATGAAAATTACAAAATATCTTTGTTAATTTTTTTTTTTTAAATAGCTTTCTACAGAAAGAATCAATTAAAAAGATGGTATAAGATGGAAATTTTTTCCATCTTATACCATCTTTTTTTTAATTCTATTATACAGAGCTTGTGAAGTTTACTTAGATTGTGACAAAGTGTGGTAGAAATTAGTCAGAATTTTTCTTTATTTCAGATTTCGTTAACTCCCCAACAAGCTTCACCATTATTTACTTTTATTTTGCTGTTATGTGATGCCAGAATGGCAGAATTTTGATGAATAAAATTTAGCGAATTAACAAGAAATTTACGATAAGATACAAAGACTTACTCAAAAGACATCAAACGTATTTCTATAAGAATATTTACCAAAGTACCAAATTTAGAAGCAATATCCTAATTAATGCATTTTTACCATGTAATTACAATAAAACTTTTCCTGCGTATTTTTTAAGAAATGAGAAAAAGGAAAAAAGAAAAGCAACTTTGTAAGTCATTAAAGATTAGTTACCTCCCTTGGAGACTTTCAGTTACTTGCTTGGATGTTTGTGATTTGTGAGAAGTCGAGCAAATGAATGACAACAGCAAAATAATAGTTATTTAATAATCTTGACAGGTCTGAAATTTGCAAAGTTGTAACCACGCCCCCGAAAATCGTTAAATAATAATTTATCAATTACTTACCTCACAAAAGATAATTTACTTATTGTGTAACCTATATTTTGTTTCTCCCCAAAACCTGAGACTAACATGCAAGTCAACTTTATTGACTTTAATGATTTATAGAACAACTAAAAGATAATTTGTCAGTACTTTTATTTACCAAATATAAAGACGTTTTTTAAAACCTGGAATTTTCAATATGAACATTTTATTAATGCTTTATTTGTTTATTTGTTTGTTTGTTTCGTTTTTGTTTTGTTTTTTTAATTAGACTTTACACATTTTTATGAGCTCACAAGCTAAAACTGAATATTTTATACCCAGTAACATCCTGCATTTAAAAACAAAAATATTCTTATTGTTTCAGAAAAATGAATAAAATGGCGAACAAAAGAAATGAGCTACCTACCTTTAAAATCAATTTGTTTCATTTTTACTCCGAAGCTGTACGTTTTCAATTATGTATTTTCGAAAGTAACATTTGTGATCATTCAAAACTGTTGTGAAATTTGTCAAATTCATATTGAAACAGTTAGAGATAAGATACAGATTTGAATGTACGGTGACATTGAATACAGAGTGTGCAGAAGTGACAAGTCACTTGACATCCTAAAAATAAATATCATTACAGATAAATATATATATATATATATATATATATATATATATATATATATATATATATATATATATATACAAATTTATCACGTTAAATGGACTAAACTGTTTGCGTAAAAAAGAGACACTATGTATCTAATGGTTTGATATATGAGTATGTATGTGAGGGCGTGTGTATGTATGTATGTATGTATGTATGTATGTATTTTGTGCCTGGTTGCTGGTTGAGAAAGAATCAGTGAAGTAAAAAAAAAAGTAAAATGAATAGTTTGGATTCTTTGTTTAATGTAATAGTGGAACTAAAGTTCGAACTCGCTTACTTCAAGGCTGCTGTCCAGCACTTTAGCCATTACGCCTCGGAGACGACTCCTCTAATGAAGTGAAAGAAATATCCTTAGAGAAAATAGTCGGATAAGGTTGAGAAAACTAGACTTTCTACAGCTTAATTTTTACAACCTGAAACTCTCACGAGACACAAGAGATGTTTCTACTTTGCCCTTTCCACAGATACACAACTTTACTGTTGTACCCCCAACATAGTGGACTCCCCCACCTCCATAAATACACGCCAACGAGAGCATCAAACGGGAGTGCACCATTCAGCGTGACACAATCACGTGTGATATCATTTGCATAGTAGACGGATAGTCACTACCACACTGGACTCTCAGCTTTCTACCAACTAACTACTGTTTAACCAGGTTCACTTGTATCTTGTTTCTGTTACTTGAATATATATGTTTAACGAAAAAGACAAATTGTAGTCTGCCCTGTTACATTAAGAAGAAAGGAAATACAGGAATGAGGACGAGAATATTGATGAGTTTCAAGAAGTTTAATGACAGCCAGAAAGATAGCCCTTGTACTGTGAGGTCGTACATGGAAGAAAATAGTTGCAAATGATAGAGCCGGAATTAAACATCTAACCTTGAAGTTTCGAGGACCGGTGTGTCTAGGAGGAATGAATAAATGATGAAAGAATGAGCTCCTAAAGGAACATTGGCCCAAAAGTTGAATGTGCTCTCTCGTGTTGAAATGTCCATCAGTCTGCTGCTGGAATCGGACCGGGTAAGAGAGTCGGTCTGTCCTGCTCGAAAAAATATGTGAGGAAGAGAGGACGACAGAATGTTACACCACCTTTTATATTGTCCAGGGAAATCATCCGGGCAGAATGGCATGAATCATTCTCATTGGACGAAATATATAAATTCGAAACCCCGACAGCAAAACGATTCCTGCACTAAATAATAATTTGAAATTCTTTCTTTCTACTACATATGTTTTTCTATCAAACCTTTTGAGTTCCCCGTGTCTTTCTTTGGTTAGGATCACAACATTTACTGACATGATACCACAACACTTTCCTACACCGACAAACTGTTACTACTATGAAAGCAAGTTACCACGATCACTCAAAGCTTACAAAAATTTCAGTTTATTTCACTAGACAGCCGTGTACAGTTTTAGCCATAATTCAGAAATATATAATGAGGTGTTAAAGTAGGTGAACCAAAAACACCAAACAACATTTTTAAAAATCATTTCAACTACCAAACATCACGCTAAAAACACACTCGACTGCCGTCGACTCACAAAAGTAAAGAGGGAAAAAAAAAAAAAACAGATACAACCAGCGACTCACTGTTTCAAAGTAACAAATTCAACTGGCGTCAAACATACAAGTTTAAAAAAAAAGACTCACAAGAACTACCAGACAACTGACAGCTCGATTTAATGAAAACGAGGACAACACAAAAAAAATCGAAAATCGACACTAAACTGCAATCACCATCTACAAAGTTCTCAATGAAATAGGCATCAATCTAATACCATACGATACCAATTCAATTCACCAGCATTCTACTCGACAGGAGTGTATCAACAAAGTTTTAATAGCTGTACATTTGTGTCCCCAATCTCAAAATCCGATACGTTTTCAAACTCATGACCCAAATTCAACACAGAACTGGATACATTGGAAAACTATAACAAATAATTTACCAGCGACATCCTTCTATTCACAGCTGGTTGTATCGTAGCCACCAGCTACTCACGTCGTGATTCTCCAATATAAGAGCTTCACGGTGACCGACTACCGACGTTGTTGTCATCAGTGAACGGAATTTTTCACCACAAACCGAAAACTATTTCCAACACCATTAATTCTTTAAGTCGTTTCAGAGATATTTTCTGACTACTACCAAAAACCAAGCAATATTTGCTACTTTTTCTTAGTCGTATAAGGACCAGTTTTATTATACATAGAAATTAAATAGAAGTATTCCTGCCCAGGCTCCCTTTTCAATAGCTACTACACTGAGGTGTTAGGGAGGGCACTACTCCTTTCCCTTTATTGCTCCACTGTACCCTTGATACGTACCTGATAATGCTGAGAAGTATCAAGTACCATTTTTTGAGTCTTTGGTATGACTCGACCTGGGATTGAAACCCGGTCTCCCGGGCCATTGGCGAACACTCTACCCACTAGGCCACAGTGTTCAATCCCAGGTCGAGTCATACAAAAGTCTCAAAAAATGGTACTTAATACCGCCTTGCTTAACACTCAGCATTATAAGGTAAGGATCAAGGGTAAAGTGGAGTAATCCAGGGAATGGAGTAGCGTCTTTCCCTACACCTCGGTGCAGTAGCTATTAAAAAGGGAACCTTTGGGTCACCCTCGACTAAGGTTGCCAACTAACAAACTATTCCTGCTCAAATATGAAGTCAGCGAAGAAGTGACCAGCTTCGCCATAAATTATGATGGCGACAGAAAAGGAGCAGGACCTAGCTCAGGGCGAAAGGATATAAGTGTAGCCCATTTTGTTCATTTTACATGTATAGTCTCCCGTGTTCCAGACAACCATACTTCACTAACTTGGTTTCCCAGCGACACCCAGTGAACCAAAGCAGTCCAGTTGTTTAAAACTACCCTTTTCAGGGCAAGAAAGTTTTTCTTGTTGATCCAGCTTAGAGGACCAGTCATTTCCGGACCAGCTAGCACAATGCAGCGATATTCGGTGTAGCAGACTAACCCATCCGATGCAGCGACACACGGAGAAATAGACCGATTAGCCCAGTGCAACGATGCACAGCAATTCAGGCCGTATTCCATGGCACTGGTGGCACCGACGACGAATCTGCAGCTCTAACAACAGAAACTTTCAAAATCATTTTGAATTAATTAACGTTGTCAATTTATTTCAAAATAATAAATCTGGCAACTTTGTTAAAGCCTAATATCTCATTTTGTTATCCTTGCCTTTCTTGTGTCATTTCACTCATTTTAAAAGGTTTTTAGGCTTGGCTTCCATAGACGTCTCTGTAACAGATGTTTCAACACGAAACACACTTCTGCCACAGGCAAGAATTTATCTTTAAATTGTTGATACAGTCCCTGTTCCACAAAGATGGTCAAGGAAGATAAAAACCATCTGGAAGTCCGACAAGTTCTTTTAGAATAATTCCAAACAAATATTTTCTCACTGGTCAGAAATTTCCACTGCACAAGTGATACTGTTTGCATGGCACCTCAGACAAGCAGTTTCATTACAAAATGTCCACACACGCACATACACACAAATCCTCAAAATGTTCCTTCGTTAACGATACGAAGAGCGAGAGCACCTTAAAATACTTCTTCATAATGTCAAAATTCTCTCTCCAGTCTTGGAGGGGTGCTTGTAGGAATTACATTCCTTGTTTTACAAAATAGTACTTTTAATGGCCGCTAAGCGTCGTAACCAAAGTAGCATTATAAAATGTGCGACAAAGTTTAAACTCTCTCTCTCTCTCTCTCTCTCTCTCTCTCTCTCTCTCTCTTCGTTCCTGCCACGACAACCAGAAAGCACATACAAGTGATTTTTCATCTAATAAACCACGCATAGTACTATCCCTTAACGTAAGTCTTCATGCTACAATCTTCATGTTATAAAGAAGCCTTCAACTTCTAGACAGAACTTTCTCTTTATAATCTACTTTTAGTAATTCATGTAATTTTCTGTATCTTTCTATTAAATTTGTTCCGGTTAATTCATCATGAATTGTTTTATATTGTTTGACATGAGGAAATATTAATCATAATACATTTCTTCGGCTACAAGTGTCCGAATTATGTTCCTCATTCTCTAATAATTTTGGAGTTAAGTTTTGGTGCTCAGATACAACAAATATACGAATCCAAACCTACGAGTCGTCGATACCAAATTCCACTCGATCTTATCCCACAAGAATATCCTTTCCGCCTACGTGCTTTAAAAATAGATTTGTCAAAAAGATAATTGGAAAAGCCTTGAAGAAAGTAGGCAGATGAGAAATAGAGAGAAATACAGGTACCCTGAGATATTACCCAACCGAGTCAAGATGAAAGTTATAAATTAAAGTAAGTTGGGAGTTAAAAGGGTTGAAATAACTCTCTAACAACTAAAAGGAATTGATTAATCCCCAGATATCAAAGTTGTTGACTTTTGAAGAAGAGAAAATTAATGTCATTGAAATTGATTGCCAATCAAGTATAAGGAAATTAATTAACCCCATACCTTATCGGTCGCACGCCGGTTTAAAGCCTTCCTCTATATTTTACCGGGGGATTTTAACATCTCGTTAATCGCCCGTCTGTTTCTGGACTCCACGTCACTTAAGAAGCAATCCTGAAATTCAAACCTTGCGCAAGAACTGCGAAACAAGAACTCAAGTTATTTCAACACAATTACAAATCAATGTGTGGCCCATCCCCAACCAGTGGCCCGTAACACTTACGGTGGTCACCATTCAAGAGTGCCCTCACTCATCGGTGCGTCTTTGGTGCTTCACTGTTGCTGTGTCATTAGGCACAGTTCCCACTTGGGTAGATGGCATCTGTATTCCTCATAACCACTCTCCCCATCCCCTCTTTCCTACATTGTGTTGTTGGGATTTTACCCGTTAAGAATAGGACGAAATCAATATCTGCAGTGTAAGGAAAAATAAGGCTTACTGTAGCACGAGACGTAACGAGAGAGAAGGAACAAGACAACAATTTGGTTGAAAAAAGGGTATATATTTAGTGTAAGAGATAAAGAAAAAAAGTAGGGAATAATAATTGCAAAAAGAGGTGTTTTCTACAGACTTAAATATAGCATTTGTCTTGGTAACAATTCTTTCAGTTTCATATAGTTTTGGTGGCTGGTCCGTACAAATTCAAACGCTAGAAAAAGGAGAATTTTGGGTTCCCACGTAGAGTCTCTCATAGGATGACCGTCCTCGTGTAGTGCACCACATGTTAATGCTAACTCATAGCCTGCTTCGTCAGCAGTCAAGATTCCGTGTTTCATCGTTGGTGTCAAAAGGGAAAAGAGGTCTGTTCGTTTGAAGAATGCACGTACGTGTAGTGGTACGGCAGGTGTGCTGATAGCGACCTGTGATTGGTTGTTTTTCAGCCAATCACGGGGCATGTAAAAGCTGACTCCGTAAATAATTTCCAATAGTGTTTCTGATCACTGAACAAGATACACACATTGCAAGAGATGCACAGAGCAAGAGATGCACAGAGCAGTAGGTCAGGCAGTTGCATTACAAACTTTAGAACTTTCAACTTGAATTTAAAAACTGATTTAAATTTCATAATGGGAAAAGTGGGATTGGAGGAGAGGATGAAAACAATCCAAATATCACAAAGAATAATTCAACATGAAATTGCCAAGAAGCTTGGAATACTGACATACTCTAAGTCATCCAGAATGTTGTTATAAATAAGCGTATGGTTGCAAGGAAAGGACAAAAAAACACAGTTGCAAATCAAACAAGAACATAAGTGAAAAGTTTAATAATTATATTAACAAACAAAAAACAAAAGGTTCAAACAACTGTGTTAGTGAATATAAGAATCTCAATGAAATTGAGAAGACGTTTGTAGTTGTATTGATAGTTATTTTTTGTTGAATGTTAATGAAAATCGAGAAGTAAAATGTTTCAATATATGTGTTGGTACGAATGAGTCATAGACTTACGCAGCCAGCCAAGGTTTATGTCGATAAGGAAGGAGAAACATCGGTGTTGAAAAGGTGGAATGTAGATGGGGGTGTGATTCTCGGGTCGTGCGGCTTCCATCAAAAGGCTGTAGTAAGAAATTTCAGACGAGTTGTATGATGTTGAATGCTGCAGGCATCACGGTCGATGTTCTCTCGAGGTCTCGGATCCGACTGACTTTTGAACTTTGTTGGCCATTTAATTGTCACTGTTATATACAAGCGTATGGTTGCAAGAAAAATAAGACTGAAGAGAAGATTTAGTTTATTTTGTTTATTGAATAAATAAAACAAACAAGCGGATGAAATATCTGGCTGGCTGACGGGGGAGTCGTCTATTTGGCGACAAGCAATTGCTTTGATCTGGTCGGACAGTGTTGTCGGGTGATGTTCTTAGGACAGCCGACGATTCAACTGGCATGTGACCTCTGCTTGGCCAATTCATATGTTCCCAACTTCAAACACCGGCACCTGAAATACTACTTGTGGAAAAACAAATGATTGGTTGAAAATAGACTTTTTTTTATAACTGAGAATTTTCTGGGGATTTTGGATAGCCTATGCGCGGAGCCTATGCGCGGAAACTATGATTTCTCAGGTTGACACTAGCTGTTGTTGGGTCAACATCCGGTAGCTGTTATTTTCTTCTACAGTGTCGATTTCTGTGGGTCTATGCTTTGTGTGTTTTAGTAGTTAGGTGTGTGAAGAGTTAATTCGGTGAATCAGAAGAGATTTGATGTATTTTACTATAACATCACGTTTTGGGTCGAATTGGATGACGCATGCGTAAAGAAAAAAGGCAACCTCTTGACAAAGGGGAACAGGCTTTCTTTCTCTTTCAGGCAATGACCAGTAATTTGACAACATCGTTGCTGATGGGTGTCTGGGCACCACGCATACGCCTTTGGACGTGGCGTTGGTTAGTCCCTTTCACCCAGTAGTATATCTCTCTCAGTCAACAGTATGCTGAAATATAAAAGACCCACAAATGAACTACAAATTAAAACAACCGGACTTTGACAAACTACCAAAAGAAACTAACCCTTATGGAAGCCCGAAATACTAAATGAGGACAAACATATGCATGAAACGATTAACGTATTTTTTGACACCTTAACTGGGGAATTCAACCATTTCAATTGTATTCAGGGAAAACTCTCTCACCCATGGAATGGTTGTTGAACCCAGTAAATAAAGGAAAGTATAAAAGAAACGCCTTCGTCTCCTATCTGTTATTGTCTTCTTGTGTATACTTCTTTTGGGGACTTTCTTGGGCAAGGCATTATACCGACCAGTCAACGTGGGGGTAAAATAAACTAACCAAAATATGGAGTCAGATATCAAACTGCTACACAGCTTAGCCCTTTGCCCTTGACCTTCAGCCTCATACCCCACACCACTACTGAAACCCAAATTTTCCATATTTCCCACAATTAACATTAAATGCATAAAACAATTTCAGTATATGCACACAAATGTAAAATATGCAGATTTTCTTCGAGGTAACAATACCTCAAACAGTTGGTTTTGTGGTTGGCCAGGTCGTTCATCGAGTTGTGTGGATCCCATTGTTTCTTCTCACACCCGGCCGTGTGGGCACTTCATAGGCTGTACAAAAAAAAAACGAAAACCAAACAACAAACAGAGGGTGGAAGGAAAGATACAGTCAAACAGGGACTTAGAACACCAAAACTCAGGTGAACGCTGGCATTTTGTGTGTATTTGTTATAGCTAACACGGGAACTCCTACACAACTACCAAAAATGCTGACTCATCTGGCCATCGTCTTCATTGATCTGTGTCTTGACTCCATGTTCCGGTGTCTCACCTGCAACTGACTTAAATGTCTCACTCTCTGCTTCGGATTGACCTCTTCGGGGTATCACCCTTGTTACTTTGTGGGTAATAGGGAGACGTAGTGATATGCTTTATATTTAAGCTCATCATAGTTTCCCTGATGATCTCATTCACGTTTTCGGCCCCATTGTCGGTTACCAACTCTAAGGGGGGGGACCATTTCGCGGAAATATTTGTTAAAATTAGCCTAGTCATAGTTTGAGCCTTTCTATCTGCCACCGCGTATGCCTCTGGCCAGTTGGTTAACCAATCAACAAAGCTAACTATATAGATATTGCCCTGAAGGGTTTTCGCCGTAAAGACCGTTATAGTAAAATACCTCAAATCTCTTCTGATTCATTCACTTAACTCTTCACACACCTAACTACTAAAACAACAAAACACATACCAACAGACATCGACACTACTAAAGAAAATAACATCTACCGGATGTTGACCCAACAACGGCCAGTGTCAAACTGAGAAAATCATGGCTTCTGCGCATAGGTTCCGCGCATAGTCTATTCAAAATCCCCAGAAAATTCTCAGTTATAGAAATAAAGGTCTATTTTTCAACCAATCATTTTTTTCCACAAATAGTATTTTCTGGAGCCAGTGTTTAAAGTCGGGAACATATAAATAGGGCAAGCGGAGGTCACACGAGCAGCTGAATCATCAGCCGTCGCTGAGAGCGTCACCCAACAACACCGTCAGGTCAAAGCAACCGCTTATCGCCGATCAGATAACCACTTTGTTTTTATTTATTTATTTATCTATTTATTGCCGTTCGTCGAGTGCTGTGAATCCCGTTGTTTCTTCTCACACCCAGCCGTGTGGGATTTCATAGGTTGTACAAAAAAAACGAAAACCAAACAACAAACAGAGGATGGAAGGAAAGACAGTCAAACAGGGGTTTAGAACAGCACAACTCAGGAGGTGAAGTCTGACACTTTTAAGAATTTTGTGTGTATTTGTTATAAGTAGCATGGGAACTCTGCGAAACTTCAACTCTGCGAAACCTCAGACAACTAAATAGTTCAACCTATCAACTTCAATTTTGATATTTCCATTTTTGGCTATCATTTAAATATCCATGAAAAAAATCACGTAAGTTGGCTAGCTACGTGTTCATTTGGCAAAATCTCAATATTTTAACATGATTTTTTTTCTAATTATGGGCTATTTTGGTTTTGGTTTCAAATATCCGACTTTTTTATTGGTGAGAATTAATTTTTATTTATTGTGAACTTTTTTATTGGTTTGATTTGGGTTTTTTATTTTAATAGCATATCAACCTTCATGGGATATTTAATGCCAAAGCCATCTTTGTAGAACAGTAGTGATACTATTTAACCCATGGCTGAGAGGATAAGAGGGTTCATACCTTTCCCAAGAGTCTTCATCCAAAAGTGAACCAACTTTTTGAGATTTGACTTTTAACAAAACTTATAACACAATTCTATTCATTGACAATTGAGTTTCACAAACTCAGGGATGGTGCTTTTACGGTGACACGAGTTCAAATCCTGGACGAGGCTAATTGCATTTCACATTCCACTAATACCCTTGGGAAAGGTATGAATCCAATTATTCTCCCTCCAGCTATGGGTAAATAGTAGGGCAGACTGGGTTCTTCAGCTTTGGTGAGGCAACTAGTCTAGGAGAAGGAAAACTCTGAATTCAAACCTGTTAAACTCTGCTTAAAAAAAATTGACTCTGTGTCAAATCCTGCCCAACCGGAGGGGTTGGTAAATATGGGATGGTGCTTTTATATTTTGGTTTGCGAAAAATTTCTGATTTTCTCAGGAAAAGAAAAAAATAAACTGAAATTCCAGATGATTTTTGAAAAGCTCAAATGATGCTCCTCTCCAATAATGAAAACTTTTTCACTCAAACGCTGTCTTCAGGGATTAAAATTAACTTTAAAATGTGTCACTTTTACAAAACTCACATAAAATTTTCTTAATGGGACTGAAATTTTTTCATACAGACTAAATCACAATTTTATCTAAAAGACCTGTGGTCACAAAAGGTTGTATCATCTACACTTTTTTTCAAAATATAATCACCAGATTAGGTCAAAAATGATAAAAAAAAAAAAAAGATGATACATCACGCTAGACTTCAAACTTTGTATATATAGCTTTGCTCTGGCTGTATAATTAAAATGCACTTAGTTAGAAAGAAGTAGGGTTTACTTAGGTTTAGGAAAGAGACACTAGACCCTTTGGAACCTGATAGTGTTGAACAAAGATTTCAACTATGTTGATATGTGTCAACATCATGGTAGAATTTTGGTATGAAATTCTCAGCACACCAGCTCTCCCATGATAACTTCACCAGGATATCTATCCCTGCCAACTGCTCTCCAGTATGATCCCTCACTTTTGATGAAACATTACACTAATATTGAAATTGTAACTACCATTGCTTTATTTTTTATTCCATAAAATTAAACTAAATTTAAAAATAAACATACAGACATGAAATTTCCACAATTAGATTTAATATTGGTGCAATTAAAGATGGTGGAATATATTGTATCTATAAATATCAACACTTACTCAAAATCCAGAAAATTTTCTATTGTTTGAATTCTAAAAATTATTTTCATGAAATTTTAAACAAATAGAATATTATTTTCAGCAACTTAGCTTAATCAATATATTTTACTGAACTGTATATATATATATATATATATATATATATATATATATATATATATATATATAAAACTAAATATTGTAAAATACAATTCGTAGAATCTAATATAACCATGAATTTTCCCAAGATTAAACAAGTAAAATATAAATTGCAAAAGAAAAAATTCAACTACAAATACTTGAAACCATATTTATAAAAACCAAAAAGACTGACATTATTCAATGTAGGAATTGATTCATAAGTTTATTATTATTATTATTATTATCATTTATAGCAATTAATTTATCATTCAATCAAGGAAATGGTTTATTAAATATACAGCGTTTCAGAAAAACTGATAACATTTTATAATCAAATAAAATGATCAATTCTCATTCAAATGATCTCAAATTTTAACAGCATTTGTAGAAAAAACTGAAAATTCTTTTAATGTTTTATATTTTTTCTTTCAGGTATAGAAATGTCATTTACTGGAAATGATGCTTCAACATTAAACATGGAATTTTGACTTGTTTCTACACATCCTGTTAAATTTTGGGATCATATGAATGAGAATTGGTCAAGTTATTGGATTACGAAATTATATCAAGATTTCTAAAACACCCTGGACATCTCAAATGATATCAATTTTTTTTAAACATCCAGTATTTAAGAATTCATAAACAGATTAAACTTGTATAAATACTGCAAACACTTTATTTATGTTGTAACGATTTACTATGTTTTAAACACGTCAAAATATGAATTTGAATTTTAAATGTAAAAAAAAAGTTTTCTTTTTTAAATGTATCGAAGTTTCACTGAATTAAAAAAGAATGACATCTCAACTTTAACCTTGAAAATGACCAAGGATGATTAAAGGAACTGGAAACAAATTCTAAATAATTTCTATACAAGCTTAAACCTAACATTCCTTGTCTTGTGGGAAAACCCATCAAAGATTTTAAAAGGTTTAATAGTTTTTAGAAAAAATTATTAAAACAAACTTTGGGACTATTAATAAAAACCTATATATATATATATATGTATATATATATATATATATATATATATATATATATATATATATATATGTCTTTCAAATCCAATAAAAGAAAAATTAATAAGAATATATGAAAAGTAAAGTACACAAAATATAAAATCTTTATATTTATTATCTACTACATATGTTTCAGCCGTCAAAAGCTCTCCAAGTATTTTAAGAACAATTGTTTTTATATACAGTTTTGCAATTTTAAAAGTCCTATGACCAGGACCAGAAGTTAAACAATGTATGAAACAAGTTTTAAAAGATCAAGACACAGTTAAATAGAGTTGTAGTACTTACATTGGTAAATGTATTATTATTATTATTATTACTATTATTTTATTATTGTGATGTGTTCCTAAGTGTCAGCACTGAAAAGACAGAAACTTTCACATAAACCAACACACAGAATCGATATAAATACACACACACACACACACACACAAAAGAAACAAAAAAACAATTCAATGTAAATAGATTCTTTTAATGTCAATGGAATACTGAACAATGCGGGGATCATTATGAGATGTTAACAAGAGGTAAATAATCAACCATTGAATTGGCGTGTAATATGTCTTTGATTTTATATATAGATTTTATAAATATACAGGTACATATATACACAAAGATTTACATGATTATATTTCCAAATATATATATATATAGACAGAGAGAGAGACAGAGAGAGAGAGAGATTGTGTGTGTGCGTGTGTGTGTGTGTGTGTGTGCGTGTGTGTGCAGAAGGTATTTGACAAGAAACCTAAATGGAAGACAATCTAATGTAATATTACACAGTTTGCACCAAATTTACTATTTTTAATTTCTTATTGACAGACATTGGCATAATGGTTAGAGTGTTCGTCAATGGCCCAGGAGTCATACCAAAGACTCAAAAAATGGTACTTGATGCTACCTTGCTTAACACTCAGCATTATAAGGTATATATTAAGGATAAAGTGGAACAATCCAGGGAAAGGAGTAGTGCTCTCCCTTGCACCTTGATGTAGTTACTATCAAAAAGGGAGCCTTTGGGTCATCCTTGACTAAAGTGGCCAACTACTTTTTTACAATTTCTCCTTCAGAATTACTGAGGAACTTTTCAATCTGGCACAGGAAATGAAAAGTTGAACATGAATAAGATTTTTTTTTATTTAATACGAATTGAATATTTTGTATTTCTTTATAATTTGTTCTCAATTAACAGATGACCTATATATGTTAAAACATGAACATTTATGGTTAAACCTTAGAATTCTGATTTAAAACTGTTGATAAAAATAAACTAAAAGAGGAATTCATAGAAACATTTTCTTTGTGTTAAAGTAAGTTTCATGCCAAATTCTCAATCATTGTATACATAATGCAAAAAAGAACCACATTTCATGTCGGACAACTGAAAATACCTCATGAAACTGAAATACAAAGAAAATGTTTGTGTACACAATCTTATTTTAATCTATTTTGAATGTTTTACAACATGAATGGCACCATCTTTTGATGTTGAGCACTTTATCAAAAGAAAACAAATTGTTTTTATAAGTTACATCCAAGCATATTATTTATCTATATATAAATATAATAGAAAGGAAAAGAAGAAAAAATTGATGCACCAATAACATATAACCTCAAGAATAGTTTTCCAGACAAAAAATTATATAATTAATGAGAAAGTGATTTAATGCTTTTTTCCAGAATTTAGCTTGACAGGTTAAAGGTGTGTCTTTGACACATCGACTTATTTTGGTGCAAGGTCACAATGATGATTGAACTTAGCAAAATAACAATGCTCTACTAGTTTGCAAATTACCATTTTATGCCAAGTAGCGGGTGCGTGCTGTATAAGTATTACAATGAAAACCTGATTATATCCTTTTTGCTCATTTAATTCTGGACTCTATCTTCTCCAGATGTTAAGTTTTATGTTACTTCAACTTGGATGTACCTCATAATCTGTGAAGATAATGTTAGGTAATTCTCCTTCATGGCATCTCACAGGGGAATGGAGGTTACTTGGTTGTGATCATCTCCTCTCTAATTATATATATATATATATATAATGTTTGTGGGTTGTTCTTAAAGTTCTAACCCTCAACCAAAAAGAAGAACCATAGCTGAATATTTTTGTTGTAGCAGCACACTACTACTTTTAGAACTAGAATAACTAATTCAGATTTCTGTGCAGGTGAGGCCCATATACAAAGGTGAGAGATGTATGATAAATCTAAAATCTGGATGAGGTTTAGAATTTTTTGAACGACTCTCATATATATATATATATATATATATATATATATATATATATGAGAGTCGTTCAAAATAAAATTTAAAATACACACACACACACACACAAGTAAAAACAAGTATTTTTAAAATACAAACTAAGCATTACTAAAAGTTTGAAAGCTGAATTCTGATCCTTAGATATTTTTCAAAATAATTGTTTTTACTTATATAAATGTATTGATATCAAGAGCTTTTTTTTTCCACATGATCCAAGTTTTTCTCATTAACAACAATTATAAATACTCAACCAACAATTCATATATATATATATATATATATATAGCATAGTGTAATGATTGCTCTATGAATTTCACAAGCCATTAATAGTGGGCTGGTTCCTCACTAGCAACTCCACAAATATAGGTTTATGCCAAAGTCTAAAATATCTAAAAGAAAACATTCACTTCTTACTTTGTTTAGTAACATATCAACCTTTGTAAGTTATTTAATACCAAAACCATCCTTCTAGAAGAACAGCAGCAATACTATTTAACCTGTGGAGTAAGGAGGTTCATGCCTTTCCCAAGAATATTAGTGCAAAAGTGGACACTAGAGTTTGAATTCACGAACTTTAAGGCGACAGTCCAGCACTAAAACATTCAGCGTTTTTAGTCATTGGGTATTTCATCGAAATACACAATATGAATTATTATCCTTCACTCCTTCCTAAAAAGAAGCATCAATATCATTAACAGATGTTACAATAGGAACACAATAGGACTATATATATATATATATTTCTTTTAAACCTTCCAGAAATTTGTTTTTAAGTTCATTGTAATTATATTTTCAATCAAGATTTTTTTGGGGGAATTACACAGTAAGAATGGTTCTATCATTGTTATTTAATGCAGGAGGGTGAGATGCAACTTTAGACCACATTACTTAAAAATTTTGTATCTTGGCTGATATACCTCAATGCTAAAATTTAAGAAAAAACAAAAAAACTTACTTTTTTACTTTAAATACTTTAGTAAAACAGTTGTCTTTAGACGTATCAGTGAATAAAAATTTCTCTTATAATACATTTGTGCTATATACCTCCAATGCCAATAGAGTATTGTAATTCTTTTTTATTTTATGGTTAAAAGTGCATTCCAGTGCATTTGTTGGCAAATGCACTGCATCAAAGGTGTTAAGGAAGAAACATTTAAGGGAGCACTTGTTATCAAAATCAGGTGAAGTTAACCAGCCACAAAATGTTTTAAAACTAAACATATGAAGAATAAATCATATGAATGATGAAGAATCAAAGTGGCAGAATTTATGTTGATGAAGGAAGACCACACACAAGATTTGTATGTGTTGTTTGGTTATCTTTGTCAGAGAAACTAAAAATAGACTTAAGTGAAGAAAAATAGTTAATATTTATTTATAAAATGGGAGAGGTGAAGAGTTGAAAAGAAGATTCTTCACAAGGAATACAAAGGGTAATACTGACATTATAATACTGACATGTTATCAAATTCAGTTTGACGTTATTTACACACTAAACATCTTTCGGAAAAAATATCACCAAGTCAATGTCAATGAAAGCCTTGTATAGTTCTGTAACATTTTCAATGAGAGAGAGAGAGAGAGAGAGAGAAATCACAATAAGTCATAATTTCAACTTAAATTACTGTGTAATGAATAATGTTCTTTTCTTTAAATACATTCTCACACACGTTTACTGTGGATCAGATTCTTGGAGTATTTTGTGAATCAATCATTGTTCAAATATTCAAATGTTAATTTCATTAATTTATACAGCTTACACCAATCCCATAATAACTATAAGTATAGTTTATACAGAAAATAAGAAATGGAAAAATGGTTTCCAAAATTAAGTGGAAGTAAGAATGAAAGAATGGTATTACAAATGTCCAAAGTAATTACTTTATATCGGCAGTGTCTTCTGCGCTGTCTTTGATGCAGTCGCATAGAATAATTTGGTGAAGAACTTCATGCCGGTTTGGCCTCCCGGTATATAACTGACAATAAACCAGATCAGGGTGATCACTTGAGAAATTGCGAAAATAATCGTCAACACGGTACTCTTGAACCAAAGAGAAAAGTACAATGTGCCCAATAATGTAAACAAATAAGCAGAAGTAAATGGTAATCGCCCAGCAGAGAATAAATGGCGGAAATGGTTCACAGGGCCCCACAACAGAGAAAAACTGGACATAAAAAACACACTGCCTAGAGTAAAGAGCATGGCGAATTTTCTGGCTCGTAACACCAATATGGGAACATAAAGTGCTGATAAAGAGAAGCAAAAGGAACCAAGAAGAAGACACATCACAAATCCAAGAATTCTTTGTTTTTTCGATAACGACGGTAGCAGAGGATCCGACTGAGCCTTAGAGAACCAGTTGTTACCTTCGCCGCTGTTAGTAACATCGGAACTAAGATCTGTCGTGCCAGATCGGCTGAAAAGAGACTTGAATCCATCTGAGAAGGTAGAAGTAGAACTCGAACCAGATATCTGTCCATCTAGATTTGAGGAAGACGAACCGATTGAAATAGAACTGGAGGTTCTGGACAAATAATCTTTGAGATCTTTGCTAAGGTCAGCCATGTTGACAGGAAGAAGACAACTACTTCCTCCAAGGCTGATAACTCCGTATGACTAATTTGATTCTATTACATAAGAGATGTGGCATTTCATCTGAGATTTAAATGCATACGTCACTATCATTAGATAGAGGTGGAATATCCAAAGTCCAGCACAAAGTTGAATAGAGAGAAATCAAAGTAAGACGATCGTGTCGCATCAATACTCTAATATTCCACTTTTTTTTATTAATCATTACGAGGAAACTAATATTCTTTTTTTTTATCAGTTAAATTAGCATTCCGACAAATTTTATTTGCACTTTTCATCAAGTAAGCTCTTATTTATGTTAAATATCTTTCGCATTTCTACAAATTTAAAAATACAGATATTTGCAATAAAATAGAATAGTCCTTTTTAATAAAAATAAAACTTAATTTAGTTGAGTTCTATATATCAACAATAGATATTTTTAATTATTGTAAACAGTCTATGCTTATTGTATTAATAAAGTAATTTATATTTTATAATTTAATTCTAAAATCGGATTAAATTTCTAAAAAAAAAAAAAAGACTTCATAATTAACTATTCTTTTTTTTTTAATGTGAGGAAGAGGTTGTGTATGTGTCTGAACATGCATAATTAATCCAAGGGGATTAATTTCCAAAATAAGTTGATTAATCCAAGGGAGATAATTTCTAAAATAAATTTTCCGTATTGAATATTGAAAATAAAATATTCCTTTTGAATAGTTGATATCTATGACAAAAAAATCAAAACAAACTAGAATCGTTGGTGCCATTGTTGATATCTTCGTATTTTGATATTTTGATTATGATGATGTCAATAGACATCGAAACATTTAGAAATAATAATGATGATTTCAAAAATGAAAATAAAGATAACAAAAACCAAAATCAAATTTTAAAATTGATTGAGGTACAATTTTGTTTTTGTTTTTGTTTTTGTTTTTTGTTATCTTAGTTTTCGTCTTTTTTTTAACATGAATATTTCCTAAGCTTAAATTAGTCTGATATAGGGTCAAATGTAGAACAAAATTACTGTTTCATTAGTTTAATTTCTACCTTTCTAAGCAATCAGCATTTGAAATCATAGCTTCTGCCAGAATTGAAACAATGATCACTTGTATTAATTTAATAGAATATATTCAACTGTTTTAGCCACCAAGAGAAACTTAATGTTTGTTAACATATTGGCTATTACATTTGTTCATTATGTAAGTTGAAAGAAGGTGAAAAAATGTGTTTATGGTACAAAAAGAAAGAAAGAAAGAAAGAAGTTTATAATGCATTGGTCTTAGATGAAATTATCTATTATCAGAATATTCAGAAAAAAAAGGTGTTTAGTAAAAAAAAATCTAAAAATTTTCTTTTTTTTTTCTTTCTTTTTTTAAATAGCTACTTGAAAAATACACTGCCAAAGAAAATAAACAAAAATCAAGGAATACATAAAATAAGATATTTATACAATTTCAATAAAGTAAGATAGCCAGGCGAAATAGGAAGGTCATCAGCAAGCATATAACCTGAAAGGTAAATTTTAATTTAAAATTTTCACTGTATAATCCCCTAATTTTGTTATTTATATTTCCCCCTGAAACAAGTTTGTTGACAAAGAAAGAGATTACGTTTGAAAAATGAATATTTGTAAAATAAATCATTTTTCATCCTTAAGTTGTTGACTTATTGATGAACCAGTGTAGGTTTGTTGATTGATTAATCAATTGAATTTAATTGCATGTCAACCCATTAGGGGTTATTCAATGCCTAGTGGTTAGGGAATGACATTCATTTTATGCTTATATTTACATTTTTTGTACAGTTGTTTCTTTACAAATTTTTCTTTTTGCACAGGGTCCTATTGAATATGATTCATTTTTAAACAAATCTATTTGACTCATTGATAAAACGTAAACAGATACTACCACTCCAGGTGAGAGTAGACCTGGAAGTAATTAAGGGGAACTCCACTTTCTTCTGTTTTTCAGAATTGAAGCCTCACCATCAAATGCAGTTTAGTGACATAACCAGAACACCTTTTTTGGGTGGGGGTCTTATCCTTCTTTAAAGGATACAGTCAGTATATTCAAAGCCTCACTTACAGAGTGAATCTATTTTTGGGTGGGATCTTATTCCTCAGCAGGGGAGACAGTCCATGTATTCTGACCCCAACCAAATAGGGGATCTGAGTAGATCTGTATAAGTGGATGTACACAAACATTCAAAAAAAGGTTCATGGTTTTCAACATGGAAAATGGAATTGTCTTTAATTGGAATCATTTTGAGATGAGACTTTTTAATCTGAGAATTAATTTTTATTGCGGACTTTTTGTCCTCATCTTGGTAGTTTTTGTGTTGTTTCTTCTTTCACTACGTTTTGGCCAAATTTCACCTCTGGCCTTCTTCAGGTGATTTACCACAACCTCAGATAGGAATGCTGAGTCTTGTAACCAACAACTATGGAAGGCAGTAAATACTGGGGATACAGTTACAAGACTCAGCATTCCTATCCGAGGTTGCGGTAAATCACCTGAAGAAGGCCAGAGGTGAAATTTGGCCAAAACGTAGTGAAAGAAGAAACAACACAAAAACTACCAAGATGAGGACAAAAAGTCCGCAATAAAAATTAATTCTCATCGAAAATGGAATAAGAAAATGGATTTGTATTTGCTTTGGTTTTTATTTGATGTTCACTTTGAGCAAATGTTTCTGAAAAAGGCATGGATGCTCTGAATTCCATCAACAAATATTTTGAGAAAATATCTCATCACAGGAGCAAAGAATGTGTTGTGGGACCAATAAATATGTTGATCCTATAGTGCGATTGCAAGCAGACTAGACAGAGGATGACAAAGACAAATGAGTAAGTTTTAAATGCCAGGCCTTTATTGGGCAAATTGTACATGAAAGGTTAGCATGGATGAAGAATCAAGGCTGTTGCATAATGTCTGTGTGGTCTCAGTAGTGTTGAAAGTCAGTGCTGTTGAAAGGCATAGATTTGGCTGTCTAAAAGTACTTGGTGACAGCAAGTCTACAAGATCAAGATGGTCCCAGTGCTTGGTGCAGGTCATTGGTGTAGCTGTATGGTCAGGAATCTGGAGACAGTTGAAGAAGTGGACATGTATGTTGTAGAGGCTAGATTGATTGATATCCTGGTTAATTCAGTCCCTGCATAACCTGGAGTGTATGTGGATGTGGCCTCGGAGTCCACAAGCGACAACTCGGTACACCAAATAGTCGCTTGTGGACTGGAATTCAGTTGCATGATCTAGTCTGCAGTAAGAGAAAAAACCTGCTGCTTAGTGATTCAGGAACAAGTGCTGTGAGTCTGCTGCAAGTTTGCTGCAAGTCTGGCTGACAACTGCATCGTCATTTCATGGAAAGGGATGTAGGTAAGAGAACCAGAGGTGATCCTCAATAGACTTTCTGACAGACGCAATAGCTCTTAAATGAGTTGGTGATGACTTTCATAAATTAATTCTGATAAAAACTGTTTAAGAGGGCTGCTGTGAATGTTTGAAATTGACTGTGCTGATGCTGCACCTGTGATTGGTTGGATACAGCATCAGATGCTGGCTAGTAGGAGAGGCTCTGATAAGGGGTGAGCTGCTACCAGTAGAAAGGAGTTCATCTAATTCCATTGCCTGTGAGCATGAAGCCCGCTGCAAAGAGAAGTTTGCCTTTATATAGAAGGAAAGGACACTGTATTGAATGGTTTGAGTAGCGACTATTCTGTGTTGTTAAAGAGAAGAAGTCTTTCTTTTAAATATAAGTAATGATCAAATATTTCATTATACTGACAAGAGAATTTAACAAATGTCACATTTTTTTATCCCGCATTTAGAAGTCATCTTCAATATGGTCTGCAGAATTAATTTTTTTGAAAATAGCATTTGTGTAGGTAACAGAAAATTCCACTCATCAACATAGAGGTGACGTTCTATTAGCTGGCATCACGGATGACTTTGGAGTTCTTTTTTCAACAGGAATTTTAGATTTGAGTTGCCAGGAGGCTATGATAAAGGTATAAACAATAACTTGGACAAAGTAGAGAATGGTAAAACCCTCTCTCACAACCACCTCACCAGTCTAGGTTATTGTAATTGTAAAAATGCTGTAAATCCCTTCTCATTGACCTTGAAAGAATTGAATCTCCAAGCAGTTAAAAGATAGTTATAATCATTTTAAGAAGGTTATTCATTCACATTATTGGTAAATCAATTAATTAATCAGAGACTTAGTTCAATTAAGATTTGGTTATTTGACTAAAGCCATTTAACTGTAAGTGAATATTTCTATTGATACATGAAGGAACACAAATATTCATATTCATTTTTTTTTAAATTTCTCACAAAGATGAAAAACTGAACTAGTAGCTTCTAACTTTAAATGGAAAATTGTTAAATAAATGGAAGAAGGATTTTTCATCAAATTTAATTTAAATGTCTGTTAAAGAAACAGTTGTTTTTAAAAGCATAATGTCAAATAATGAAATGCATAAAAAAAGATTAATCGATTAAACTTGATTATTCAGGTATCAATTTGAACTTGTTTTAACGTAGCGATTCCTTGCAGAAATTTGCTGTAGGAAAAGTAAAAGTTCTTAAAACAGACTCATTTTGTTAAATTGTAAAATGCAATTTATTGAATTAGGATGTCATGCACTGTTAAAATGTAAACAAACCAGACCACTCCAATCCCTTAAAAACGCTACATCCAGCTACGACTGGAATTGATGAAATCATCTGTCACCCTGACTAGCAGCATCAGCAAAGAAAGGAAAAAATCTATCTGTTTACAACATTAACATTGGCAGTCTTCCAAAAGTGACTCTATCAAAATAAAGTGGATAATCTTCAGTAGCCTATTTCAGGCTAAGGAAGGATTGTATTACCACTGATATTTTTTATGGACGAAATTTCTGTCCACGCGACCCTGATAGTGTTACATCACTTTTGCTCTATTAATAGACAAGTATTTTCAGCAGTCAAATTGGCTCACCTGTTGGTACGATTCTTTAGAATCTGGACTTGTAATCGAAGCTCTCAAGGCGTGATCCTACATCTAGTGGTTGCATCCACCTTAAACCTACGTAGATATGCAAAAAGGTCCTTTTAAGGACCATTAGAGGTCTCCATCACTAGTGTTGGAGTATCTCTGACAGTTCCCATGAACTAGTTGAAGCAGACAGCTTAGAGGCAAACACAAAGAGGATAATAAGACCATCCAGTCTTAACCATTTCAGTTGGTTCCTGCTCGCACAGGGCTAAGGCACGGTAGTCTTAGCCATGGTTTCCCCGACTGTTCCTCAGTTACACAGAGCTAGGACATGGCAGTCTTTGCTCTCATTTGCTCGTCCCTCAGTTACACAGAGCTAAGACACAGTAGTCTTAGCCACGACACTCGTTCCTTAGCTCCACAGTGATAAGACACGGCAGTCTTACCCACGACAGTTATTCACTCATTTCCCTGGCTTCGCAATGCTAAGGCACAGTAGTCTTAGTCATACCACTCATTCATTCATTCTTCAGCACTGCAACACTAAGACATGATAGTCTTAATCACTGGTTCATTTGTTTGTTCCTCACCTACATAAAGCTAAGACACAGCAGTCTTAGCACACTCGTTCGATCCTGCACGACCAAGCTACCAGCACCAACTGCAGACCAGCTCCAGCATTGTAGCATCTTGTCATCGAATGGCTCACTGCTCAGGCTAAAATCAACACCTGGGACCACATCAACACGCCCCCAGTTAAACCAAAGTACTGCACAACCAGGACATTGATCATCCACCTGTCCAACCCCGAATATTACACCAGCTGTCTCTACTACCAAAGACGACCATCAGCTGTCTCTCCCAACAACGAAAATTTCACCAGCTGTCTCTACCAACCACCAGCTGACTCTATTAACAACGACGACCACCAGCTTTCTCTACTATCAATGACCACTAGCTATCTCTACCTTTGACGACTATTCCACTAATCGTCTCTTCTATTTTCATCATCTATAAGACCATAATTCTGTAACCTGTGACAAAATAAATTGTCATTTGTTATTACTGTCATCTCGTCTTTGTTCTCTTTATTGTCTTCTGGCTGTTAATTTACTCACATGAACAACAAAAAATTGCAGGGTTGACGTTCTTATTGGCCCCACAACAAGGACACCTACAATTATGTTAGAGTTTACAACCCCCTTTTACTGACCAATTTCCTAATTTAGTGAGTTAGATCTTTATTGATATCAATTCCTGTGGTCTTGTTTCTACTAATCTGACGACTATCAGGGTCTTCCAGCAGAACAGATCACTAATGTAGAGAATATGATCCTCAATATAAATTCATTGTAAACTTTTTTTGTTTTATTCAAAATAGTTACATATTTCTCACTGATCGCTGATACGTGAGTTCAAGTAAAAGCTAGGAATTTGAATGATGATTTTTAAGTTTAACAAGTATACTCTCCCCAATTAAAAAATTGGCGTAACACAATCTTCTTCATTCTATTCATTTCTCTCCTCTCTTCATTGCTTTTTTAAAACTAATTTAGGAAATAACAGTTATCTACCCTTGACATGAATTATCTCCCTTTGTGTTTGTGTTGCTGGTGTTAGGTAAAGTCGTCTGTCATGTCCGGCTTGATTAGACATACCTACATTTCTCTCGTAAGTAATTATTACTTTCTTTTATCAATAAATCTTTGAGTCTATCAAATTTTCTGAGAAATATTCTTCTCTTCCCAAATGCTAGATAACTCTAAGCATGTTAATATATATTTTTTTCGATATCTATTTTGATGGTAAACTTAGTTTTTAATTTAAAACATAAAATTTGATTTAAGCCTTCTTGTTTGTGAATCTAAAAGCTGAACAAAAAAATTTTTAAAAAATTTTTAATATTGACGAAATTCAAACGAATGTCATTTCTTGTTCTTTTAGTTATTCATTTTTTCTGTTTGTTTTTTTTGTTTCAATATACAATGTATCTTAAACATATGTAAATAAATCCTGAAGTCTCAAGGTAATGTTTACTTTTTTACGTATTATTTTTTTTTTTGATCTGAGAAAATAAAAACAGATTTTATGTTTATCAATTTTAGGAATAGATAAAAATATAAATCAACTGCTAATCGCTTGAAAGCTGTATTTATACCTGAAATCAAGATTACTTCAGACTTCACTTCTGTTTTATTAGTTACATACTTAGAAAATTAAACTATTTCTAAAACATGTAAGAGAAAAATAAAGAAATAACTGCGTGGGAAACTTTAATATATATATATATATATATATATATATATATATATATATATATATATATCTCCAAAATAATACACATCCAAATTGAAATAAAAATTTGAAAAAAACGCTCATATTTCCGAGTGAAACTGTCGATTTTCAAGGTAGAAAATCTGCCCTCCCTATTTCTAAAGATTGGCGCAACACAATCTTCTTACACCATTTCATCTGTCTTTTTCTTTATTTTTTCTCACAGGATTTAGCAAAAAAACAACTTTTTTGTTTTTAACTGAGAAGATCTTTTTTAAAAATTTATACTTTAATCCTTTAATTCAAAATTAAATTATTCATTTGCTCTTTTTTTAACCACAGAAAAATATTCACTCGAAAAAACGATTTTTTTTATTTGATGAAAACAGAAAGGATGGAAAGAATCAAATATCAATTGTCATTTAAGAAGTAAATCAACTGTTATTAAACTACTACTTCTTATAATGAATAAAAGATTTTTTTAAATCATAGCTATATCAAAAAATTTTGGAGGTGCCCGCAGTGTAATGGTTATCGTCGTAGGAATTGGACACGACGATACGAGTTCGAATACTGGACGAGACTGATTTTGCATTTCACATAGCACTAATACCCTTGGGAAAGGTATGAATCCAATTATTCTCCCTCCAGCTATGGGTAAATAGTAGGACAGACTGGGTTCTTCAGCCTTGGTGAGGCAACTAGTCTAGGAGAAGGAAAACTCTGAATTCAAACCTGTTAAACTCCGCTTAAAAATTGAGCTTGTGTCATATCCTGCCCGAGCGGAGGGGTTGGGTAAATATGATATTGAAAAATTTTTAAATAGATTACATTATAGAATACCAGAATGATGAGGAGTAAATCAAATTTTTGTATTAATTATATAATAATTTCTTTTGACTTGTTTTTAATGGTTTTTTGCTGTTGGGTTTTATATATATATATATGTGTATGTGTGTACCTTTTTTTAATCATATTTGTTTCAGCTCCAATAAAAATCAATATTAATGCCAAAAACAAACTTTAATCAATACTTGATTATCAAGAGAGAATTGTAACAAAACTCCAACATTTTAATATTTAATCACATTACCAAAGTATCAAAAAGAAATTAAAAAAACAAACTTCTCTATTAATACATTATTTATAATATACAGTGTGGCGACTCATCTGTCTCTTCAACCTGAATATATGTCTTTATGAATTGTGGTAGTATAGTAATCAGGTGAGGAAATTTTCAAGTCTTAAACCAAATGTTCTCCGAAAGGTTACCAATGATGACCAATACCTGAAAAGGTTACAGTGGTTGACCCAACCAAGTTGAGGACACTAGTCCAACTGAATGAGTATATAGCAAGAATATGTTTTAATTTTGAATTTATTCTAAATTCCTGAGAAAAATAAATGCAAAAAATGTCTAATCTACTCTGTTTTTCCGAGATATTAAAGAAAACTAATTTCTAGTGACTGTAATTTCTTGTTGTTTACAAGAGGTGAGATACTTAGTAATTATAACCTCCTTTTGAGGGAATAATAAAGGTGTATTTTATGCACGAAAATATAGCCCCTTTGTCAGCATAGAATGTGCTATATATCATAATTGCTCCATCTTCACAGATGACTGCCGTCTCTTGATTCTCATAGGTAAGAAAAAACAGTACATTAGGGAATTAAGGTGGCAAATACTTGGACAACAGTAATACCATTCTCTGATTGTTATCCTACTCCAATGATGAGTTGAGGAAAAATAACCATTAAATAAAAAGCACTGCAAGATATTAAAAGTTTCTGTTCTTACTATGGTATTCTACTTACTTGAGTGACTGTGCTCTCCCATTGACATTTGCCATGTTCCTCCCCAAGACCGCAATACTCTTTGGCTATACTGTCGTTCTACAAAGATATGCTTTCAGAGTTACTGGTATGCATAGAATTGCAGGATTTGTTATTAGGATTCACTTCCCTAAATCAATTTTTGTTTTGAATTCAGAGTTTTTCCTTCTAGATTTGAGGTCTTCCTTTATATTTGTACATAAGAGATCAAAATGTCTTACATTGATGCCATTGAAAGAATATTTATTCTCTTAAGAAATTTGAAAATCAAAGTCTTTACATTTTAAAATTTTGACTTCAACTCATATACAAATCTTATACACAAAGATATAGCCTCTTTGTCAACATGGGATGTGCTGAATGTATGTTTCTGTGTGTATGTTTATATATATATATATATATATATATATATACACACAGGGTGTGGAAGCAAAATTAGGAATATCCTAGTATAATAATAAATGACTCTATTATAAAACAAGATTACTTTTGATTTTAAAAAATAGACAGCAAAATAAATAGATAAACACAAAACAGTAAATTGACTCAATATAGCCGCCATTTTTCAATTATTGTATCTACATGCCTTTGAAATGATTTGCATACTTTCAAAATAAATTTTTCAGACATTTTATTCCATTCCTCCTCAATAGCAGTCTTAAGCAAACCAATATTTGGATGGGAAGTTGCATTTGTTTTATTTTCTAAAACGCCCCATATAGCGTAATCAAGGGAATTAAGATCTGCTCTTGATGGAGGCCATAAAGAAACTTCAATTATTTTGGAAATTTTTTGGCATTGTTTCAGCATTAAGCAAATCATAGATTCTTTGTTGTTTCTTTTCTTGCTCACTCATAATGGGCTGAATTTTAATGAAAAAGTGCTTGAATAATAGAGCTAATCATGAAAATTTAGATTTATTAGGGTTTTTTTGGGGTTTTTTTTTTTCAAAAATTGAACAAATCAGCTTAAAAAACATTTAAAAACTTATTCTATATTTTGTTTCCGCACCCTGTGTTAGTGTACATATAAATTTGAATCCAACAAATCCAGATGTGTGGAATACTATGTCACCTGATGAAACTCTGAGTCAAGGGTTTTTACTGTTTTATCATTTTATTTTAGACTGGAAAAATATTGTCATATTGCTCTGCATTTTCATATATAGAGTACTCTGAAGATTTTACAGATTAAAAGGCTTTTAGCATTAAATTGAGATCATAATTTTGTGTATATAAATACTGGCCCATTGGCATAGTGTTTGCCAATGATCTGGAAGACCGGGGTTCAATCCCAGGTCGAGTCATACCAAAAACTCAAAAATGGTACTTGATGCCTCCTTGCTTAACACTCAGCATTATAAGGTATGGATCAAGGTTAAGTGGAGCTATCCAGGGAAAGGAGTAGCATCTGCACTCCTTTATACTTCGGTGTAGTAGCTATTGAAAAGGGAGACTTTGAGTTGCCCTTGACTATGGTCAGCCAACTTATACACACACACACATATATATATATATATATATATATGTATGTATGAATTTTGAAAAATAAAAGTAGTTACTTTTAAGTCAATAAAATGTAATGATTAGAATGATTGCTGATTTATTTTTTTAATTTATCATAAAATCATTGATATTTGTTTTTTTGCTTTCAAAAAAGAAAATTTGTTTCATTTTTTTTGTTTTTTTTGTTTTGTTTTTGAAAATTCCTACTCTCCTATTCAAAATTTTAAGAGAGATCCCCATGGCATAATGGCTAAAATGCTGGACTGCAACCTCAAAGTAAGCAAGTTTGAACTCCAGTCGCACTATTGTGTTCCCTTTCAGACTAATGCCCCTTGGGAAAGGTATGAGCCCCTTACCCCCACCCCCACCCCAACTATGGGTTAAATAGTATCATTGCTGTTTTTTTTATAAGGATGGCTTTGGTATTAAATAACCTACAAAGGTTAATATGCCATTAAACAAAGAAACCAATCAAACCAAAATTTTAAGATGATAATTAAAGATTCCTTCCTGCTTTATGACCATTATGTAATTGTACTGATAAACCTATTGTACTTTAAAAGAGAGAATTGTTTAAGGATAATCTTAAACACAACCCAACTACTTGAAGCAACAACTTATTATTGACTACATATCTTTTAAATGTGTTTGTCCTATGTCAAAGGCCTAGCTGAAAATATTCCAAAGATAATGTAGTCCCTATGATATCAGGGCAATATTCAGGAGTGTTGGTTTGGTTTGGTTTGGTTTCTCTGTTTAATGGCATATCAACCTTTGTAGGTTATTTAATGCCAAAGCCATTCTCCTAGAAGAACAGTAATGGTACTATTTAACCCATAGCTGGGAGGATAAGGGGGTTCATACCTTTCCCAAGGGTATTTGTCCGAAAGTGAACGTAATAGCGCAACTGGAGTACGAACTCGCTTACTACGATTCTGCAGTCCATCACTTTAACCATTACACCACAAAGACACCCCCTATTCAGGAGTGGTTCAACTCTTTAAAAATATCTCTTTCACTTTAAACCCCCCACCCAACAGAATACCTAGAATGACATATAATCCATCCCATGCTGCTGTGGTAAAGTATACAAAGGTGAGACATACTACATGCTAAAAGTACATAGTACAGAATGAAATAAAAAAATCAGATACGGCTGACCATATATGGAAAGAAAATGGAAACCATCTGCCTTTATGGGCTAAAGTCAGAATAATAGATTGAAAAGAACAATGAAGAATAAGATGTCTTAAAGAAGCAGTGCATATATTGGGCTACTATGACCTGTTGAGTAGATCAAATATAGAGATAAATATGATATCAGGACCAATAATCAAAAGGCTAGATTAAAAAATTGTTACTAATAAGTAGTATCTCTGAGGTTGATGAAAACATTAGGTTTATAAGTGACAAAAATTCACTCTGAATTGTCCATCAAAACACATAGAATAACAGATATGGACATTTGGTTAATAAACTCCTAACTGAAATCATCTGGAGGTTGCAGGTTCAATCCTAACTACAGTTAAAAATAACCAGGAATATTTACTATAGCTTCACACTTTTGCTCGGTTATGGTTAACAGAATTAGAACAATCTACCCCCATGTGGATTAAATAAAAGGTTCGGTTTGAAACCCCATGTCAGCTCCTGAATTTGACAAGAAACACCTGAAAAAAGCTGAAGGATGAATCAGCCAAAATGTTCTTCATATTGCAATAAAGATGAAGACAAAAAAGCTGAAGGATGAATCAGCCAAAATGTTGTTGATATAGCAACAAAGATGAAGACAAGCTGAAGGATGAATCAGCCAAAATGTTGTTGATATAGCAATAAAGATGAAGACAAAAAAGCTGAAGGATGAATCAGCCAAAATATTGTTGATATAGCAACAAAAAAGCTGAAGAATGAATCAGCCAAAATATTGTTGATATAGCAACAAAGATGAAGACAAGCTGAAGGATGACTCAGACAAAATGTTGTTGATATTGCAATAAAGATGGAGAAAAAAAAGCTGAAGGATGAATCAGCCAAAATGTTGTTGATATAGCAACAAAGATGAAGACAAAAAAGCTGAAGGATGAATCAGCCAAAATGTTGTTGATATAGCAACAAAGATGAAGACAAAAAAGCTGAAGGATGAATCAGCCAAAATATTGTTGACATAGCAACAAAGATGAAGACAAGCTGAAGGATGTATCAGCCAAAATGTTGTTGATATTGCAATAAAGATGAAGACAAAAAAGCTGAAGGATGAATCAGCAAAAATGTTGTTGATATTGCAATAAAGATGGAGAAAAAAAAAGCTGAAGGATGAATCAGACAAAATGTTGTTGATATTGCAATAAAGATGGAGAAAAAAAAAGCTGAAGGATGAATCAGCCAAAATGTTGTTGATATAGCAACAAAGATGAAGACAAAAAAGCTGAAGGATGAATCAGCCAAAATGTTGTTGATATAGCAACAAAGATGAAGACAAAAAGGCTGAAGGATGAATCAGCCAAAATATTGTTGATATTGCAATAAAGATGAAGACAAAAAAGCTGAAGGATGAATCAGCCAAAATATTGTTGATATTGCAATAAAGATGAAGACAAAAATGCTGAAGGATGAATCAGCCAAAATGTTGTTGATATAGCAACAAAGATGAATACAAAAAAGCTGAAGGATGAATCAGCCAAAATATTGTTGATATTGCAATAAAGATGAAGACAAAAAAGCTGAAGGATGAATCAGCCAAAATGTTGTTGATATAGCAACAAAGATGAAGACAAGCTAAAGGATGTATCAGCCAAAATGTTGTTGATATTGCAATAAAGATGAAGACAAAAAAGCTGAAGGATGAATCAGCCAAAATGTTGTTGATATAGCAACAAAAAAGCTGAAGGATGTATCAGCCAAAATGTTGTTGATATTGCAATAAAGATGAAGACAAAAAAGCTGAAGGATGAATCAGCCAAAATGTTGTTGATATAGCAACAAAGATGAAGACAAAAAAGCTGAAGGATGAATCAGCCAAAATGTTATTGATATTGCAATAAAGATGAAGACAAAAAAGCTGCAGGATGAATCAGCCAAAATGTTGTTGATATTGCAATAAAGATGAAGACAAAAAAGCTGAAGGATGAATCAGCCAAAATATTTTTGATATTGCAATAAAGATGAAGACAAAAAAGCTGAAGGATGAATCAGCCAAAATATTGTTGACATAGCAACAAATATGAAGACAAGCTGAAGGATGAATCAGCCAAAATGTTGTTGATATTGCAATAAAGATGAAGACAAAAAAGCTGAAGGATGAATCAGCCAAAATGTTGTTGATATAGCAACAAAGATGAAGACAAAAAAGCTGAAGGATGAATCAACCAAAATGTTGTTGATATAGCAACAAAGATGAAGACAAAAAAGCTGAAAGATGAATCAGCCAAAATGTTGTTGATATAGCAACAAAGATGAAGACAAAAAAGCTGAAGGATGAATCAGCCAAAATGTTGTTGATATAGCAACAAAGATGAAGACAAAAAAGCTGAAGGATGAATCAGCCAAAATATTGTTGATATAGCAATAAAGATGAAGACAAAAAAGCTGAAGGATGAATCAGCCAAAATGTTGTTGATATTGCAATAAAGATGAAGACAAAAAATCTGAAGGATGAATCAGCCAAAATGTTGTTGATATAGCAACAAAGATGGAGACAAAAAAGCTGAAGGATGAATCAGCCAAAATGTTGTTGATATTAACAAAGATGAAGACAAAAAAGCTGTAGGATGAATCAGCCAAAATGTTGTTGACATAGCAACAAAGATGAAGACAAGCTGAAGGATGAATCAGCCAAAATGTTGTTGATATTGCAATAAAGATGAAGACAAAAAAGCTGAAGGATGAATCAGCCAAAATGTTGTTGATATAGCAACAAAGATGAAGACAAAAAAGCTGAAGGATGAATCAGTCAAAATGTTGTTGATATAGCAACAAAGATGAAGACAAGCTGAAGGATGTATCAGCCAAAATGTTGTTGATATTGCAATAAAGATGAAGACAAAAAAGCTGCAGGATGAATCAGCCAAAATGTTGTTGATATTGCAATAAAGATGAAGACAAAAAAGCTGAAGGATGAATCAGCCAAAATGTTGTTGATATAGCAACAAAGATGAAGACAAAAAAGCTGAAGGATGAATCAGCCAAAATATTGTTGACATAGCAACAAAGATGAAGACAAGCTGAAGGATGTATCAGCCAAAATGTTGTTGATATTGCAATAAAGATGAAGACAAAAAAGCTGAAGGATGAATCAGCCAAAATATTGTTGATATTGCAATAAAGATGAAGACAAAAAAGCTGAAGGATGAATCAGCCAAAATATTGTTGACATAGCAACAAAGATGAAGACAAGCTGAAGGATGTATCAGCCAAAATGTTGTTGATATTGGAATAAAGATGAAGACAAAAAAGCTGAAGGATGAATCAGCCAAAATGTTGTTGATATAGCAACAAAGATGAAGACAAAAAAGCTGAAGGATGAATCAGCCAAAATATTGTTGACATAGCAACAAAGATGAAGACAAGCTGAAGGATGTATCAGCCAAAATGTTGTTGATATTGCAATAAAGATGAAGACAAAAAAGCTGAAGGATGAATCAGCCAAAATATTGTTGATATTGCAATAAAGATGAAGACAAAAAAGCTGAAGGATGAATCAGCCAAAATATTGTTGATATTGCAATAAAGATGAAGACAAAAAAGCTGTAGGATGTATCAGCCAAAATGTTGTTGATATTGCAATAAAGATGAAGACAAAAAAGCTGAAGGATGAATCAGCCAAAATGTTGTTGATATAGCAACAAAGATGAAGACAAAAAAGCTGAAGGATGAATCAGCCAAAATGTTGTTGATATTAACAAAGATGAAGACAAAAAAGCTGTAGGATGAATCAGCCAAAATGTTGTTGACATAGCAACAAAGATGAAGACAAGCTGCAGGATGAATCAGCCAAAATGTTGTTGATATTGCAATAAAGATGAAGACAAAAAAGCTGAAGGATGAATCAGCCAAAATGTTGTTGATATTGCAATAAAGATGAAGTCAAAAAAGCTGAAGGATGTATCAGCCAAAATGTTGTTGATATTGCAATAAAGATGAAGACAAAAAAGCTGCAGGATGAATCAGCCAAAATGTTGTTGATATTGCAATAAAGATGAAGACAAAAAAGCTGAAGGATGAATCAGCCAAAATGTTGTTGATATAGCAACAAAGATGAAGACAAAAAAGCTGAAGGATGAATCAGCCAAAATATTGTTGACATAGCAACAAAGATGAAGACAAGCTGAAGGATGTATCAGCCAAAATGTTGTTGATATTGCAATAAAGATGAAGACAAAAAAGCTGAAGGATGAATCAGCCAAAATGTTGTTGATATTGCAATAAAGATGAAGACAAAAAATCTGAAGGATGAATCAGCCAAAATGTTGTTGATATAGCAACAAAGATGAAGACAAAAAAGCTGAAGGATGAATCAGCCAAAATGTTGTTGATATTAACAAAGATGAAGACAAAAAAGCTGTAGGATGAATCAGCCAAAATGTTGTTGACATAGCAACAAAGATGAAGACAAGCTGCAGGATGAATCAGCCAAAATGTTGTTGATATTGCAATAAAGATGAAGACAAAAAAGCTGAAGGATGAATCAGCCAAAATGTTGTTGATATTGCAATAAAGATGAAGACAAAAAAGCTGAAGGATGTATCAGCCAAAATGTTGTTGATATTGCAATAAAGATGAAGACAAAAAAGCTGCAGGATGAATCAGCCAAAATGTTGTTGATATTGCAATAAAGATGAAGACAAAAAAGCTGAAGGATGAATCAGCCAAAATGTTGTTGATATTGCAATAAAGATGAAGTCAAAAAAGCTGAAGGATGTATCAGCCAAAATGTTGTTGATATTGCAATAAAGATGAAGACAAAAAAGCTGCAGGATGAATCAGCCAAAATGTTGTTGATATTGCAATAAAGATGAAGACAAAAAAGCTGAAGGATGAATCAGCCAAAATGTTGTTGATATTAACAAAGATGAAGACAAAAAAGCTGTTGGATGAATCAGCCAAAA
Source organism: Sepioteuthis lessoniana (assembly GCA_963585895.1). NCBI lineage: Eukaryota > Metazoa > Mollusca > Cephalopoda > Myopsida > Loliginidae > Sepioteuthis > Sepioteuthis lessoniana. The sequence goes on from OY757920.1 coordinate 63,984, forward strand.
TGTTGTTGACATAGCAACAAAGATGAAGACAAGCTGCAGGATGAATCAGCCAAAATGTTGTTGATATTGCAATAAAGATGAAGACAAAAAAGCTGAAGGATGAATCAGCCAAAATGTTGTTGATATTGCAATAAAGATGAAGACAAAAAAGCTGAAGGATGTATCAGCCAAAATGTTGTTGATATTGCAATAAAGATGAAGACAAAAAAGCTGCAGGATGAATCAGCCAAAATGTTGTTGATATTGCAATAAAGATGAAGACAAAAAAGCTGAAGGATGAATCAGCCAAAATGTTGTTGATATTGCAATAAAGATGAAGACAAAAAAGCTGAAGGATGTATCAGCCAAAATGTTGTTGATATTGCAATAAAGATGAAGACAAAAAAGCTGCAGGATGAATCAGCCAAAATGTTGTTGATATTGCAATAAAGATGAAGACAAAAAAGCTGAAGGATGAATCAGCCAAAATGTTGTTGATATAGCAACAAAGATGAAGACAAAAAAGCTGAAGGATGAATCAGCCAAAATATTGTTGATATTGCAATAAAGATGAAGACAAAAAAGCTGACGGATGAATAAGCCAAAATGTTGTTGATATAGCAACAAAGATGAAGACAAAAAAGCTGAAGGATGAATCAGCCAAAATATTGTTGATATTGCAATAAAGATGAAGACAAAAAAGCTGAAGGATGAATCAGAAAAAATGTTGTTGATATAGCAACAAAGATGAAGACAAAAAAGCTGAAAGATGAATCAGCCAAAATGTTGTTGATATAGCAACAAAGATGAAGACCAAAAAGCTGTAGGATGAATCAGCCAAAATGTTGTTGACATAGCAACAAAGATGAAGACAAGCTGAAGGATGTATCAGCCAAAATGTTGTTGATATTGCAATAAAGATGAAGACAAAAAAGCTGAAGGATGAATCAGCCAAAATGTTGTTGATATAGCAACAAAGATGAAGACAACAAAGCTGAAGGATGAATCAACCAAAATGTTGTTGATATAGCAACAAAAATGAAGACAAAATCCTAATACTCAAAATGATAAAAATTATAAAATTTCATCACAAAAATTTAGACAAATGATTTTTAATACTTTTTGAAATAATTATAAATTTTATAATTTCATAGATTGAATAATAATAGTCTTTAAATCAGCAATAACTGATGGCTTTCCATGGTGATCAAGTGACAATAAGTCTCTTCCATATTTGTGCTCTCTTTTCTGTGAAGATTTTACTGTAATATTTGTTTTTCATTTTTTCTGCTATTACTACTACTAATAATAATAATTAGATTGCCCAGTCGACTGGGACTGTAGAATACACCGATTGCATCACTGCAGAGGAGTAAGACCTCCACTCCAACAAGTGTCCTGGATATGACACTAAACAATCTGATGGTGAAGTTCCAGTAAAGGTGGAGCCCTGAGGAATGCAGAGTAGACCTTCATTTCCTTCACTTTGGTCTGGAGTGGTAGCACCTGATAGAGTCCTATCTATGGGTCAAATAGAACTAAACTGTGTACTTATGCTAAACTGAATTGCTTGAAATAGAACTGTTTTGACATTTAAGCTGCGTGCTTATGCTAAACTGAATTGTTTGAAATAGAACTGTTTTTGTATGCTAAACTGAATTGTTTGAAATGGAATTGTTTTTGACATTGAAATTGTACTTACACTAAACTGAATTGTTTGAAATAGAACTGTTTGACTAAACTAAATAGCTTGAATGAGGAATGTTTTTACAATTAAATTGTACACTTATGCTAATTGTTTGAAATAGATCTGTTTATTTGTATGAAAATGGACTTGGCATTAAATAACCTACAAAAGTTGATAATGCATAAAACTCAAACAAACAAACAATAATTAGAGACTTTAGTAAAAACCACCAATTGAAACTGGTGTGAAAAACTTACAACAAGTAAAATAATAATAATAATAATAATAATAATAATAATAATAATAACAGCAATTCCTTTTGATCATTTCAATTTAAAGAAAACAAGTCGCATTCAGGTTCATAGAAGGTATCATTAACTTATTTATGCTAGTCTCTACTTGTATTAAAACCTACATAGTCTCTATTGTTAAATCACTCACCTATTATTAAATGTTCAATGTACCTATATAATTGAGATCAGTCATTTCTGCTAAGAATCTGCCTTCTTTTTTTCTTCCTTTTTGGGTGATACTATTATTTATTTCATTCATTTGAGGGACGGTTGTCCTTCATTATTGACAAAATGACAAAATGTTGAAAATCTGCTTAAATTTTTTTGTATTTTTTATCAAAAATATCTCTTAATGCTTGTGTGTGATAAGAAAAATCTTTAATAAAATTTTAAGAAGAGATTTAATTAAAATATATATATATATATATATATATATATATATATATATATATATATATATATATATATATAAGAGGTTTATGGTTCTTTCAAGCTCATTTGGTGAGTTAATGGAGGAATAAATGTTGCACTTTTATTAGATAGTGCTCAATATCAATGATAGAGCTTTTACATATAGAAATATATATATATAATATTACATGGTAGTGTCTGTGACCCTGGGTTTCATGCTTTATGCATTCGTCAGACTAAATAAAAGTTCTCAAAAAAAGACTGATTAATATGGTTAATTTTTTGTTCAAAAAGGGGCAGGTTGTTTGTGTGTATGCATGCCTAAGTTTGTATGCTTTTGAATGTTAGTATGTTTGTTATATACTGTTGCTTGTGTGTGTACATATTATATGTATATTTGTGTATATATGTTGGCATGCCTCATTACATATATACACCTATTTCTACTGTCTGTTATTGGGAAGGGGTGAGATGAGTGTGAGAAGAGTGATAGGATATGGAGTGTTACTGCTAATGTTTAATTTGATGTGAATATGAAATGTCAGTTTTGTGTTAAATTTTGTTGAATGATGATGATTAAAATTAAAATCATCATCATGTTACTTTTTTTTTACCTATATATAATCATTGTGTTGTCAAGGGTTACGAGGTATAGTATTTATGGGCAGGTCCTAAAAATGATGTTAGGTTTTGGGTAGCTTTTGCAATAATAATGATAAAAATAATAAATGTAACAATTATGCACATAATGGTCTTTGACAATACTGATGGGTGCTTATAATCCAATAATGTGAAAAAATAGTGCTTATAAATATTGACAATACTAAAAATATTACTTACCTTTACGAGTAACACTTGTGAGCATTCATAATGTAATAATGTGGGGGAAATGGTACTTATAGTCAGTGGTTATGTTATATAATTAGTGTGGTGTTAGTTTCTGTTCTGTTGTTGTTGTTTTCTATTTTTTGTGGTGGTTTTTTATAATTTGGGTTATGTTTTTTGTTCAGCTGTAGCTGATTTTTAGGTTGTTTTTCTTGAAGATTTTGGCCAAGGTGCTTTGCTTTGGAAAGTGTTTTTCTATTAGTTTTATGAAATCTTTGCTAATATTAGTTTTTACATTTTTGCTATAAGGTGGGTTGAACCAGATTATGTTTCTTTCTTTTTTTTTTTTGTTTGGGTTTTGGTGGTGTGTATTTTAGTTGTTGTGTGTATCCATTTATTTTTTTACTGCGTTGTTGTATATGTACTTTTTGCTGTTAAATATGTTGATGTTGGATGAGTTGTCTGATAATCTACGGTTAATGGATATTGGTATCTGTTTGATGATTGAGGGTGAGTGGTTTGAGTAGGTGTGTATATAAATAGGTGTGTCATTTTCTTTTTTGAAATGTTTGAATGTTCCTTTTTCTAAATTTAGTTTTACGTCTTGAAAGTTTATTTTTAAATTGGTTTTTATGGTAATTTTGAATCCTAGTAGTTTCAATGCATTTGTTATTTTTTCCTGTATTTGTCTCGTTTGGAACTGTTTGGTTCTTTTATGATGACATGGCTGTCATCTCTGTATAATCCTATGTTTTCTTTGTCTTATTTTTGATAGTTGTGAAAGTATGAGAATTATGACTAGTTCACATATCTTGGCTCCATTGTAGCTTCCCATGGTCACATCAAAGAGTTGGTTATTGTTTTTTATCCATAGTTTGTTATCATGAAAAAGAAATGATTTACGGCAGTGCTTTATTGTTTTGAAATCCTTATTTGAAATTTTCACATATTGGGCTGCTAATTCTTTAGTGCTATCAAGTGTGCTTTCTGTGATGGAGGGATGGAAATCTTATGTCAAACTGGATAAAACTTGCCCTTTTTTTTTGTTGCTTATTTCTGTGAACCAGTCAGTGACAGCCTCGGTATTTTTCCACTGGTTGAGTCTTAGGTTTATTTAAGTTGTTTGTTTATGTCATCTAGTATGTATTTGCTAGTTTTTCCTATTTTAGTTTTCGTCTGGCTGATTAGTCGGTATGTGGGTTTTATGGTCCTTAATTTTTATGAATGCTTGTTGTTCAGGTAAGCAATTTACTTTTTGGTCTATTTTCAGTTGTGCAGCTATTTCCTTGGCTTCTTTGTTTATGTTGTTTTTTGCTGCTTTTTTCTATAGGTGTGTTATGTTTGTTATTTTTTTATAGCTTGTGAGGCTTTTTGTATATATGTTTGTTGTTTTCTCCTTGAGTATGTATATTTTATTGGAATAACATATTTTTTTTGTGTTGTGTTGATTTTTTTCTGGAACTTATCTAGGTTGTATGTGAATTTTAGATTTTTCACCATATTCATCAGATCTTTTTCAAAACTTGCATTCCTTTGCATAATGGTGGACACTTTCTTATTTTCAGGTCAAAGTTTTTAGTGTTTCCATTTTTGTTTTCACCTTAAAAGAAGAAGTCGACCTTCCATCTCATTCTTTTTATCAAACTCTATATTTATATATTGATTGTGTTGCTATTGCTATATTTTTTAATGAATATGCAAAGTTGATGCATTCCATGTTTTTGTTTTCTGTTTTTTAATACAGCAGTAGTGCTCAACTGGTGTGGGAGCTTAATAAAAGAGTTTTATGGTTCTTACTAGCTCACTTCGTGAGTTAATGGAGGATCAAATGTTGCAGTATTATTAGATAATGCTGAGTATCAATGATAGAGATTTTATACATACAGACACTACCATGTAATATAATTTATATATATATATATATATATATATATATATAAATAATGATGCATGCCAATATATATGCAAATATATATGTACACAAGAGCAACATAACAATGGTTATTTTTGTAGAGGGTGGACTCAGCTGATTGTATTTTACATAGCATTAATACCATTGGGAAAGGTATGCATCCAACTGTTATACTCCTCAGCTATGGGTGAATAGTTGGCCAGACTGGGCTCTTTAATCTTGGAATGGCAACTAGTATTGGAGAAGGAAAACTCTGAATTTAAACCTGTTAAACTTTGCTAAAAAAATGTTATTTTGTTATATCCTTCTCTTGTGACGAGGAGTTGGGTAAATACATACTTGTTAAAATATGCTAAGAGTAAGCTATTTCTTTGTTTCATTATAAAAAATATAGAAACTTGAAGAATAACTTGCAAAATGAATAAATTAAAATGCCTCACAGATTATTCTTTCATTTGTCTTTAGAGAATTTCTGTAGCCCTCAAAATATAAAAACAATGCTGGACTTACCTAATAAGCTACAAAGCCATAGCTTAGAGCCACACCCACTCAAAGTCTCATTTTTTAAAATATATTTTATTCTCTCATTAGTTTTTATTCTTAACAGTAATTTTGCAATAATTATATATATATATATATATAGACACACACAGATGTGAGAATGAACCTAGCATCCATATTTCTAGTGTTTTCATACATTTCCCACTTGTTTAAAATCATGTTTGATCATATATATATATATATATATATATATATATATATATAATTTTTTTTCTTTATTGTTTTTTTACCCAAATTTTTTAGAGAAAGGCCTCAAATTTCATATAGATTAGAGCCTCAGCAGATGAAAGTTTTGCTCTGTATAAAATCAGAAAGTTATAGAAACAGTATTCTAGTTATTAGATGCTAAGAATGTCTTCCTCTTCAAAAAGAAATGTCAAAAGCTTTCCACTTTATCAAATGATTGGCAAATCTCAAACAAATCTCTTATTTCTGATTTTAACCAAGTGATAAAATTGCAGTTTGCAAATATTGATCGCTTACTTTACTTGCACCCACCGTGCAATTTCAGGATAAACAGATTAGTTCAGCTTTAGACACACATCCAAACAGCAAGTTCTGTTGACCTTCAATACATATATCTTTCACTTTTTGGTTGTTTTTTTTTCACTTATCACTTCATTTTACTCATGGCATTCTCTCTCTCTCTCTCTCCAGATGACAAAATTGGGCAACTAGAAGCAGACACCATGTGACCAGAGTTTTCAGTGCCTTTTGTCAAATCCATCCATCTATTAAGATGTCTGCAGTCAGGAGTGGAGATCCAGTCATAGAAAAGTTTGTATTTGTTTATCTTCAGTTGATTATAATACATTGGTCCTTATTTTATGTATATTTGTGTGAGCAAAGGTGTCAAGACAAGGTGAGATTAAAGATTAAAGACCAGATTATAATCTTGGTTGGCTGATTTTGATCACCCACTGTCATTGGCAGAGTCAGTTTCTTGAGACAAGAATGGTTGTTGCTATTAAAGTTTTTATTCATTTTGATATTATGTGTACTGATATATTTACACAAAATTGCAGACAGGCATACACACACACACAACTGCAAACATACATATATAGTTATTGATTAATATTAGTTCAGCCTAGTGCACCTATGAGTTTGGTGTGTGTGTATATATATATATATATATATATATGTATATATATAAGTATAACATAGTCTTTAGAGTTGTTATTTTTTCAGAGATATAAGAACTTATCATTTATTTAGAAGTTTGTTTTGTCCTTGGAAAGTAATTATAGGTATTTTAAAGCACCACTGACTCTTTGTCTATGCTATCCTAACTTATATGTATGTTTTATAACCAATATTGAATTTTTTTTAATGAATGTAACAAACTACATTGATATATATATATATATATATATATATATATATATATGGATTGTTTGGGAGGGGATCTCAAGTGGATGTCAGCAGTCTATAAATTCTCAGCAAATATTTATGTACTTTCCCATCTGTAGATTAGCCAATGAAAGGCGACTAAAATGGAAGCAGTAGATTATCCAATCAGACACCACCAAGTCACATATAAACAATGGCAAATTAACAGACAACTCATTTAATGCACCCTAGTTATTGAGAAAGAGTATCTTGTATCGTTCAACCAGAAACAAGATGTCTACCCAAATTCTAACATATATATATAGTGTTATTAGCTAAATGTAGGCATGTTTTAGAGATTGTACATGTTTATGAAGATTCTTTTACAAAGCTTGACTGAGAAAGAAACTTTTTAAATCAAAGATACAAAAAAGAAGTGTTTGGCATTAAATAACCCATAAGCATTTATATGCCCTAAAACAATAATCACACCAAGTTGACTTGATGAAAAGTATTAATTGGAATTTGATTTTCAAGATGGATTGAAATCTTTGATGATTCTAATTCTCTAATCTGATCAAAATGATTGACTTTTATGCTCACTTCATTAGAAAAAAGAAATTTTTATGTAAATACTGTTTTAAAAAAATCAAACCCTATTACGTCATGAAAAATAAGTTATATCTATTTAAAACCAAATTTTAGGAGCCAATTATTTTAAGATTTAGTAGTTTATCAATAGCATCAAAATCCTTGTAGAAAGAAAAGACAAAATGCCAACAGTTTGACAGTGTATATAATTCAGCCATGACGTTTGCTTTTGAAAAGCCCTGAATAAACTTGAATACATTCAAAAAGAAGCTTTTCATTGATGTATTGTTGGAAAATATACAAAATTCTGTTCTCAGTGATAAGCATTGTCAATTTTTAATTACTTTGGAAGTGATAATTTATTCAATTGGTCCGGCTTAGAAGATTTATGAATATTTCATATTTCATTTATTAGATTGGTGCAAAAGTTCTCACGACTGTATTTTTTACACAATATTAAGGAAATCTGAGAAGTGTCTTTGAATCAATATTCAAATGCTTGTTGTTATCTTCTTGCTTAACAAAGAAGATTATTATTTTTGACAAAATAATCCATGACTATGAAAAATGGGCTTATTTAAAAATCATAGTTAGACCCATGATAGCTTTCAACAATCCTATTTAAAAAGAATCTATTGGATAAGACTTTCTTCTCAGTGTATTAGTGGGATTTAAAGAAAATTCTTTTTTATGAATAACTTGGATCTCTACAGACTTTTCCTACATGATAATTGTTTATCCAAATGATATATTTTCTATAACGAATGATCTGATTTTTCTGTGTGCTTGTCACTGTAATGCAGTAAAAAATACTTTTTCACAATGAGATTTTTATTTGAACAACACTATTGAAATGCTCTATCTTGATAAATAAAGTAATTTTCTGTTCAATTTACAAATTAGCATGGGATCTACATCTAATCTCATCCCGATAATAATGATTTGATTTTTTTTACAAAATCTGAAAAAAAAAATGCTGTCAAGTAAAGAATTTTTTTGGAGACAAGGACGTCAACCAGTGACTTTGCTGTATGACAGTACGTGTCATGGTGTAAATACAATAAAGGTTGTATTGGAAGTTCTTCCCCATCCACCCTATTCTACATGTTGTATACCATAATACATATACAACTATAAATATAAGCGGAAACATAGTCAACAATAAGAACTTCAATGAACGAACGAACACACTTCTTTATAAAAATATATCTCTCACATTTTATTCTTGAAAGGGTTGATGTTTGTTGTGTGCGAGAGATGAGTTGGAGATGGGGACGGACTGTTATTTTGACCCAAGTTCTTCCTCGCCCATAGCAGCACTTCTTTCTCATCTTGGCTGGGGTTGCTCAACTGTGGGTCACTGAGGGCCCAAAGCCCTCTGTCTGCCACTGGCTCTCAATTCAGCATCTTGTCCCCAACTGACTCAAGCCATCTGTGCCCTGGTTATATTATATTATTGTTTAACGCCCACCTGCTTCCACTGTTCTTCCGCTTATTTACACAGGTGCATCTCTTGATTGACGACTCGGTCAAGGGTCAATTTATAACAATCATCCCATTCTTATTTTTCAAAATTCCACATGTAGAATTTTTCTTCACGTCTGTCTCCATCCACCTCACACACACATTTTACAAATAATGCTCAAGGACAACAACAGTAAAAATACAAAAAGAAATTACTTGAACAACAGCAAAATACAAAAAATCTTAATTAGAAGGCGACCTTCTCACTATGTAACACTTGCCCAGGCTAATTATTATCTAAATCTATTTCTTACTATCTTTGCGTGGTTGGCTATCTAAAGAACAATATCTTCAAGGCCCAAAACATTCCTCATAAATCCACAAAAATCATGTCCCAAAACAATACATCACAATTCCATAAAATAACAATACATCAAAATGTATCACAATATGTATACTGACACGCGTGCAGTAAACCACCTAAAATAGACCACGCAAAATATGTATTAGCAATGTGTTCTCATTTCTTTTCATTATTAAGTTTCTGTTACCATGCCTATTGGTCTGTAAACCCTTGAGGAACATACTTTACCTGATCACACCCTCCCCGAGTTGCTTTTCAATTTAATCAGGAACCCTCGTGGCTACCAAGATATAGGCACCTCGCCTTTTCCAGATTCATTTCAATTTGCCAAATCACACACGAATCCAAAACATCATCGGGACTGAAAGATTCAGACATTGTCCACAAAATATTGGAGCAGGCCACGCCTTTCTTTCCTTTATTTCATCAATTTGGAACTCCAATCTGAAAATTCTGGCCACCACGGGCCTTCAACAAATCCATGGGACAGTGAATTCCTCTATAGAATTACTTCTTTTACCGTCTGCCCAAAACAATCTGTAATACAACTTGGATGAATCTCTGTCCTAATCTCGCGTCAGCCCACGATTCGCTCAAAAACAGAAACCCCAAAAAAAAGTATTTCCTATTCCACGAAAACCCAATATTAAAAAAAAATTTAGAATCAACTTAATTTTAAAATCTTCATAAATTTAATATCAAATCCCCTGTTAATAGTTGTCGTCAAATTTCATATGAAACAGGGAAAAAAAATTCTAATGTAGCCTTTAAACTCAAACAACACTTTTTTTTTTGTTTTCACTAATTTTTCAACTATTCTGAACAAATCAACAATATTTACAATATGTCCACCATCAAAGTTCACAAATGTTCAGCTTTTTTCTTTTTTTTTTTTCTTTTTTTTCAATCTATGCACTGTCTATTTTCCTAAAAATGTTCTTTTTCTTTTTTTTTCTTTTTGTATGCTGTTTTCAACAGTGTTCAAGTTTCATTTCTTTTCTTTTTTCTGTCTTTTTCCATTGTCCTGTCGTCCTTTTATTTTGTTTTTATTAATAAACTGCTCATTCACTATTTTTTTTAAAACCTTATATCTGCTTCTCTCTGTCTTTACTTTAATATAATAACTATGGGTTCATGGATCTCCGTTTATTCAATTTCTACCAAGTATTTCCATAAAACAAGCATGGTTCGTTAATCAAACTTTTTCAGTAATATTCTTTTTCTTTCAGCAAGTATCTCTACAAAAGCATGGCTCATAACGATCCATCATTTCTTCATTTTTACTTGTTCCGAACACGACAACACAATACTAGTTTCTTGCTTATTTCCAAAGATGAGTTAAAATATCTCGGGGGGGGGGTCTTTCCCAAACAACCCAAACTTTTTCCATTCAGCCAACGACATTTCCCCCTCAAGAACAATTCAAAACCGAGTCCACAAATTTTCCGGTACATACAACAAGTTCATCAAGATTTTGTACATATACTCCCTACTCTCCAATCCCGTTTCAAATCCCATTCCAGGGGGACCTTCATAACTCAGTCTGGCCACTAACCAGTACCTTAAATAAATTATCAACCCATATTTAGGCGAATTCACAAAACACTGGCCTGGCCATTAACCGATACCTCAAATTTTCTCAACCCCTCTCTAGTGGAAGACCTTCACAAAACCTGGTATGGCTTTTACCTGTACCCAAAATATCGATCCCATTTTAGGGAGACTTCACAAAACACTTCCAATTTCCACAACTTTTCCAAACATCGATCCATCCCACAACCTTAACTACAAATCCAAAGGTATATGAGCATTCTCCAGACAACATCATTGATGCTCCAAAATCCTCCCAGATCTCTGATTAAAATCCTAATTTCAAATTACCATGTGCCCAGACAGCATTCACAAGTTACTACAAAATTTCATTCATAAAAATTTTGTTTACTATCAAACTCATTCATAAAAATTAAAACTCAAAACCCAAGTGGAAGTTTACATTATGACCCGTCAATCATTTTAACACGGGGACAGTATATCTGTCCACAGGGGCTATCTTTCTTTCTTTTCTTTTCACAGCAACCTGCTTGTATGTTTCCCTCTTACTCTCTTTCTTTCTCTCTCCTTCACTACAATTCAAAATTACATATAGTAGTTTTCATCATTTTTCTATGCTTTATATGTAAGGCTCAATCAGTTTTTTTTTTTTCTAAAATTATTTCCATTTTATCTTTTAGAAACGCCAAAAAACATTAATGTATAAGCCAACAAGACTCATTTTTACTTCCCACTTGTCATTATTACTCTTTTTTTTTCATAATCATTTTAAATTCTTTCTGCATAAAACCCTAATATAAATCGACAGAGAGAACAATATTCGAATGAGCAATTTACTTACAGTCTTTGGAGTGTTTCTCTTTCTTTTTTTTTTTTTCCATCTTTTCTTTTTTTTGTTGTTGGTTTGTTCTGGTTTTCTTCTTTCTCCCAGTCTGTTGCATTTTTCTTTGTTTTTTTTTTCCTCTATCTCTCCATTTTTCTTCTTTCTTTTCATGTCTCATTCGTTCTTGAAGTGTTGCATTCAGTTTCCGATTTTCTCTTCGTTTCTCTTCTTTCTTCAAGGTTCAAAATATTTATCGGCCGTTTCTTTGATCGTCTAGTTCAAACTCAGGTTCAAAACCATGCCATAAGGGCATGAACTGGCCTTAGGCACCAAATATGAATAATGTTGTATTCTATGATACAACTGCACGTATACATATACAAATATACACTTACATGCGGAACATAATCAACCGATAATGACAAACTTCAATGAACGAATGAACACACTTCTTTATAAAAATATAATCTCTCACACTTTATTTTTGATAGGGTGATGTTTCTATTGTGTGTGAGAGATGAGCTGGAGACAGAGATAGACTGCTATATTGACCCCACAGTATTTCTTTCTCATCTTGGCTGGGTTGCTCAATCGTGGGTCACTGAAAGCCCAAAGCCCTCTGTCTGCTGCTGGCTCTCAATTCAGCATCTTGTCCCCAACTGACTCAAGCCGTCTGTGCTCTGGTTATATTATTGTTTAACACCCACCAGCTTCCACTGTTCTTCTACTTATTTACACAGGTGCATCTCTTGATTGATGGCTCGGTTGAGGGTCAATCTATAACATACAGATCTATCACTTTTAGACTCTCTCTTATTCCATTCTCTGTAAACACATTTTCTCTGATCAGTGATTCCAACAATTTGAGGTTATCAAAAGAAATTCTTTGAATGAAAACTAGGCCTTGTTTTATGATGGAATGAATAATTCAACTGCAAAATAGTGAAAGCCAGGGAAGATATTTTGATGACTGAATGATAATGCTACGAATTTCCGCAAATAAGATGTTTTCATTTAAAAAATGCTGGAAGGTTTTGCATGAACCAAATGTATTGAAAACATATTTCAACTTGAGAGAAAAACTACCTTTTATATGTCTACAGTATGTAGAATATTTGAGCAAATAATCCTTACTTCAAGATAAAATTTAAACTAGTTTGAATGACTAGCCCAATCAATACATTTTTGTTGATTGATTGGTTGATTTTAATGGCACATCAACTCATCTATGGTTATTTTATGCCTAGTAGTCAGGGAATCACATTTATTATACATTTATATGTACGTTTTTTGTGTTGGTGTTTCTTAAAAGGGTTTTTTTTTTTTGGGCACATGGTTCTATCAGATACAGATAATTTTTAAACAGATCTATATGACCCATTGATGGGACTATCACTCCAGGTCAGCGTGGATCTGGGAGTAATGGCATTATTAAATGGATAATCCACATTCTTTAGATCTTCAGAATTGGAGCTGTACCATTAGATGCAGTTTAGTGCCAACTCTCCTTTAAGGGGGAAAGGTCTTACCCTTTTGCAGGAGATGCAGTTTAGTGCCATACCCCAACACTCCTTTCAGGGGAAAAGGTCTTACCCTTTTGCAGGAGATGCAGTTTAGTGCCATACCCCAACACCCCTTTCAGGGGAAAAGGTCTTACCCCTTTGCAGGAGATGCAGTTTAGTGCCATACCCCAACACTCCTTTCAAGGGAAAAGGTCTTACCCTTTTGCAGGAGATGCAGTCTAGTGCCATACCCCAACACTCCTTTCAGGGGAAAAGGTCTTACCCTTTTGCAGGAGATGCAGTCTAGGGCCATACCCCAACACTCCTTTCAGGGAAAAAGGTCTTACCGTTTTGCAGGAGATGCAGTCTAGTGCCATACCCCAACACTCCTTTAAGGGGGAAAGGTCTTACCCTTTTGCAGGAGATGCAGTTTAGTGCCATACCCCAACACTCCTTTCAAAGGGAAAGGTCTTACTCTTTTGCAGGAGATGCAGTCTAGTGCCATACCCCAACGCTCCTTTCAAAGGGAAAGGTCTTACTCTTTTGCAGGAGATGCAGTCTAGTGCCATACCACAACACTCCTTTCAAAGGGAAAGATCTTACTCTTTTGCAGGAGATACTGTCAGCATATTCTAAGCCCCACCAACAAGGTAGTACATTTTTGTGCAAACTTGTGTTTGTCTTATTTGAAAAAGAAACTTGAAAATAAAAATTGCAGTAAATGAAGTATTAACCCTGGCAAAAATAATGGAATTAGCACACTTGGTAGATATTCACTTGGGTTTTTTTATTTAGCAGTAAATGAACTAATAACAGATGAGATGCAAATTATTTTTTCTTTAATATCTTTAAGGCATATTGCTTTGAGTTTTCTAACCTGGTGATTTAATGTCTCTATTTTCCTTTTTTAACCACCCCATTTCTTTTATATTTGCACCAAATTTTAGACACAGCTAATTGAAACCAACAATTTTTTTTCATCATATACAACTGTGGATTGCTTTCTTGAGTGTTTTATAATCCTTTCCATTGTTTCAATTGACAGTTTTTTTTTTGTTAGGACTATGTTTCCTTTTAAGTATATCAAACCACTTCTCGTGTTATATTGATTTGCATATCTCGGCCACTGTTGATACTTGTTTTATGAATATAAATTACAAAATCATTCAATGATTTTTCCTCAACATTAGTCTATTCCATTATATTTTATTCTGCATGGCTTGAAAAAAATTATACCATTAATTTAGATAATCTAATGTAGTTTTTTTAAGGAATATTTGATAAAAATAAAAACTCCTTTATTTGAAATGTTGTAATGATTGTGTGCATGGGGGGGAGAGAATGAGGACTGCTATGATTGACACAACATGGAGACAGACTTAATCAGAGCTCTACTTCTTCTTGCTTCTTTGAATGAAGCTTTGATTCAGAGCAATTTCTCAGCCAAGGGGCCATCTTGCTGACTGTTTCTCTCCTGACTGGGGTTGAAAAACTTCTGTATTATATATTTTCTGGATGCCCACACATTTTCCTTCTCATTCAATTCACATGATTCATTTCTACTGTTCCCTGCTTTCCCTAAGACGCAGGTGCAATATCCTGTTTTGAAATCCACAATTAATATGCTGTCAAAGTTCAATACATAACATTATACTGTAGCACTATGTGGGTGGCCCGCCAAAGCAGACGATTCCTTTGTCTGTTTTGGCGCGAAACCAGACAAAGGATTCTTGGACCTGAAATCTCGCCGTATCCGGAAGTGGTAAGGGGACGCGAATGAGAGTTGGCTGGACAAAGGAGCTGGCAGGCAGTTGACGACGGAACCCGGATGAGAGCAGTTGGCGTGGGACAGCAGAGAGGCAGTCAGCAGAGAAGAGGTGGCGTGGAACCACGGACAGGGGCAGTCAACACCCGACTCCGGAGACAGTAGGAGACAAGATAGGGTCCAGCGAAGAAGATTGAGTCAAAAGATGTCGGCATTGCAGTTGCTTGTGGAATTTTCGCTAGTAACCATCGCTAGCGTTAGTCCACACATGCATGTAGTGTTGCATAACTCTTCCTTCTGCTCTTGGTTAACCCCAAGCTTTGTTCGTGTTTGTTCGTCTGTTTTATTTTCTCCTGTCCCCCCGATCATATTCTTGTGGTGGCAAGAAATGTGCGTTACCCCCCCTCGAACCACTAGTTGATCACCGGCCGGCTAAGAAGTGGAATGGTTAGAAGACTGATCTAATGTGGTGGGGGTGAGGGCTTAACGTTACAATACCATCAATGTAGATAATTTAATCTTGTTTGTTTAAGGAATATTTTATGAAGCTAGAATTATCAACTATTTAAGAAAAAATGTTTTGCATTTTATCTGTTATTAGTTCATTTACTGCTAAATAAAAAACCAAAGTAACCATCTTCTAAGTGCACTAATTCCATTATTTTTGCCTGGGGAGTGAACCATTGGATCTGACTAAGTAATTATCTGAGGGAGCTAGGTCTGAACTTTAACCTGGGTGTTGCAACAGTTTGATTCTATCAAATTTCTGGAGTTTATTCTGAAAAATAGCACATTACCAAAATATTGCAGAACTCACCCTTGTATAATGGCTAAAAAGAATCTGTAAAAAGACAAAGTTTGTTTTTCTCATTATTGGGACGAACATTTGCAAATCTGTTGCGGAGCCGATAAATATGTTGACCCCGCAAATGAATTATGTGAATGAGAACAGCCAAAGCAATATGAAGGAACAAAGGTGAGATAATGATAATTACAAATGACACTTTGTCGTATCTACAAGCGTGAATGTAAATGTCCGTGGCGGTTGTATGTGTTCACAGCTGGGCGTTCGACGAGGGTCACTGGCGTAGGTCGAGTCGTTGAGTACAGCTAGACGTTGGATGCTGGTAAGCGGAGGTCGGTCGAGTCGTTGAGTTCAGCTAGATGGTCGGTGCTGGTCGTTGAGAACAGCTAGATGGTCGGTGCTGGTCGTTGAGTACAGCTAGATGGTCGGTGCTGGTCGTTGAGTACAGCTAGATGGTCGGTGCTGGTCGTTGAGTACAGCTAGATGGTCGGTCGAGGTTGGTAGATCGATATCCCTGGTTGTGACGGTATGTTGTGGTTAACCAAGGGTGTGTCGATCGGGTTGCTGACTCGTACGGCGGGTCGTACGTGAGTCAGGTGTTGCAGTAGTAGAACAGTCCGTAACAGCGAGTCGTTACATGGACTGCGTTGTACCTTGCAAGAGCGTCGAGTTCGGTAGATCGACATCCTCGGTTATGACGATATGTTGGATTAACCGGGGGGGGTGTGGACCTGGTTTCTGGCTCGTACAGCGGGTCGTACGTGAGTCAGGTGTTGCAGTGGTAGAACAGTCCGTAACAGCGAGTCGTTACGTGGACTGCGTAGTACCTTGCAGGAGTGTCGAGTTCGGTAGATCGACATCCCCGGTTATGACGATATGTTGGGTTAACCGGGGGTGTGTTGATCAGGTTTCTGGCTCGTACAGCGGGTCGTACGTGAGCCAGTGGTTGCAGTGGTAGGTCAGTCCGTAACAGCGAGTCATTACGTGGACTGCGTGATACCTTGCAAGAGCGTCGAGGTCGAGGAAAGGCTAGGGCCTTGCTGGGCCCCCTAGCCGTGCGGACGGGAGCGAAAGCTTTGCCGTGTCAAAGCCGTGCGGACAATGGCTATGGCTAGTTCGCGCCAAAGCCGAGCGGACGCGAGCGAAGACTTTGTCGGGTCAAAGCCGTGCGGGCGAGCGGACGAGAGCGAAGGCTTTGTCGGGGCAAAGCCGTGCGGACGAGCGAACGAGAACGAAGGCTTTGTCGGGTCAAAGCCGAGCTGACGAACGGACAGCAGCGAAGGCTTTGTCGGGTCAAAGCCGAGCTGACGAGCGGACAGCTGCGAAGGCTTTGTCGGGCCAAAGCTGAGCTGACGAGCGGACAGGCCAGAAGGCCAGGCTAAGATGGGCGTTATCTTAGCGCTGCGCAGATAGCGAAGTAGTAGCTAAAGGCTGGACCGTGCCATTAGTGCTGCGCAGCTTATCGGACTATCGGAACCGAGTGAGAGTTAAGACCGGTTGGTCTTAGAATCCGTCTTCGTGTTTGCCGCCAGGCCGTCTACTTCGACTGATCATTACTGACCAGTCAGAGATGCTCTGACCCGCAGACAGAGACCTCTTATGGTCCTAAAAAGGACCTTTGTGCATACCTATGTAGGTGGGAGAAAGGCAGGTCTACCACGAGAAGTGGGGCCAACGCCGTAAGTTAAGGTGAATGCGACCGCACAGAATGCGGGATTCCTCCTTAATGAGCTTCGCCAGGAGCGCGCCACCGAGTGTTGAAAAGGGCCTGTTGATATCACGAAAGGGCTGTGACACACAGCTCAGCCGTGTGGATATGAAATTCTTTGATAAAAAATGAGTGTAGCCGTAAAGTATTTTCCTAACCTGCTATAGGCTGGCGACGACTATTAGTTCAAGTCTTATCAGGTAATTTTTGGCCGAAGTGTTTTGTAAATGTTATTAATTTTAATTCATCTTTTTCTTTTAGCTATAATGAGATGTCAAGGTCGTTAGAAAGAAAAAGGGCTTAGTCAGTTCCGGTCGTACTCGGATATAATTGTCCTAACGCGGGCGTGTAACTTAATATGTTTAGGTTTATCAGCAGGTCGCGGCAAATCTTTCTTGTCTGCTTTATTTATAAATGAATGTTAAAAATGTAATATTGAGTTAGCCCCTAAGTTCATTTAGTCTATTAACTAAAAAAGAAAAGACAATTCTTTTTTTTTTTTTTTTGTCTTTATTGAACAACGTATTTCATTCATCTATTTTCACACAACTTCATTATTCCATCTTTCCATAACTTTTTTTTTATCTAAAAAAAATCTGCTCTAAGTGTCTTCTCAGCCTTGCTGTGACAATTTTTGCCTGGTCACCAATGAAACATAGTCTGGTATCCTGTTATTTATGAAACTTTGCTTAGTTGTGAACACCCCTCAGGTTGTTTTCAATACCATCTGTTACTAAGCTGGCTCACTGCTGCTTAATGTGGGTGATCTGGTGGGAACTGGAGCTTTAAATGTGATTCAGCCATAAGTCATGGTATATTAGTATTTTGGTGAACTATTACTCTATTTCTTTTTGCTAATTCTGGACACTTTTGCATTTATTTGTCTTATTGGGAGCAATACTTGACCAAATCTGTGGCTAACATACTTGATTACAACAAGTTCAAATTCCACTCATGCTAATACTGTTCAGAAAGGTATTATAGAAATCAAATGACTCACCTTCTAACATGGCTACTGCTGCCTTGAATCTTCTTGGTAAAAGCAAGCCAGCTATGCTAATGCAGCAGGTGGGTTGTTCTGTGGTGCCAGGATGACCTGCCCAACACATTTGTATGAGTAATGTCTATTCACCCATATATTCATCCAGTAAATGGCAATGGGAATCATTTTACTACTTGTGTGTCAGACCACTCACAAGTGAACCAATATTCATCATGGCGCTACGAACAGGATCCGACGATTGGCAAGAGCTACTTACCAAAATGGGCATTCCAGCTGACTCTGCCAGGACTTATGCTAAAACTTGAGGAGGGAGCTATAAAAGTTAAATGACTCACCCCGGGAAGTCCTCAAAGAACTAGGTGTCACAACCATAGGACATGCCCTAGCCATCCTTAAGCTAGCAAAGAAGGCAGCCATGTTAGAAGGTGAGTCATTTGACTTCTATAGGTATGAAACCACTTATCCTCCACCCCAGCTATGGGTTAAACAGTACCTGTACTGTTCTTCTCCAAAGTGGTTTTGGCACTAAATAACCCATGAAGGTCGATATGCCATTAAATAAACCAAATCAAATAAATCCTTTGTTTTTCTGGAAAGAACCCATAGTAGAATAATTCCTTTATTATCCCTCCATGTAGGCAACATTAGATTATTTAAATGAAGACCAGTTTTTAATTCAATGAACAATTGTTTGTTTCACTTTTCCTATGATTGATTATATTCCACTTTGTTGTAAAGTATTTATTTTGCATCAACTTATCACAACTGGCATCAAAAATGGAACATTTTCATAACTTTTAAGTAGCAATTCACACACAGTAAAACTATTTAGTTGATCTTTATCACTTCACTCGTGCAGAAGTTACACTTTAAAGCGACTAACATAATCAACCTGATGCAAATGATTTTCAATATTTAATTTGAATATTTTGTGTATGTTCGCAGTATCATACAGCATCAATTAATATAACAAATGTCTTCATTTGTTTGTAATCAATCTCAGCTGGTATTTCCAACCATTGAACATTGTTCAGTGAGAAAATCTAGTATGAAAATTTGAAAACCCTTTTTGTTGTATTTGATCATTTACTCTACAATCTCTTCAAAGCTGTACAAATCTGTTTTTGCATTTGAGTTGAATTTTCACCTTTCTTAAAATACAAAGTATGATATGCCCAAAAGTGTTGCTTATTTTCTCCCATAAATAATATTGGAAACAATTTACAAAAATAAACCAATTTTAACAATTTTTTAGAAAATGAATATTCATAAAATAGCTTTCAAAATAAAATCAAAATTGATCCTTTTGAATGTTGTGAATTAAAACTAAATACTCTTAATACCATTAAATAAAAAAATGCAGAATGAACTTTTGAGCCAATATCTTTTGATTATGCTTAAAATTACTTGGGGTGTGTCCTCATGGTGTAATGGTTAAAGCGATAGACTGCAGAATCGTAGTAAGCGAGTTCGTACTCCAGTTGCACTATTATGTTCACTTTCGGGCAAATACCTTTGGGAAAGGTATGAACCCCCTTATCCTCCCAGCTATGGGTTAAATAGTACCACTACTGTTCTTCTAGGAGAATGGCTTTGGCATTAAATAACCTACAAAGGTTGATATGGCATTAAACAAAGAAACCAAACCAAAACCAAACCAAATAAATTGTATTTGTGATAACATATCTCAGATAAGAATTTGGGTCACTGCCAAAAGATTAGGAACTATTGAAATACACTGTCAAAAAAGGGAATAAATATTATATATTCTTTATCATAATTTAATGATTCTATATTGTACAAACTAGCCCATTGACATACTGTTTAGAGTGTTTGCCAATGGTTCGGAAGACCAGGGTTCTATCCCAGGTTGAGTCATACCAAAGACTCAAAAAATGGTACTTGATGCCTCCTTTATTAACACTCAGCATTTAAGGTACAGACTAAGGGTAAGTGGAACAATCCATGGAAAGGAGTAGTGCCCTTCTCTACACCTCAGTGCAGTAGCTATTGAAAAGGGAGCCTTCAGGTCATCCTTGACCATGGTCAGCCAACTTAACTCATATCATACAATACTAGATATTGCATTAAGTTATTTTTACATTGAAATAATAAAAATGTTTTTTGGGTTATTTTCAGATTAAAGGGACCTTCAACATTAATTGACACTTATTCCTTTTCATTAATTCCTCTTCATTCATCTGTTTCATTGAAAGTTTTACTCTATTTAAAAGATTTTTTGCACAAATTGTTATGATCTAAATTTGATTACAAAATATCTGATATTTTTTTCTCTTTCTCTTACATTGCACAGTATAACAAATGCTGTCAAAATGTCTTTTTTCTACTATGTCAGCAGTGCTTAGAATAGACTGACTGTATCCCCTGCAGCGGGGTAAGACCCCCACCCCCACTCACTAAAGAAAAGAGGTGTTCTGACACTAAACTACATTTGATTATGGAGCTCCAGTTCTAAAAGTCTGGAGAGTGTGGAATACCCCTTCATTTCCTTGCCCAGTCAGCTGGGGCTGTAAAATACACTGATTGCTTTTCTGCAGAGGGGTAAGACCCCCCCCTCCAATGAGTGTCCTGTCTATGACAATAAACAATCTGATGGTGAGGTTCCAGTGATGCTGGGGCTTTGGGGAATGCGGAGCACCCCTTCATTGCCATTGCCCTCAGGTCCATCCTGGCCCGGCATGGTGGCACCTGATAGGGCCCTATCTATAGGTTAAATAAAACTAACGACATACTTATGCTAAACTGAATTGTTTGACTAAACTGAATAGCTTGAAATAGAAATGTTTTTGACAATTAAACTGTACTTAGATTTAACCTGCGTGCTTATGCTAAACTGAATTATTTGAAATGGAAATGTTTTTGACATTCAAACTGTACTTACAGTAAACTGAGTTGTTTAATATAGAACTGTTTTGACATTTAACTGTGTAAACAAAATCTATTCAAGCTGTGTACTTATCCTAAACTGAATTGTTTGAAATAGAACTATTTTTCATAAACTGTACTCATTGACAATTAAACTGTGTACTCATGCTAAACTAAATTGTTTGAAATAGAACTATTTCCATAAAAATGGATTTGGCGTTAAATAACTTACAAAGGTGGATATGCCATAAAACCCAAACAACCAACCAACCTTCATTTCCATTACTACCAGGTCCACTCTGTCACTGAGTAGTAGTAGTAGAACCTCTTATGAGTCCAATAAATCTGTTTGAAAATTATTAGTATCGGATAAATGAAACCATATAATAGTGTACAAACAAATTATTATTATTAAATAGAAATAGATATTTGAAACCATATAATCATGTATAAATTATTAGAATTAGGTAGTGTTATATAATAGCCGAGGCATTTCGGTTCATGCCTTTGAGTTTAGTTAGGCTGAGAACCTTTCGGCTCAACACATGGGTTAGTTAGGTGCAACATTGAGGCAGGTGTTCACGCAGGCGGATGGAGCTGTCACTCAGATGTCATAATAGTCCGAGACGAAACGGGGTGACAGGGTGCTGGTGACGTCATGCACCGGAAGCGTGCGGAGGTTTGTGTGAGAATCTGAAGAAAGTCAGAGTTGAGTACTAGACGCCAAACAAGAAGGATCGACTTTTGGAGCTTGCAGACGTGAGGCGAACTTGCGCTCTATGGGGGGGCCGCTCGAGATGGGGACCAAATGAATAAGACAGCATAGAAGATTGTGTCTCTCCTCCTTACGTCGAAACCTTTAACTCACAGTTAATAAAAAGGTTTCGTACCTGAACAAGAAGTCGTTACATGTTTTCGAATTCCGAGATTCCTATGTTCTTTATATGTTCTATCGTTATGAACATTATATGTCTATTTCGCACATGGTGTTAATTGTGAATATGGTACAGTAGGAATACTTGAAATCATAAAGCTCTTTAGAAATTATTTGCATTAAATAAGATATTACATAACTGTGGGTAAAAACTTTTAAGAAACAACCACACCAAAAATGTCAATATGAACATACTATGAATACAATTCCCTAACCTCTAGGCATAAAGTAGCCTAAGATGGATTGACATGTCTTTAAAATCAATCAATGAATAAGTTTTTTTTTGGAGTGGGGGTTGTCACAGCAAATTTCAAATCTCGGACCTCTGCAAGTCATTAAAAAGACAAAGAAATCTTATCCTACTGTTATTCCTCCTTTTTTTTTTTTATCTGGCCCAAAATTTAGAAATCTACGTTAAGGAAAAATTACTTTAGTACAATATTAAACAAGAATAGGAAATATTAATATTTTGACCGAACACAGTTTTAATCATGATCAACAGATTTATCTTATGTGGGTGTATGTTTTTTTCTGAAAGGGATAAATACATACAAGTTTTTTTCAAAAGAATTTAACTTTCTTTTTTTTTTTTTTTTTTTTTTTTTTTTTGACAACTTGTATTGAAACTATTTTAGCTTCTTTGTAGCCCTGAAAACAATAATTATAGATATTGCAATGTTCAAAGATGCTTTCTAGAGATTTCCTAGGTGAATGAGCTGAACGCTCAGATACATCATTGAGAACTTTGAGAATTGACAAAGATGATAGGTTTAGGTTGATTCCCTGTCTCAAAAAATTTATCAACAAAACACAATGTGGTTAATTGTTGGGAAATTTAAACTATGGAAATTTCATGGTAAATTTGAACCTCACATATTTATAAGATTTCTATGTAAAATACATTTGTACTTTGAAAAGAATATAGATGACTCAACACAAAGGAATGGTTGCTCAATCGAATACACCGACTGCACATCTGCAGAGGGGTAAGACCCCCCCACCAATGAGTGTCCTTGATATGACACTAAACAGTCTGATAGTGAGGTCCCAGTAATGCTGGGGCCTTGGGGAATACGGAGCACCCTTTCATTGCCATTGCTCCCAGGTTCACTCTGGCCCGGCGTGGTAACACCTGTTAGGGCCCTATCTATGGGTTAAATAGAACTAATGATATACTTATGCTAAACTGAATTGTTTGACTAAACGGAATAGCTTGAAATAGAAATGTTTTTGACAATTAGACCATACTTACATTTAAACTGTGTGCTTATGCTAAACTGAATTATTTGAAATGGAACTGTTTTTTGACATTGAAACTATACTTACACTAAACTGATTTGTTTAATATAGAACTGTTTTCATACTTAACTGTGTGTAAACAAAATCTGTACTTATACTAAACTGAATTTGCTGAATTAGAACTACTTGACTAAACTAAATAACTTGAAATAGAAATGCTTTTCACAATTAAACTGTACTTCTCCTAAACTGAATTGTTTGAAATAGAGCTATTTTCATAAAAATGAATTTGGCATTAAATAACCTACAAAAGTTGATATACCATAAAACCCAAACAACCAACCAACCAACAAAGAATGGCTGCTCAAATAAGTCTAGCACATGATGCAATTATTCTGGCTGCTAAATACTATTTATAAAATTTACATCTACATAAATTAACATGGTTAGATTTTTTATGAATCATTGTATTGATTAGCATGTGTGTGTTTGTGTATACATATTTTTTTTCTTCTTTTCTAAAACAATCTCTGGCCAATATGTATATTTGAAAATGATATATACTCTTGTTTGCTTACACTTATACTCTCGTTATATTCAAATGAGTTTTCTAAGCACATATGAATATAATGTGACTCTTATAGATATCACTGTGTCATAAAATTATATTTTTTGCTCCCTTCTAAAGCTGGATTACATAATATAATGGTTGCACAAAGTTGTATCTAAAAATTAAAACATATATATATATATATATATATATATATATATATACCCATACTAAGATGGTTCCTGTAAAAAAAATAATTATTATTATGTAGAGATTATTTATGTAGAGATCAATACTTTTGCCTAGAATAAGAGTGTACTGTCTGTATTCATTAAAATTTAATGGTTATTTGAAAACTGTAAGCTATATAATATATAAGATGGAAATAGTTAATATTTTGAAGAATGTAAAATCCAATTCTTCTTTTAAAAATAAATGGAAGGAGTCCCCAAGGGGTAGTGGCTAATGTGCTGAATTGCAACGTCCTAATAAGCAAGTTTAAACTCCAATTGCACTGTTATGTACAGTTTCAGACTAATACTCCTGAGTAAAGTAAGAACCCCCTTATCCCCCACCTCCCAGTTATTGGTTAAATAGTATTTGTACATCTATTCCCTTGTCCCTGAGGTATGATAATTATGCGGATGCATATTTCTAAGCTTCTGGGGAAGACGTGGCTCTGGGGGTGACCGTGTCCTCTGGAAAGAGTACGGATGTAACTGGCAATTACCATGACTAGTTGATTTGGCGTCACTTGCGTGCGATATGAACTGGTGGCTCAGTTGTAGAGTTTCGGCACTGCAATCTATGGTCGCTGATTCGATCTCCAGTGGTGGAGATTACAGTATACACTGCTGATGAGACCTAATAAAGTCAAAACAGCTGTCCAGTGTTCCCGTCTATCGTGTGTAGGTGTTCTGCGGATTTTTTCTGGTTATGGTAATTCAATTCACAATATTAATTCCTCTACTTAAAAAATAAAAAATATGTACAAGTATTACTGTTGTTCTTCTACTAGGGTTTCCTTTTGTATTAAGTAACCCATGAAGATTTATATGCCATTAAACAAAGAAGTCAACCCAAAACAGAATCAATATGAAATAAGGAAAATCAAATGTATAAATATATCATCATCATCATCATGTCATGCCACAGGCACAGATATCCCTGACCCTCTCTCGCCACTTCTCCCTATCGTTCATCGCCTCTGGCAGGTCTTCAGGGCCACATCCAGTAACCTCACATAGCTGCTGGATGTATGTTCGAGCTGGTCGTCTTGCTTTTGCCCGGCCATATGTGGGGGTCCATAGGAGTACATCACTTATGAGCTCATCCCTGCTTCTCCAGCAGTCATTTTGATTTTTTCTTTTTTTTTGTAATATGTTTAATTAGATTTTCAAGATAGAAATACCATATGATGACCTAAAATGCCAGGTTAAACCTAGACAGGAAACACAAATATTACACTCTTATCTTAACAGAGGTTACTGATATTTAAATAAAGAAACTAAATTAATTTATATATATATATGTTTATATTTTGTGTTTTTCACTGTTTGTTAAATTTATCTATCATTCTGTGGTGTTTGGCCATGTGTTTTTCTCTTTTCTCAAAGTGGTGTTAGGTAATTTACTTGTAACCTAGATGCCTAAGAATCTTCTAAGCTTTTCCAGCCAATGTCAGTCTTTTGTTATATATAGCTAATACTGCATGATAATAGCTTATAAAAAATTTCAGAGATCTAATTCCTATAATTATTAAAATCTTCAAGTAAATTCTTATTTTAAAGAATATGTATATATATATCAACTATAGGATCGCTGGGGTTGGGGTTAATTTCAATCATGTGATACTTCAAATGTATTAACTTTTGATATTTCTTGAAGATGACAAATTTATTATACCCTGTCTATTCAAATTTATGTTTTATAAGCTTTGTTTCATCCTATTAATGTTGCTTTTTAGCCTATCACACTCTGGGTCAATACACTTTTGACCATTAGTAAAGAAGTATTTTCTTTATTTGATCAAAGAGTTTATTATTATTATCACCAATTCTGAAATGTATATTATCTGCTATAATAAATAAAATATAGGGTTCTTATATATTTGCTGTTTTTCTGCTTCAATCCTCATGGGAAAGAAGAATTTTTTTAAAAAACTAGCTTAGCTCATTTACTGCCACAAGATAAGATTTTTTTTTTTTTTTTTTTTTTTTTTTTGCTTTATCATATTTTCACTCGACCTCCCAGGTTATTTGACCTTGAAACTTCAATGGATTATACACCAGGATTTTGTTTCATGATGTTTGAACAAATATTTCACTTGTTTTCCAGCTACTTAGACATTATATATCATGTTTGCAACAAAGATATTAATTAAAATGTGCCTGTGTGTGTATCCAACAGCTCGATCATTATCTTGGTTGAGGTAATTTTTAAATATTTGTCTTGCTTTAGGCACCTGCAATAGAGTAATTGTTTGCCAACTAGTTTTACAAGTCTGACTGGGATAGGAATCCTACCTAGAGTCATAATGGCTAATATGTTGAACTACAACATTATAGTAAACAAGTCCCAGTCATACTTTTCAGACTAATTCCCCTTGGGAAAGTTATGAACCCCTTTATCCCCTACCCCCAACCTGTTATGGGTTAAACAGTACCACTACTATTCTTTTATGACCTGCTCATTGGTCTAGTGGGTAGAGTGTTCACCAATAGTCTGGGAGACCAGGGTTCAGTCCCAGGTATGGTCATACCAAAGACTTTAAAAATGGTACTTGATACCTCCTTGCTTAACACTTAGTATTATAAGGTAATTATCAAGGGTAAAGTGAAGCAATCCAGGGAAAAGAGTAGCATCCTCTCCTACACCTCGGTGTTGTAGTTATTGAAAAGGGAGCCTTCAGGTCACCCTCGACAATGGTCACCAACTTTACAACTTTACTTACTATTCTTTTACAAGGATGGATTTGATATTAAATAACCCATAAAGTTTGATATACCATTAAAACCAAAAGAAACCAAGTCTTTTCATTTGGTATTCCTCTTTTATAGTCTCATATCAGTCATAATTAAGCTTAACAAATATTTGCCTTTTCTTTGGATTGAAATAAACTTAGCTTAATTCTACAAATTATTCATATTATCTTTTGTTTTTTGAATCAGATTTAGTCGATCCAATTTATATTTTTTCTACATCAATATCAAATATTTGAATATATAATTACATTATATCTATGGCTCCCCTCAATAAACAGTTCATGCCGTAAAACTGGAATTCCCTTTAGTTATCAGACCTTTCTCTGCATCTACCATGAAATAATTGTATGGGTTTCTCTCCCTCTAGCAAACCTACATCAGACAGAATCCCTTCCTATATCTATTATGGAGTCAAGTTATGAATATCAGGTGCATACACTCATACTGACCCCAAAATAATGCCCAGGTTTCAGTTCAAAGTGTTTGAACAATCAACAAATGTCATTATTCCTTTTTATACAAGAGTGAAATGTTCAATAAAGTATTTTAAATAAAATTTTACTACTTTCCTACTACAGATACTTTTATATGTGTACATATCAAGAATCAAAATTCTTTTATAGGTGTACATATTTATCATGAATTAAATATATATTTTATTTATTCATACTTGTCTGTAAAAGCTTTTATACAGGGTGGAACGATAAAATTGTCATCCTAAAGAAAACAACACTACAGCTTTATTTTAAAACTTTTATTGAAAAAATCAATACAGGTAACTTGATGATGTGGTAGAGCTGACATCTATTCAATGTAGCTGCCTTCAGCCTCAATCATCGCCTTGATATGGATCCAGAACTGGGAGCATGCCTTTTCTACAAGCGCTGGTGGGAGCTCGGCGGATGGTGGCGATCAAGCTGGCTTTGGTGTTGTGAGAGGTCATATTGGTGATGTTCTCGACGTATGACCAAACAAAGTAGTCCAGCGGATTCAGGTCGGGAGAGGAGGGGGGCCAGTGAGAGAAGGGTACAAAGTCATAGCACTCCTTCTGAAGCCAAACCTGGGTCTCTTTGGATTTGTGGGCCGGCGCCGAGTCCTGCTGCCACACCCAGAGTCTGCCACCGGCCACCTGATTGCATCAGTGGATCACTACACTCTTCAGCACATCCAGGTACACTTTCATATTAGGAATTTAATCTTCGCCAGGTGCCTCATCATATATTAGTTATTGATTAATCATGCTATTTTTTTTTTTTGCTTTCTTATTTCAATTTTACAGGGAGCTTGATCACCTTCTGGATCTTCTGAAGACCCCACTTAACAAACTGCAGGTAAATTTCATTTTATTTAAAATCATAATTACCTTACTATTACTTGCTACAAATGTATCTATTTACCCAACCCCTCCGCCACAGGTAGGATGTGACACAAGGTCAATTTTTTGAAACAGAGTATAGCATGTTTAAATTTTGACTTACCTTCTCTTAGACGAGTTGCCTAACCAAGGCTAAAAATATCAGTCTGCCTCTACTATTTATTCACAGTTGAAAGAACAGATAGATTTATTCTTTTACTAAGAACATTAGCATGAAGTAAAATACAAACTGCCTTTCTACAAATAAAACAAAAAAGCAACAAGACATATCCAGGTATAGGATTTTTTTTTCTTCTGATCAATGAAATGAAGCCATTTTTATATGTCCCCCAATAATCAGTTATCTCTTCATGATATTCAGCAATTTGACCATAAAAGCAATGTTCATTGCTTTATAAGGCACAAAACATATCATGCTATACTTTTAGCTTTGCCTATATGTGATAAGGTTCCCCCTAAATTGGAGTGTTTTATAGAATGACTGAACTCGGAATGACCAGACATGACAAAACAGATATTATTCATAATAGCAAAATTATATTCCCAATTGTAAGAGTCACATGACAGAAAATAACTTTTAATGATTTTGTCTGCTTTTTACAACTCTGTCAAACATAAAATTTCAATATTTGTTCCTTTATTTATTCTTTTTGGTCCAGTCAGCTGGGGCTGCAGAATACACCAACTGCATCTTTGCAGAGGGGTAAGACTCCCTCAGCAAGTGTCCTGGTTATGACACTAAAGAATTTGATAGTGAGGCTCCAGTAATGCTGGAGTTTTGGGGATTGCAGAGTACCTTTTTATTGCCATTGTTCCCAGGTCCACTCTGGCCCAGAGTGGTAGCACCTGATAGGGTCCTATCCATGGGTCAAATAGAACTAAACTGAATTGTTTGAAATAGAACTGTTTATATGTATAAGAATGGATTTGGCATTAAAATAACCTACAATGGTTGATATGCCATAAAATCAAACTGAACCAAAATGACTTTATTCATCATTAAATCACCTGAAAAGGGTTGATACACCATAAAACAAAACAACCAACCAACCTTTATTTTTAACAGAATTTGACTTGTATATTGATATTGTATTAATTTTTTTAAAGGTTTCCATGAGAGGATAGTAAAAAAGGGAGATGCCTAAAGAGACATAGCAAACAAATAATAATAATAATAATAATAAATCTATTTGATATCGCAAAACAATTTCTACATAGTGACA
Source organism: Sepioteuthis lessoniana (assembly GCA_963585895.1). Classification (NCBI taxonomy): domain Eukaryota; kingdom Metazoa; phylum Mollusca; class Cephalopoda; order Myopsida; family Loliginidae; genus Sepioteuthis; species Sepioteuthis lessoniana. The sequence goes on from OY757920.1 coordinate 93,751, forward strand.
CATATGCAGCCTTGATGCACCAATTAAAATGTTCAAACAAAAACAATACATGACTTCCTCTATAAATTGCTCTACAGTTGAAGTTAGGTTTTATAGTGTTTGGAAATTTTAATATCTTAAAATTCAATCCTTGCATAACAATTTGACATCTGACCATCGTTACTTCTGCTTCATAATCTTGATCATGTGGTTTTAGCTAAAGTCAAATTTCATATAAATACCAAAGCTAACAAAAACTTTAAGAGAACAATATTTGATCATTAAAACCTTCCATATCAAAACTTAAATTACATGTGTTCTTTTTATTTATAGTTGAACTGAAAGTTTGATTTTTCAATAGAGCTTACTGAGAAAAGAAAAAAGGTTTTTGATTTCTTTAAATTTATTAAATAGTTGCCGAGTAATTAGGATTTTTACTAATAAAACCAATTAGAATTTTTTACACCCCACCCCAAATATCCTTTCTCCATATGAAAATTTACCTAGTGATAGTTTTCAATATACAGAATAATATGGTACTGTTTCTAGCCACACAGATATTGTGACTATCCAATATGGACGTCATATATTCAAGATGGCAGTCTAAAAATTTACATTTTGTTGTTATAGCTACAGAAAAAGGTCATTTTCAGGTCAGTTATTAGTCAACAATTCACAATCAGGTTATTTTTTTATCCATTAGAGGCCATTAATATCAATTAATGTTAATGATAACCATATTTTTTATTAAGACAGACATTTTTAATTTTAAAAAAAAAAAGAATCAAAAAAATGTTTTGAATTGCAAAAATAGTCATGTTCTACATATCAAATAAAAAAACTCTCAGTGAGTAGGTCAACATAAGGATTACAATAATTCATTGAATCAATTTGAAATTTACATTCTAAAAATAGATCTTACTGTAAGTGACCAAATCATATTTGCTCAATACAAACAGTAAAAGAAATAAATCATTGGAACCTCATAAACCCATTTACCTCAATTTTTCCACCACCACAAAAAAAAAGGATCAGAATTCAATTCATTTATAGAAAGTGAAATATTTTGCTTTGTACGAATCATACATGTCATTGATCTTTTTTAGTAAATTGGCAGTTTCAATAACATTTGGGGGGGGGGCTTCCATACATTGTAATTTACTTTAATACATCAGTTGAGAATTTTTTTTTTTTCATTGACTTTTCCTCCATTAACGAAAAACAAAAAATTAAATCATTTTTAAAAAAATACACACTAAAATGAGTTAAATGGCAATTTTTATTTCATCATGAAATGATAATTATAGAAGTTATTTTATGAATTATAACTTCAAATTAAAAATCTATTTCTGTACTATTTAATGATATAATTATTACTATTTAATATAAATTATTACTATTTAATGATATAATTTTGACTTTAAACTTCTAATGATTTTACTGCAGGGAGTATGACTCAAAACTCAAATTTTAATGTTTCTGGCTGTGAATGTGCATTACTACTTTATCATATTTACCCAACCCCTCCACTCGGGCAGGATATGACACAAGGTCAATTTTTAAGCGGAGTTTAACAGGTTGGGATTCAGAGTTTTCCTTCTCCTAGACTAGTTGCCTGACCAAGGCTGAAGAACCTAGTCTACCCTACTATTTACCCATAGCTGGAGGAAGAATAATTAGATTCATACCTTTCCCAAGGGTATTAGTGCTATGTGAAAATGCAATCAGTCCAGTGTGTTACTACTTTATATAAGTGCAATACTTTGTTGCTCAGATTTGTGAATTGAAAAATTAATAAGGATCTAAAAATAATGTCCTGGCCAATAGTCAACGACCACAAGGTACAACGCTGAAGACTTGTTGGCCTAAATGAATGTGTAATGTCATCATCATCATCATGTCGCGCCGCCAGTACGGATATCTCTGACTCTCTCTCGCCACTTCTCCCTATCATTCATCGCCTCCGGCAGGTCTTCAAGGTTACATCCTGTGTCCTCACATAGTTGCTGTATGTAAGTTCGTGCTGGTCCTCCCGCTTTTGCACATCTATATGTGGGGGTCCACAGGAGTACATCGCTTATGAGCTCGTCCTTGCTTCTCCAGCAGTGTCCCGCATGTCTGGTTCGTCAAACTTGTATAGTTTTCGTGATGGGGGGCAAGTGTCCGTATAGTTGGTGTCTCGTGGGGTGTTGTCGCCAGGACTTGTTCAATACTGCTCTCAACATTCTTGTGTAATTTCCGTCTAGTTTCCTCTCCAGCCGCTTAGTTAGCGTCCAAGTAGTGCATCCATATAGCAGTATCGACACAACAATTGCCTGGAAGAAATTACGTTTCCTTTTATTGGTTAGGTCCGACTTCGATATGATCGAGAGCCTATCGATAGCTGTCCATGCCTTCGTCAGTCGTGTGTCGATGTCTTTTTCGGTTGATGAGACGCTACTTCCTAGGTAGGTGAATTTGTCTACTAGTTTCAGAGAGGTTCCGTCTAGTGTGGCAATGTTGCCCGTTTGGTTGTAACACATATATTCAGTTTTGTTTGCATTGACATGGAGGCCAATGCCAGCTGCGGCTCGTTCCAGACTATGCAGTAGTGTCTCTGCTTGATTAGGCGTATTCGCTAGTAACGCCAAGTCATCAGCGTAGTCGGTGTCCGTGATTGTTTTTGCGGGGTATCTTTTGCTTCTTCTCTTAGTCAGCTCGAAGCCATTTTCTCTGATTTTGTCGATCGAAGTCCTAAGCACATAGCCTAGACAGATGATAAAGAGGTACGGGGCTAGTGTGTCTCCTTGTAGTACTCCTGCAACAATGTCGAAGTATTCCATGTCTCCATCTGGTGAACGTACTTTCACTTTGGTGTTTCTGTAGAGAATCATTATCGCTGCTACGGTTTCTTTTGGTAGGCCGTATGCTAGTAGGATTTGCTCCATCTTCCCTCTGTGTATGGAATTGAAGGCCTTGGTAAAGTCGACAAATAGTAATGTCGCCTGAAGGTTTTTTGCCCGAACGCCTTCAAGGATTCTACGGATGGTCAGTATTTGTGAGGTTGTGGATCTATTTCTCCGGAAGCCATTTTGGTTTTTCCTAAGGATGTTGTCTATTTTGGGTTCTATGCGGTTTCGTAGTAGGGCATTGTAGATTTTGGCTGCTATGGATGTAAGTGTTATCCCTCGGTAGTTCTTGGCTAGTCCGAGGTCGCCTTTTTTAGGGAAAGGAAGGATGCTTCCCTTCGTCCATCTTTCTATCCTATTTTGACTATAGACTGCGTTGCATTGCCGGAGCAGTATATCGTCGAATTGTCTAGTCTTCCACACTTCTGGGGGGATCTCGTCTAGCCCTGCAGCTTTCCTATTTTTAATTCTTCTGAGAACTGAGTCGAGTTCTTCTTTGGTGAAAGGACCTAGTTTAACGTCTAATTGCTTACTAATAATTCTGGTGATCAGTTCATCCGTTATTTCCGGTGGGTTTCCTAGTAGATTTTTGAAATGCTGTTCCCACAGTTTTACTCTTTCTTGTTGGCTTGCAGCTTTCAATTTTGCTTTGGCTGTGCTCTTCCTTCTACTTACTTTGTTTATTGTTTGCCAGGCTATCCTGGATTGTCTATCTTCCACCGAGTCTCTAATCTTATCTATCTGATTTTGTATGTATTCTGCCTGTTCTTTTAGATATATTCCTGTTAATTGATGTTGTGCCTTTTCTAGTTTTCGTGCATTTGTGTTTGTTGGGTTCTTTTGATAGCTTTTGGAGGCAGTTTTCACGAGTGCACGTTTTTCTCTAACTGCTAGCATTTCCGAAGGCACTCTATATTTAGTTCTAGGTTTTGTTGGAATACACTTTGCTGCCGCCTCAAGGTGTGCTTCTACAAAATTTTCATATTCGTCATTTGGGGTACCTTTTTCTGCCTTCTCTTGTAGTGCTTCGAATCTGTTTCTTAATTCTAATGCATATTTATCTCTAATATCTCTGTTGTTGAGTAGGGCCCAGTCATAGTGCTTGGTTGTCGCTTTACGTGTGGCGTTTTTTCGTAGGCTTAGTCTTACTTTGGCCGTAACTATTCGATGATCGGAGGACACACCCTCGAAAGAGGAGTATGCCTCGCAATTCATAGCACTATTTTTCCAAACTCATATTTTATGAGTTTGAACTGGGCCATGAAAGAAGCCCAAAATAAATTATTTGTGCAAAAAGTGTAGCCACATTTGATAACAGTACAATAAGCAGATGATTCAAGAAATTCTGTATGGTTTGCAAGAACCTTGATGATCAGGTCAGGTCAGGTCAGGTTGTGCTCCAAACTGTAGAGGAAAATCTGATGAGTAGCACTTGGAGAGTATCAGGTGAGCTCAGCATTTTACAGTCCAATATGGTTTGTCACTATCACAACCTCAACAAAAGCACCTGAAACTACCAAATTGTACATCACATACTACCAAAATATTACAAAACTTTTGACTCATCTTTGTAACATAAATTCAAAATATTGACATACTTTTTATCGACAATATTGATTCAATATGGAATTTAAAATAGTTTATCATTCATTTAATAATGAACTTATTTATATTAAGGATTAAGATCCTTAAATCCCTTCTAAAATATGGATTCTGTTATCATAAATTATCTTTTGACTGAAGGATCTATTAAGATTTCATACCTACAGTGTCTATAATAATTTTACAATCCTTATTTCAATATTAGGTTATTTGTATTAGTTGACCAGTTTTAAGGTACATACCTATTATTAATTAATGCAAAATACTTTCTGTCATTGATCATCAAATATGAAACATTATTGCTGCTTGCATTTACTCCTTAGCTATTGGTACTTTTTTTTATTTCATTTTATATTTTTTAATTGCAGGATGCTGAAGATTCCCTTTCATCTTCAAATAATGATCACTTAGCGACTGAAGCTCTTGCTTTAGAGCAATTCAGGTAACTTCTTTTTTTGCTTTACTAGTTTTTAACTTATTAGGTAATTATGAACAGTATTTTCAAGTGGGACATAATCAAGTAAGTAAAAATATTGAACTGTTGTAGAAACAAACTATATTAGCATCTTGCATCGTGTGGTTTGGTTTCTTTGTTTAATGGCATATCAACCTTTATGGATTATTTAATGCCAAAGCTATCCTTGTAGAAGAACAGCATTGATACTATCTAACCCATAGCTGGAGCATAGTGTAACTTTTAAAACAAATATGTAGACTCTTATAAATACTTGTTTTTTGTACCTAGGGTTCTGGTCAGTCTGATATTATGTATTTATTTGACCCAAAAGTTGGTTTAATCTGGGGTACAGCACAGGAAGTGAAATTCCCATGGGCAATGTAAAAAAATTGCTTAGCTTTCTTTGGCGTTCCCTTTGAGGAGTGTGCCAAAGGCACCAGGTAATAAACCCAGCCCATGTCCATTCTAGGTGAGGGGGCAAATAGTGCATGCTGCAAAGACTCCCTAGAACTCTGAGCTGTATTCTCACCAACCTTGCACGAATGCTCGATAAGTATGTCAGTCTGATATGATGAAAGGCATGTCTTTTTTATAGAATCTAACAATACTCTTTAGCCCTAAGAGAGATATTCCTTCGAGATGCATTGGGTTAATGGATGCTTTCGCCTAATTATAAAGGACTTCTATTCTTCATAGTATACTAAAGTATTGCTAAGTTTGCAACAGTATATAGACTCAAGTTCAAAAAAAAGTTAGAGATGCCAGTAGACTGAATAGTCTCACCTTTTTCCACTTATAGAAATTGACTCAACCAGATGTGTAATATAATAGGTATGGATTTATTCGACTTCCCACAAAGTCAGATATGATATAAAGTCATTATATAATTGGTGATGATCCACAAATCAAGACTCATGTGCATGACCATCACAAAAAATGCTTAATCCTCTTGGCATCCCTTTTTTTGTAGTGCCTCAGGTGCCAAGTTATAAACTTAGCCCTGCCAAGCAGGCAGTGCCTAGTAGAGAAGGACCTTCCCCCACTAGATATAAGGGTAATACTGTGATAGCCATGAACTAACACTGATTTTGAACACACTATCTCAAGGTAGCAGGTGCTCTAGGTTTTTCTAGGACAACAATAGCAAAGGTATACTAGGAAGATATTGAGTCTAGACAGGCATCAGTGGCACATGAAAACTGCAGGTATCTGTGGGAAATGCAAGAATGAGTCTATTGACGACTGAAAAGAATGATAACCATTCAACACAAGGAATTGTTTCTAATCGACTGTTGGTGCCACTCAATGCACTGTACATTATGTTGTCTTCAGGGCCTTTACTCTCTAATTGGTGCGCATCCATCTGTTTACTTCAGTCATTTGTCACCCATTGTTCTTTCTGTTGTTTCTTTTATGTAGCCATCTTTGTTATTATTTGTTGTCTTCTTTTAGCATCCCAAGTTGCTCTATGTTCTTCCCTGCTGGGATGGTGAATAACAATATGACTACATTTTCATGAGCTTATTTTACTTTTATTTCTTGACAACTTTTCACTCATTACGCACTACTTAAACCAGGAGTTAGATAAGAGAACAGATGGAACATTTCAACTATTCACATTAAGGGTTTTTTCACTAACTGACTAATTTTATTTCTAACTCTAGAATCCTTTTTGTCACCTGATTGAAACCATCTAATCAGGGCCATGGTCTCAGATTGACCTTGGGTTCAGTAGCCTTTGATCATACTGACTGACCCACTGTATTTTTCCATGCATTTAACAGGTCAGGACTTAATTTGAATGCTACACTACATGTCAGTAATAAATCTTATTAATTTATTTTGTAGCGTAGATTACATGAGGCTTCATAGTTGTTAACCAACAAGAGTATCATTTTTTTAACCATAGCTTCTCACCATGGCTAGTGTTCTTCACTATTGGACAATGGAAGATTAGTGTGATATCGCCTGGTTGATAAAGTCAAGTTTTCAGATCTTTTGACCAAATAGCCGTTTTTTGTTTTTTTTCTTGTTCTAGGCAAACACTTTGTGATCTAACATTTAAATTTTACTTGTAAATTTTTAGAATAGGTTTCAATTTTTTAGATTTTATTTCTCTCTCTTTTCTTTTTTTTTTTTTCTTTTCTCAACTCTTTCTTTCCTTTTATTTTGTTGTTCTTTCTTTCCTTCAGTTCATGTTTTTTAATCTTTCTCTTTTTTTTCTTTTCTACTTTTGACATTCCTTCTTTCCTTTGGTTTTATTATCATTTCTTTAACAATTCATTTTTCTTTTTTCCATTACCTTCCCTTTTTCTCCCATTCACTCTCTCTTTCTCTTCCATTTCTGTTTGTTTGAAACTATTTGGTGTGCTTAATCAATAAAAAGGACTTTTGCAATTGTTATTTCCCTAATGCACTTTCTTTGATAAATTTATATAATCTTTCTTTGATAAGCTGATATAATCTTTATTCAAAGAATTTAATTGATATCTTCATCTTTGTTATTTTTGTAATGATATTTCAGCTATATATTTTTTCATACACACACACACACCCTCAGATCTAATAGTCTGTAAATGTTGTTTTGTGCTTTTTTTTTAGTTTTTAAAATGACAGCTTAATTTCACAGACATCAGTGTCAATCTCTGAATTGTGTAAGAATTATTTGGCCATGATTGAAAAAGAAAACCCAACTTTTCTTATCACAGAATTTATACTTTTTATATTTTCATATAAAAAGTATATAAAAGCTTTAATGACTAAAAATACATCTCGAAAGAACTAAGACCAACATGTTGTAAAAATTTATTTGCTGTGCTTAAATATCGCTTGTCTTTTCAAATTTATGTGCATAATTTCTTTCATCTTAAGGACTTTCCACTGTTGTTTTTTGTTTGCATTTTGACCTCATTCTAAAAGAATTTATATTCTTACAGCTGTAAATACAAGAACTGTAGAAATTTCAGACATCTTCCTCAACATCTGAATGACATCTTTTGCTCTCTTGTCAAGAAAAGACTTTGCAATGAGTAAGTAATTGATATCTTCATCTTTCATTAATAATGCTCTCTATCTCATGTTATTATTTCTTTATTTTTGGGACCAATTTCTTTTCATGATATTTTTTGCCTCTCCCCTTTCATGATATTTTGGGTCTGTCCCCTTTTATAATATTTTGGGTCTGTCCCCATTCATGATATTTTGGGTCTGTCTCCTTTTATAATATTTTTGGCCTCTCCCCATTCATGATATTTTGGGTCTGTCTCCTTTTATAATATTTTTGGCCTCTCCCCTTTCATGATATTTTGGGTCTGTCTCCTTTTATAATATTTTTGGCCTCTCCCCTTTCATGATATTTTGGGTCTGTCTCCTTTTATAATATTTTTGGCCTCTCCCCTTTCATGATATTTTGGGTCTGTCTCCTTTTATAATATTTTTGGCCTCTCCCCTTTCATGATATTTTGGGTCTCTCCCTTTTCATGATATTTTAGGACTATTTCCTTTTATGATATTGACCTTTTAAAATCTATTTACTTGAATTAATAATATTAAAGTTTCATCTTTGATTTTAAAATATTCAATCAATTTAAACTTTTCACTAAACCTTTCTATTTTTTGTCATGCAATGTACCTGATGTTTTCTTGTGTATTCATTTATGATTTATTCTTATGAATATGGTTGTATAGCTAACACTTACCTCAATCCTTTCCCTAAGCCTGAATATAACCTTCGTTTGAATAATGTAAAAGATGCTTTTGAGGAGAAAATGTGTTCATTACATAGCAAAAAAATGCTTGAAGATTACTTTTAAGCATAGAAATTTCATTCTTATAAAGTGATTCTTTAATTTTATATTTAGAAAATATGTCATCTGTAGCACTTAAAAGTGAGCCAATTAAATATTTACCTATGATAGAAAGTTTTACTCCTCCAATATGCTTATAAAATCATTTTGAAAGCCTCGTGTGCATATTAAAATGACCACGAAAGAAAGATAATTTTACTTTTTTCTTTTACTCTATTGTTATTATTATCATTATTCCACTTCATACAAGTTTTTTACATCAGTTTTTATTGGTGGCCTTTCACTGGGTTCTGAGTGACAACAAGTCTCCAGGAGTCTTCTAAATATTCTTGCTGATTTTAGCAATTCTTTAGTCTTTATGGCCCCAATTCTTTCTCCAATTTCCACTTCCAGTCTTCTTTCTAAGCCTTTAGAAACTGTTTAAAGTACACCACTGGTATCACTATCACCGTCTTGTTCCACAGTTTTTTTAGTTCTCTGGCAAGATCCAAGTATTTGTCTCTTTTTGCTTTTTTCCATTTTCACTCTGTGGTCTACTGAAACAGCCCAACCTGCTGTATAAGTTCTTTATTTCTTCTTCTCACACAGGATTGGGTGATCCATTAATGTTCATTCTTGTTTATTGAGTTTTTCTCTCTTGTGTTAACTGGTACTTTCCCTGTAGTCTGAGTGACAGCAATCTCCTCAAGTCTCCAGAACTCTTTCCAGTTTTCTAGTCAATCTTAATAAGGCTGTGGTCTGGATGGTCTTGATTCTTCTTCTTCTAATTTCTAATTCTTTGGAGACCATTCCAAGTACACCAACTATAAATGATATCACTATCACCCTCATGTTCCTCAGTTTTTTTAGTTCTCTAGCAAGATCCAAGTATTTGTCTATTTCTTTGCTTTTTACTTTGTGATTCACTGTAGCAGCAAAATCCATTAGATGGTATGTTCTTTGTTCTAGTTAATTAACACTAGGTCAAGTCTTTTAACTGGAATTATTATTATTATAGTTACTCCTTGAGAGTTTTTCACATCAGCATTAGCTGATGGTGTTTCACTGGAGTTTGAGTGAGAGCAATTCTCCTCAATTCTCCAAGACTATTCTCAATATTCTGGCCAATCTTAATAATGCTCCACTCCTGTTATTTCCAAGTTCTCCAGTCCTTGTATCAATCCTTTGGTGATTATACCAAGAGCACCAATTACAATTGGTATAATCATCACTTTCATGTTCCACAGTTTTTTTCAATTCCCTAGGTACTTATCCTTCTTTTCACTTTCTTTCAATTTTACTCTGTGGTCAGCCAAGACAACAAAGTCCACAATTGGGCATGTTCTTTTTTTTTATTGATTATCATAAGATCTGATGCCTGTTGTGTAGTCGTTATCGTCGTAGGAAATGGACACGGCGACACGAGTTCAAATCCCGGACAAGACTGATTGCATTTCACATAGCACTAATACCCTTGGGAAAGGTATGAATCCAATTATTCTCCCTCCAGCTATGGGTAAATAGTAGGACAGACTAGGTTCTTCAGCCTTGGTTAGGCAACTAGTCTAGGAGAAGGAAAACTCTGAATTCAAACCTGTTAAACTGCGCTTAAAAATTGACCTTGTGTCATATCCTGCCCGAGCGGAGGGGTTGGTAAATAGTATCATAAGATCTGGTCATCTGGCCGAGATTAGGTGATCCATTTGTATCTCAAAATGCCAGAGAAGTATTGTTGTTATTATAATCATCATTTGCCACTGATTTTAAGTTTTTTCTTTTTTTTTTCATCCTATCTACCTCATGTTACAGGGAGTGGAGACTGCTGGCACCTCCTGACAACCTTTTGCCATTATTGGTTTGTTTACGCATCTTGATGCGAGACACTAATTACCAAACACTTTTCTTTGAACTGGATGCTGTCAAGAGCCTAGCACAGGTATTTTCTAAACATATAACACATTCATTTAATGCTCACTAATTGATGTAATTAAATGTTGCTGACTGGCAGAACTTTAAGAAGAATCAACCAGTATAGCCAATAAAAATAGTCTAAAGTCTTATTCACTTATGATGATAGGACAATGAGAGATTAATAGCAATTTGATCACCATTGTTATTAGATATTACACAGAGGAATGAAAAAGAAAGTGAAAGTTGAACATTGATATTTAAAAAATAATATGTATTTTAAAGATGCATAAGTTTAAAAGGAGTTGTTGCATAAGAGTTTGAATTTTGAATTATTTTTCTCTTTTTTTGACTCACAATTCATGTTTGTACATATAAAGTTTTGATGATCAATCTCATAATAACTAATAAAGTCAGTTTAAACTTTTCATACTTCGTTGCAATATCCACATTGTTAAAGCCAGTGTATCACTGTTGTTCAAAATTATCTTAAACATTATCTCAATGAGATCTATTTGACTCATAGGTGTGACTCTAACAGGTATGACCACTTGAAGTCAGAGTAAACCTAGGAATAACTGCAATGAACAGGGTGATGGTACACACCCTACAGTTCCAGAACTGGAGCCTCACTATCAGATATAAAAAGAAAGTTCATACTTCTGTATATAATTTTAAAAACAAATTCTGATTTTATGTTTTTTTTGTTTTTTGGAAGTTTTATGTCATTGAAAAATATATTTTCAGATTCTCAAAGATAACATCACCAGTTATCTTGATTATGGGGAAAGACCGTTTCTAAGAGATATCCTCAAAGAAGTTACAAGTAAGTGTCTGAGTTTTAATCATCAGAAATGTTTATTAAATCTTGTAATGCTTTCTCATTTTTCCAAATTATCAAATATCAGTTTTTATTTTTCTCCTATTCTCTCAACAAGTAATATACCCTATGGCCAACAGTCTTTTTCTCTGTCTTAGGCTTTCCCTAATGTCTAAAAAAAAACGTTGGAAGTAATGAACCTTACTTTGCAACTATAAGTCATAATCTGTTAGATACGTGTTTGAATTCAACATTATCCATCTCCTAGACTGGTAGCTGCACCAAAGCTAGAAAACCCAGTCTACCCTACTGTTTTACCCATAGCTGAAGAAAGAAGAGATGAATTCATACCTTTCCCATGGGCATTAGTTTTAAGTAATCACAAACTGCCTCCACTGAAATTTGAACATGACATGCTGATTTTATTTATTGTGCCACATTCACATCTATGTGTAATATGTTTGCATATATTTATAAAAGTCAAAATCTCTATGCCACAAGAATACCACCTTACATTCAAAGAAAAATATTTTTTATCAACAATTATTCAGTCTAATTTAATACAAAAAATGTTGATCTTGGTAAATATTCTCGGCATCAACTTTTCACCAATATCACAATAGGTAATTTCTTTACGATTTATTCCAAGGCTTGTTATATCCTCCATAATACAGGTGTGAGATATGTTTTAAGATAAGTTCCAAACAAGTCACATAATGTGTTGGTACATGTACTTAATTTCTTTTTTAATTATTAAAAAAAATCTGTATTTAAATAGTTTGAAATCCTTTGAAAAATTGAATCATTTTTTTTTGTTTTTGTTTTAAGCAAGTGGATATACATCATCATCATCAGCTGCTGCTTTGTAACCCCAGAGGGAGTGGTTGTAGAGGCACCGCTGATGTGGATCTCTGACAATGGATCCAAAAGCATTAAAGTTAAATATAAATTAAGCAACAAGAAAATCAAAAAAGTAAATGAATAATTTAATCTAAGAATTGGCTTTAACGATACGTTTAAATTTGTCAATCATATTTTGTCAATTGTATTGAGGGCAAATAGAATGATTGACTGGATGGTTAGAAATTTTATTTCAAGGGGGCAAATGTAGTTTTAAAATATATAAAACCCTAATAAAACCTCATATAGAATATTGTACTCAGGCTTGGACTGTAATATGGATATTGGAGGGCATACAAAGAAGAGTAAGAAAAATAATAAAAAGAGTAAAAGATTACTGTTACAAGGAGAGATTAAATAAAATAGTATTAACTACTTTACTAGAAAGAAGAATGAGAGGTGATTTAATTCAATCTTTCAAAATAATTGATGTAATTTCTAATTATTGTAGACATTTTTTTCAATATGTTCTTCTCAAAGTGGAAATTTACTGTCAAGACATATTTCAAAACTAAATCTACTAACCAAATAGATTTCTTTTGCTAATAGAGTAATATATTTTTGAAACAAATTGTCTCATCCGATTAAAAAAAAGCAATGATGTAAAAAAGAATTAGATTAATTTGGACAGTTTCAGAAAAAATGGTAATTAAAATAATCTAAAAGTGCATTTTGGGAACTATCTAATGAATTACTTAGCAAAATCTGATCTGCATATTGATATTCTATTAACGATATATATGTTCTGTGCAAATATTTTTTTTTTCCTTTTCTTAAAGGTTGACATGAGATGATAGTAAAAACAAAGATGCTCAAAGAGGTAAAACAAACAAATAATAATAATTTCTAGTGGCTAATGTGATGGACTACAACATCGTAGTAAGTAAATTCAAACTCCAGTCATGCTATTACATTCCCTTTTAGACTAATGCCCTTTAGAAAAGGTATGAACTCCCTTATTCTCTCCCCACCCCAGCTATGGGTTAAGTACTACTACTACTACTGTCCTCCTACATGGACAGTTCTGGCATTAAATAACCAACTAAGGTTGATATGCCATTAAAAAAGTAAGAAATCATTATCTAATATTGTTCTAATAAACCCATTGTCCGTCTTTATTTTCTTATAATCTCAGGTATATTCCACAAGCTTTCAGCAACAGTAAAACACAGAAATTGGTTATTAGCTGCTGATGTACACCAGGTAACATGTGTTCATTCTTCAAATTACAAGGGTGAGTCAAAAGTTTTGCAATATTTTAGTAACATGAGGCACAATTCAACAGTTCTGGATGCTTTTGTCAAGATTGTGATGGTGACAAACCACATGAGAATGAGTGATGACAAACTCACCTGATACTCTCCGAATGCCACACATCAGATTTGTGTCTATGGTTTAGAGCACAGCCGAGGAATCCACAGTTTTAAACCTTGCCTTGCCTTGATTGTCAAGCTTCTTATAACCAGAACAAAATTTCTTGTACTATCTGGTTATTATATTGTGATCATTAACTCCTTCAGCTTTTTAACAGCAAATGTTTTTGGTTGCTTCCATGTCATTATGGTTCACTTTGAACTGCAAAGCATAAGTTCTTGAATTAGACTACATTGCACATTCATCTGCATGGCTTTCAAATCATATATGTCAATGCATCAATTACCATAATACTACCTATCACAGCTTCAACTGCTTCAGTCACATGATATAGAGGCTGCAAACTAGTCCAGACTAAAATATTACAAAACTTTTGACTCACCTTAGTACTATTAAATTTATTGCTTTCTTTATTACCAAACACTTTTCTACTCTTACTTGTCAATGTGTTTATAGATTTTCTATATTGAATTGTAGCTTCATATTTTGTAACTTAATTTAAACAATATTCTACCAAGACAGATAAGAATATTTTAGAACAAAAAACAAACTTTTTCTCCCAGATCATTTTTGGCTGTATTTCCCACCTGATAATTAGCAACAGGTGCAAAGTGTTTTTCCTGTATTTTTCACTGTTTGTTTAAATATTTCTTAACATTGGTCACTTTTGGCTGGCACATATCCATATTCATGTAAGAAGCAAACTTATAATTAGTTGGAAAGATCTTGCTAACCATTCTGGCAAGTGATCTTTCTTTAAACATTTTAAATTCAATTCTCTTTTATTCTTGGTTTTGGAATATTTATTAGAAAATGTGCGAGGATCATTAAATAAGTTTCCGGACATTTTTCATATGGGCACTTTTATTGATAGTGCACACATGAAACTCTAGTCCCCCTTCGAAGTAATCTCCTCTGGCTGCAATGCACTTGTTGTACCATTCCAACAACTTCTGGAAGGCCCCTTGGAAATCCTCTTGCGTGAGCATGTCAATGACCCTCATCACAGCCTCTTTCATCTCCTCAATTGTCTCATAACGACAACCTCTGAGCTTAGGGAATAAGCAAAGGTCACAAGGAGCAAGGTCTGGACTATAGGGACGATGAGGAACTGTCTTGATGCCCATCTTGATCAAATAGTCTGTAACAAGGATGGAGTTGTGAACTGGTGCATTGTCCTGGTGGAAATACCACTGACCCGATTTGAAGAGTGCTGGCCTCTTCCGACAGAATCTCTTCCTGAACTCCCTTAAAACCTCAACAGAGTAACCCTAACCGTTTGGCCAATCAACTCTGGTGTATTGACTTCCATACTCCTCCCACACCTCTCATCATCCCTCACAGACTCCCTACCTTCCTTGAATCTCTTATGCCACTCAAAAACTGATGCTTGATTCATGCAAGATGGTCAAAAAGCAGTCTGAAGCATTCGATACGTTTCTGTGGCATTTTTTCCAAGTTTAAAACACAATTTTATTACATATCATTCTTCTAAAGTGTCAGATTGCATTTTTGAAATTCACCAGCTGTGGCAATCAGGCTTTAGTAGGGTGTATTCCAATTGCTGCTGTAGCTGTCCATTTGAACCTGAAATCATAAAAATTGGTCAGTCATCTCATAAAATGTATAGCAATAACATACTGAATTTTCAAGAGTCTACAACAATTTTAAATGCCTGTACAAAAAAAGTCTGGAAATTTATTCAATGCACCACGTATTTCAGATTTTAACCAACCAAGTATGTGGTATTATTTTTATATATTAACAATCTTGGATTTTTTAGTTTTAGGCAAGTTGTCAAAAAAATTAAAAAAACCTATCTTTGACTGTGTATTCAAAAGTTACTTTGATTTTGTTTCTGCGTTTATGAAAAGGATAACACTATTTCCTAATGAAAATATACTTTATGGTATAATTAGTTGGTTTTATGGTAATTCAATCTTTGTTGGGTTATTTTATGCCAACATCACTTGTTATCTTATTATAAGTAGTAAAGTTAGCGACCATAGACGAGGGTGACCAGAAGGCTCCCTTTTCAATAGCTACTATATGGAGGTGTAGAGGAGGGCGCTACTCCTTTCCCTGGATTGTACCCCTTTACCCTCAATACATACCTTATATTGCTGAATGTTAAGCAAGGAGGTATCAAGTACCATTTTTAAAGTCTTTGGTATGATGCGACCTGGGATTGAACACAGGTCTCCCGGACCATTAGTAAAAAAAATTGTATCTTTACAATCATTCCACCCTTTTTGTATGGCTTAGAACATGCTGACTGTATCCTCTGCTGAGAGGTAAGACCTCCTCCTCTAAAAAAAGGAGGTATCCTGTGTATGACACTAAATTGCATCTGATGGTGAGGCTCCCATTATAGAGATCTATGGAGTGCAGAGGAGCTCTTCATTGCTATTACTCCCAGATCCACTCTAACCTGGAGTGGTAGTACCTGTTAGGGTCTCAATTATTGGTCAAATACATTTGTTTGAAAAGTATTTGCATTCAATTGAAATATTTGATGGCCTATAACTGTATGCAAATTATTTGTATTAAGAATAGTTACTTTAAGCAATAATTGTTTACATAGGATTATTAGTTACATTAAACTATATAACAGTGTACATACAAATGACTATTATTAAATAGAAATAATTACTTGGAACTATATAATTATTGGAATTAGATAGGAATACTTGAAACCATGCAACTATGTGCAAATTATTTGTATTAGATAGGAATACTTGATATCATGCAAAAAACTCTTTAACAAGTACACAAAAAATGGGAATATAAATGTACAATGAATGCAATTTTTTAATCTCTAGGTATAAAATAACCCTGGTGAGGTTAATATGCCTTTAAAATCAATCAATTCACATTTTAAACTGGTAAACATTTCATACTTAGTTGCAGTATCAAAGTTTTAAGAGTCAATCAAGTTCACAATAATTGTAAAAATCTCAGATCTATTTGACCCCTTGATAGTACTCAAACAGGTTCTATCACTGTATATCAGAATGAACCTTGAAGCATAAAGACAATGAAAGGGTGACTCCACCCTCCTTAGAACTGGAGCCACATTACCAAATCCAGTTCAGTGCCATACCCATACACCATACTTTATGCTTTAGCTCTTATTTTTAAGTAAGGGCAAAAGTCTTACTGTTACTTGTAATCCCCTCTTTCATACTCTACCTCTTCATTGCACTCAACTAAATACAAAAAGGTCTGAAGAATTCCTGATCTTTACAATAAATGATTATTATCAGTTATCTCAGTTTAAAATTGTACCTGTATTGTTATTTCTCTCATCTCACAAGCCATTCTAAGTAAGACAAGCAAGACATGCTGGGCACTGCTGAAGAAGTAAAGACAAACTCATGTGACAGTCTCTTATGGACTCATACACATGGACACACCAGTGTTGGCTGACCAGCAAAAACTTACATTCATCAGCTCTGTATGGACACTCGATACTATCTACAGGACTTGCCAAAAGCAGTAGTCAACAGGGACAAAGGGCAAGAGAGAATCAAGGGAATATCTGCTGTCAGTTAAAGAATATATAAATATAGTTTACTATCATCTCCCAATTAAAAAATATAGTTTATGTGAGAATTTACTTAATTCTACAGTTTTATTGACATATTAAAAAACCTTGAATATTTTAAGTTCAAATTGATTCTTTTTTTTTTCTCAGTCTTTGGTCATTTTGATTTCATTTCCTGATCTACTGCTAATACACTGTGCTCTTCATGCCCTGATAACCTTGGCTAAAAGGTAAGTAGCATTATCTCTTTGAATATATATACATACATATCTTAAAGATAACCTCCTATAGTTTTCTGCTTAAGGAGAGACTGTCATGTAATGTGTATAGATTAAATGTTGCTATAAGAAATAAGATTTTTTTAGTTGACATAGTTGATCTTTTAATCTTTGTGGGTTTCTTGATGTCTTAAAAACTTCATTTTTATTATTCAGTTTTGTTGTTTTATTTTTTAGAAATCAATTTAACTTTTTTGTTCTCTTGTTAAACATATTTCAGAACTAGCAACAAATTTAGAAAAAAAATGTATGGTGACCTATAAGAGATACTTCCTCAACGATGTTTTCATTTCATGTTAGTAATCTTTGGAAAGGCATGAATGCAACTGTTCTCCCCTCCCCAGCTATGGGTAAATAGTAGGGCAGACTATGTTTTTTAGCCTTGATTAGCAAACCTGTCTTAGAGAGGGAAAACTCTGAATTCAAACCATCAGTACTGCCCTTAAAAACTGACTTTGTATCACATCCTGCCTATGAAAGAGGGGTTGGATAAATACATACTTGCTCTCCCTCAATTTTTCATTTGCATTGGTATTATGGATTGGAAGCTGAGCATCAAAATGTTGAATTTTACAGGATATACAATGAGCTGCAGTAAGCAGCTGTCCAAAAATGCCTTTTGCAAAATGTGTATCTTATAGGTCAGCAAATATCATAATGAACAAAGAAACTTCAAACATTGCTGACTTCTTCTCTACAATTACAGAATCTATAATATTATGGCAGGAATTTAAAGGCATTTTGGGGATTGTATCTCTAAAATTTGTTTTCCGTATAGACTAGCAGGGATACTCTGCGACCTCTAGATGATTTCACTTCAGGTTAATGAAATCATCTAGAAGTTCAATCCTGGCTATAGATCAAAATAAACAAGAATACGTCTTATAGCTTAACACTTGTACCTCCTGTTATGATTAATGGAATTAAAACAATCTACTCCCATGGATTAGATAAAAGGTTTAGTTTGAAGTTCCTTGTTGACTCCTTAAGTTTCACAAGAAACATGTGAAGCAGTCCAAAAGATGGCATCATCCAAAATATTTTGAATATAACAATGAGGATGAATACAATTGTCTAAATGGTAAGAATTGTTAAGAGAAAGTCAACATTTCTGTTTATTCATAACATCACATGATACAATGATATGATTTTTGTTATTTTGTAGTCCTGAATTATGTCAACAGATTGGGAGACTAAACACAGTGGAAACCATTCTGAAGATCATTGACGAATACGATGGAACATCTAAAAAGTAGTTCCTTTTTTTTTTGTGTATGTGTGTGTGTATTCTCCTTAGAGTATTGATAATCTGCCAAACAAAATACGACTACTGTATTTAAAGTTACATCTGATGCCTCTCCTTTCTTATATCAACAGGAAGAATAATCATTAACGCTAATTACTGACTTTAAAAGAATAATTTTCTTTAATTCTGTATACAATTTTTTTTAAAATGAAATTCATATCAAGTCATTGCTGTTTAAAATGAGGAATCCTAAAACAATTGAATGTTTGCCATGATTTTGTTCTGATAGATATGAATTTCTTTTCAGATTGGCATCTAATCTTCTACGTCTTTTATTGTGTGATGACCCACAGAGTCGGGAAATGGTGAAGAATTATGAAGGAATTCCTATTTTACTCAGGTCCATTTATTTTATTTTACTTTTTATTGTTGCATGAAATCTACACCATTTTTTGTCTTTAGTTTACAGCTGACGGATTTGTTTTTACTGATTCTTTGGTTAGATAGATTCACTTGTTTTGGGTTTTTTATTTCAGGCTTTTGTAATTTCGTTTTTCATTGATATTTAATTTCTTTTCTTACAATTTTTCAGACAGTACATTTTTCATCCTTCTTCAGATGATATTTTTGGTTTTAGTTTTTGTTTATGGGTTATTTAATGCCAAATCCATTCTTACAGAAAAATACATGGTACTATTTAACCCATAGCTTGGCAGATAAAGGATTTGTACCTTTCCCAAGAATATTAGTCTGAAAGTGATTGTATTTGTGTGACTAGAGTTTGAACTTGCTTACTACAATGTCATAGTTCAGCATGTTAACCACTACATCATGGAAACTCTCCTCAGTGATATTTTTGTTGATTATTGGATACTCTAGCAATAGTGAGGTTGGTTTTTTTTTTCAAGGATATGGAAAGTATCCTAAAAAACAACTTTTTCTGAACTGACAAAAACTTTTTTTTTTTTCAAAAGTAATCTCTTTAACAGGAGTTTCCTATTTTGCATAGTAATTGAAATGACAAAGATTACAATATTTGTTTAAATGATTAGTCGATTATTTACATTATTAACAAAATTATTATTTCAATTTCTAAGTGGGAACTGAAAAGTTCTCAGCTGTATGAAGAAGAAAATAATGTAGAGCAGGAAAAATAAACACTATATGAGAGTGTTCTTGGCCGAACCAAAAAAGCAATGACCTTGTACCATCAGTTGATATGATTGATATTTAATTACAAGACTATTAGAGGATTTCTAGAAGGAAGGGTTAAGAGCACAGATTTACAAAAAGTAGATCGACATGAAAAGACTGTTAGTATATAAGGTGTGCTGAAAAGATCTCAGCCCTACAAAAAAAGAAAATGACCTCGAGTCATAAAACGTACTTGTATTTCCACAAATTTATCCTGTGGTACACTTAACACATTATTTTTCAAGCTCCTTTAACCCTTCCAAAAAAATTAATTCAATAAAATATATTTTTGTATAAGTATCATTCCTTTGGTTGGGTCAAGGACCATTCAGTTCATTCTCTTATTTTTGGTTCATATTTTGTAAAAGTTTTATATGATTTGAATCAGCTTTCACCAAAATTTTCCCACATTTAAAAATATAGTTATAGATACCTAAGTAATGTGTTCCTCTCAAACAGAAGAAAAAACAATCCTTATATTCCCTTATTAGTCAGGTCATCCAATGTATTCCATATCACTGACTATAATGCATTTCCATTTTATTTTTGCTCTCACCCTTCTTCTCCATGTTGGCCCAAATTACTTGATAATTTCATCTTCCCATGATCTTGGAGGTCTTCCAAGTGGTCATTTCCAGTCTCAATAACTGCATTAGTCCACCTGTTTTCTATGAATCTTGCAATAGGTCCATCCCAGCTGAACTTCTGCTGTTGGTACTCTTTCATCCTGTTTTTCACTCTGATCTCAACTTATTTTGCTTCAGTTGTTCTCACACAGCAATATTCCTGGAATACCTAAAAAAATCCATTTTTCATTTTAGTCAAAAACTAAATTTCTGTTTTTTATTGTTTTTTTTTATTGTTTTGTATAATCGTTTTTGATTTTATTGTTATTTACAGTCAGCTTCACAATTGTGACACAGAACTTCAGTGGGAAGTGGTTTGGTGTTTGGTAAAACTGAGTGAACAACCCGATGCTCGACATGAAATTAAGCAGTTGGGTGGCATCCCTTTGTTACTCTCACTTTTAAATTGTGATACATCAAATAATTCTGAGATGCAGGTGAGTTCTTTGGAGGGGGGGGTGAGTTCTTATCAAATAAATGGGTATGAATGATATCTTGAGAAAGAGTTAAAGAATCTTTTTAAGTATTTACATAGAACAAGAAAAGAGATATCTAAAAGGAAATATCTTCTTAAATAAATGATTTTTTTAAAAACTGTTGACATGTTGGAAAATAGTAACAACTAAAATACTTGGGTTATTATTATGATTTCACTCTTTATGATTTTTTTTTTTTTTTTACATCAGCTTTAATCTTTCACTGAATTATGAGTGACAGAAAGTCCCTTCAGGTCATCAGGACTCTTCTCAGTATTCTAGCTGATCTTAACACTGCTGTGGTCTGGATGGTCTTGATTCTTCCTTTGCTTTCCAATTCCTCCTGTCTCTTTTTCAATCCTTTTGGGACTTTTGCAAGTGTGCTAACTATAATTGGTATCATCATCGCCTTCATTTTATTATTATTTTTGAAAATGTAAAAAGATGATTAATGAACTAATTCACTGTAGTATTCATTTAAGAAAAATACTTTTTAAATTTTATTTTATGTAGAATCCTAAAATACTGGAACTACGCTACTCACTTAAATCTGGTAAGTAAAACCTTACTTATTTTCAGATACCTAACAAATATATGATAATTAATCATGTGAGATTGTTTAGATAATTTCTGCATACTATAAAATCTTTTTAATTCTTTCAGAATATTGCTTTTTTAATTCTTTGTTTTAGGTATACAGATGTTAGGCTAGCTAAAAATTAAAATTATATTGGAGTGGTTACCAGTTATTCGTAATGATTTGGTGCTGGGGAGGATGTTTTGTTGCATCCCCATTCATCAAGTTCTAATTAAGATTTAGAACATTTTGCAAATACACCTGCCCAGGTTGAATCCCTACTACAGAGCCTAGAGCAACCATCAAGAGGCACTGGTCTCTTGATGAATTCAGATAAAACAGAGTTCTTGTGTTTTAAACATTAAATGGCAAGCTTCTGAAATTAGTAGACTACTTCATATACCTTGGTAGCAATATCTCATCTACCGATAGTGATGTCGGTATATGCATAGGAAAGGTATGTACTGCTATTGACAGGCTCTTGATCGTATGGAAATCTGATCTCTGATAAAATAAAATAAAGTCCTCCAAGTAGTAGCTATGTCAGTACTGCTATATGGTTGCACCACATGGACCTAATACTTAATCAACAGAAGGAAAGACAACATAAACTCATATACACATACAGAACATTTAATACATACATATAAAGCATATAAGAAATATTACAAGAATAAACAAATGTATCCCAACAGATTAAATGTACACATTGTTCCATAAATAAAATAGTAAATAAAAACTGGGGTACAAAAATAGTAAAAGGCCTTTCTTGTTCTCTTTGGTGAGTTAAGACAAAGTTTGCTGCCTTGGTTTGAGACAAAGTCTCACTTCTGTTCAACAGAGATGAAAAGAGGCAAGACTTCCTCAGTTGAAGAACCGAGATGAAAAGAGAAAATATTTTAAAGGATTCTTGTGTTCTCACATGACCAAGAATTCCTGGATTCTTGCATGCAAAAGACACCCCCTCCCAAATCCCTAGGAAGACAAATATTTATTGTCTCCCAACAATGATGTGTTATTCTACTAAAGAATTCTTGGAAAAGATTAAAAAGAATTTCCAGAATCATGCAAGCACCAATGCCAGAGTCAATATGAAACAGTCATGTAATTCTAGAGAATAGATAGATGTTGCTATTCAGAACTAGAAACAATATAATCTAAATTCAAGATTAAATTGCTGTCATGTTCTGTAATTTGAACTTTCTGAAACTGTTTGACATTTTTAATTTATTGCTGTTGCCTTCTCTTCCCTTACAATTATGAGTTTTGTTTTCCTCCTGAAAAAAAAAATGTTCTCTAACTAGTTATCATGTTCAAACAGGATATAGCTTATAACAATGCCTGTTTTAGTTAAAGTATTTTCTTGTTATTTGTTTGGCTGTAATAAAGAAAATTTATTGATTTAGAGAACTTGAATAACAAAAAGAAAATTGAGTATGTAAAAAGGTTTTTTTTTAATTTTTAAAACTTAATGTCAAACATTAGAGTACTTCTATAAGGTATGTTTGGAAAGTGTCCAATCATTTGATATTGATGAACAAGTAGTTTACCTAGGGCAGTGGTGCCTTAGTCCCCTTCAAAGTACTTCTTTCAGAATGCCATACTCATATCCTGGTATTCCTTTTATTTTTTAAAACTCTTATTTATTGAGATCGCCAACACCTGCCTCATCTTATTTTCCTTAATCTCCCCATTTTCAATTGTGATTTTAGCTTCAGTACAAATTTTTTATCAAAGTCATTAGGTACAGTGTAGAATAGATCAAAATAAAGAAAAAAACAAATAGTAAAAACATTATCTCCTGAAAGATTTTGGTCAAAGTTTAATATATGAGATATGAATTCTTAAGTTCTGGATTACAGATTCAAATGTTGTCTGAAACTATTTTGTTATTTCAAATTCTTGTAGTTTATTTTAATGGCCAAAGAGTTGAGTGGCTTAAAATTTAAAGATATCATCATCATCATGGCATGCTGACAGTATAGATTCCCTTGACTCTCTCTCACTGTCCACCCCTATTGGTTATCAGTCCTCTAGACGGCATCCAGTGTCTGCACAGTAAATTCAAGTTTTTGCTGGTCAGCCAACACTATTGTGTCCATGTTTAGGAATCCACAGGAGAACATCACTTATGAATTTGTCATTACTTCTCCAACCGTGCCCAGCATGTCTTGTTCGTTTTACTTGGATGGTTTGTTAGATGGAAGATAAGTCACCTTACAGTTGCTGTTTTGTTAGGTGCTACTATAGGATTTGTTCAGAACAGCATACAGCATCTTTGTGCATTTCCCATCTAGCATTTTCTCCTAGTTCATGTGGTGTAACCATACAGTGGTACTGACACAAGCAGTTCACACTTTACCTATATGTATGTTGACATCACTTTCAGTAGATGAGATATTGCTACTGAAGTAGTCAGCCATTCAATGAGGAGATTGCACCATCTTAATTTCAATACATGAATTCTATTTTATTTGAATGTAGTAGGGATTTAGCTTGATCATATGTGTTTGCAAAAAGTACAAGATTGTATTAACATAGAATCTTATTGACAGTACATTTCCTTCTTTTCTAGAAAATCTTTGGTGCAAGAAAATTACTCTTAGGCATCAATAACAGATACAAATCTATGGGACTTCTTTAATTTTCCTCAGCTGAATTGACTGAATTTTAAAAGACAAAATATAAAATCATAAATTGCTCTAAAATTTGAATATATGAAGATGTTAAAGAATTTGTTTTTATTTTTATTAAATTAATAAATTATCAAAAATGATATAAGACTACAAGAAAACTTGCTCCTCTGGGATGATGGAAAAAAAACACCTCGGCACTGGCAAAATGCAACACAGCTTTCAATTCAGAGTTTTCTTTCTCTTCCACCAGTTGCTATAACAAGTGTTCCTTACTATTTAGCCATGGCTGGAGGGTGAATAATTGGATTTATACTTTTCCCAAGGGTATAAACACAATGTGAAATGCAAACAGCTTTGTCTAGGATTTGAACTCAGGTTGCCATGTTAGTTTCCTACAATGCTAACCATTACACCACAAACACCTCTGCACCAAGCCTTTGGCAATTTCTTGTTTAATGAATTCACATGACCAAATATATCAATCAAGTATGCCAGGCAAAAAATTATCCAAGTGAAATCATTAAATTTTTCAGGAAAGGAAATATATTTAGCCACCAGAAAGATTTCCCTTTTAAGAATCCACACTCAATTTACAATGTTGCTATGAGATAGCCATCTCACATTAGGGTAAAATAACACACTAGAAGTGTTAGACTCACTATTTTCACAAATTCAGAACATTAGAAATTGGTGATTTTCATCACATCATTTATGACTTCTTCAAATTTCAACTCTTCAAAACCAGAGTTTGTCATTGACTTAACTGTGCTTAACTTTTATATTCAACTTTGGTCTTTTCGCCAGTGTTGCAAAGCCGTTGACATGTCCCTACATTGCTAGAATCCCATTCTCTGACACAAACCCATACAATTATTCCATTTCAAATCTACTCCAGAGGATTTAAAGTTGGAGTCTAAAATATAAGATTTATTGACTGAATAAAAAGAAGTGGAATTACTTCTTTTTTTTTTCATTTTTCATTTTTGAATTATTGTCTTTTATTAAATAAATACTAAATTTTATTAAAATTCATAATCAATTGATTTTTGGTATATTCTTAAAATCTGGTGTTTTTAAGTAAAATATCTCTAATGCTATTCACAGCAAGTAAACAGTGCTTTTTTTTTCTTCTTTTTCCAATTTTTACAAAATCTTTAATCTCCAAGACAAAAATATTTTGATGATAAAATTAATTATTATTATGTTTGTTTTATTGGTTCTTTTGTCAGGTGTCAATTTTGTATCTCATCTGAATTTCTAATATTCTATATATTGTATAAATTGCAAAATAAGGGATGGATTTTATCATATGCATAAATTTTAAAATAAAATCACCAAAGTAATTAGATTGTCTAAGCTGCAATTGGTGTGTGTATCTTGTTTTATTTTTGATTACCCTCCACTCATCTTTTTCCCTTCAATGGAGAGGATGCATTTCTTTATATTCAGAGAGAATAATTTTTCATTATCCTTAGAAATTTCTATTTTTACACAATCCAAGATAATTTACCCCTATTTTCTGACTAGTGCCTTATTGCAACAATAGGTGATTCCATCCTAATAGACTCTGTTCTACTTATTTGCTATTCCTTGAATATTTATGCAGAATTTACCAACAGCACATTTAAAAGTAATATAACAATTTCTGTAATTCTAACTCTTTCTCTCCAGCCTGTTGTGCTGCTCTGACTGAACTTGTATTGAATGATACAAATGCCCACCAAATCGTCCAGGCCAATGGTATATACATTTTGGGACAACTCATTCTCCCTCGTCCTTATATTCATAAAAAAGAAGGAAAAGCCATTGAAACCTTACAGGTTAGTAGTTTCATACCAAACTCTTTAATTATATGTTTCTTTATTTACTCTATTCACATCTCTTGAACTATTGGCCTCCTCATCTTGTTTGTTTTATTCATACAAAACAATAATATCCATGCTCTGTGTTTAAAGAGGCAAAGAAAATAATGTTAGATTTGACGCTCTTAGAAAATAACTTCTGAATTGGTCTTAGAGATTCATTAATTAATTCTAATGGCATCTCAACTCATCTAGAATTATTAAATGCCTAGAGGTTGGAGAATCACATTCATTGTAGGTATATATTTACATTTTTGTGCAATTGAGTTTTTTGCACAGTTACATAATATCAAGTCTTCCTACCTAATACAAATGATTTGCATACAGTTGTATGATTTCAAGTAATTATCTCTGTTTAATAATAATGATTTGTTTGCACATTTATGTAGCATCTAGTACTCCTATCTAATACTAATAATTCTTAAACAGCTGGAACTCTAATAGGTCCTACTACTCCAGGTCAGAGTGAACCTGAGAGTTATAGTAATGAAGGAGTACTTCATACTCCCTAAATCTCCAGAACTGGAACCTCACCACCAGATGCAGTTTAATGTCATATCTAAAACCCCTGATTTGGATGGGTTCTTACCCCTCTGCAGGGGATACAGACAGCATATTCTAAGCCTCACTAACAGGGCACACAGGACTTTATAGTAAAAGCATTGATTAAGAGCTGCTATCTGAATTCTGCTTGAAAGTTGTCTGTTCAATCCTTGGATCCAGATTCAATGCAAAGAAAATCAACATTATAAGACCAAATTTTAACTGATGCAGTGGAATTTACTCCCATGGATTTGAATAGTGGAGTTCAAAATTCCATGATGATTACCAAACACAACAAAATACACCTAAAGATCCTCAGAGGATACCACAGCCGAAACATTGTGAATATAACAACCAGGATGAGGACGGAAATCTAAATTGCATAAATCGTGTAAATAACAACTCTTCATCTCAGAAATTTAGACAGGTTTTTCTTTCAAGCATTTATTGTTTACATTTCTTGTTACATTCCCTACAAAATTTAATGTCTGGGTTTCTGTAAGTTGAATCTTAGACATTTTTGGACATTACCACTTTTGGCACAAGGCTGTATTTTAATAGTATTTAGTAATTACAACTTACTTACTACACCGCTCCCCAAAAATACTTCCTAGACATATTTCTTGAACATTGCCTACAATACTGTATCTTTATGTATGCATCTAACTCAGTTTCAATAATACATGGAACAAACATAGCAAAAAAAGGTTCTGCACAAGACATGCAACAGCAATCCGCTATCAACAATGGTGACACAACTATTGTGGTTCATGTTTGGTCATGTGCTATGGATGCCTGAAAAAAGACCTGCACAAAAATCCCTGGAATTAGCTGTAATAGGGTCCAACAACTACCAGGCATGAAGGGGCCGCCACTGTACAAACTTGATAAGCCGCAGGCAGACTTCCAAAATGCAGAACTGGGAACCCTAAGATATGGCAAGCAGCTGAGAGAACTCAGGGCCTTCTCAAAGGAAAAAATGGTGGATTAAAATGAAGAAGGACCGAATGCTGCTGAAGGATGTTCCAGACTACAGGGGCCCGACAATATTTTTCGGACACTTTGAAAAAAGTACTTCAAGGTGGTCACTAGTGCCAAAAACTTTTGAGATTGTAAGTACGTAGTTGAGGAGTGAAAATCCACTACTAGTGTAATCATTTTTTTTAGTTTGGCTTTGATAATTTTAGTTTTTTGTGATTTTTGCGAAAACTTGCGCGACACTATTTTTCGGACATGACAAAAAATCCTATTTTATTAAGAGCTATGTTTATGTATATATTGCTGTATGCAAATGTTCTGCTTGTACACTGTTCTGGGGCACTGGCACCTCTACTACTATGTTAACATAGGACAATCTAACAGCATAAATAGTCTGGACATTTCTTGGCAAAACAATTAAGTTTAATGAGGTAAAATGCATTCAAAAGAAGTCGTTTGTTTGGCATGGAAGAAGCGAGAAGATGGCCTCAGCATCAGAAGGATCGCCATGGATTTGAAGCTGTCGAAATCAACGGTCGAATACATGCTGAAGACAAACTCCAAGCGGAAAAAGAAGAGAGGGCGGAAAAGATCAATTGGCAAGAGGACTGAAAGGAAAATGAAAAGGACTGTGACACGGCTTTTGACATCTGGAGAAAAAGTTACAGCAAGAAAAGTGAAGGAGAAATGTGAATTGGATGTAAATGTCCGAACAGTACAAAAAACACTGCATAGGATTGGTTTGAAGTATGCAACGGCTAAGAAAAAAATTACACTAACAAAGAAACACAAAGGAGCAAGACTGGAGTGTGCTAAAAGGTGGTTAACAATGCATGATGACTTTAAGAAGGTTATATTTACTGATGAGAAGCGTTTCAAGTTTGATGGGCCAGATGAATGGTGTACTTGGTCGAGAAGGAGTGAGCCTGTTGTACTGAACAAACGACAGATGGGAGGAGGAGGAGTTATGGTTTGGGGTATGATTTTGCTAATGGAAATATATGGTTGGAGTGGCTGAAAGGACGACAGAACAGCGAAAGAAGGAGTGAGCCTGTTGTACTGAACAAACGACAGATGGGAGGAGGAGGAGTTATGGTTTGGGGTATGATTTTGCTAATGGAAATATATGGTTGGAGTGGCTGAAAGGACGACAGAACAGCGAAAGCTACAAATAGTTGCTGGACGAGAAAGCCCTACCAGGCATGAAGGGGCCGCCACTGTACAAACTTGATAAGCCGCAGGCAGACTTCCAAAATGCAGAACTGGGAACCCTAAGATATGGCAAGCAGCTGAGAGAACTCAGGGCCTTCGCAAAGGAAAAAAGGGGAGTAGGAGGAATTCCTGTAGTGTAGTGGCTAACATGGTAGAATGTTCCACACTATTACATTCACTTGGGAAAGGTATGAACACACTTATCCTCTCAGCTATTCTTCCACAAGGATGGCTTTTGCATTAAATAACCCACAAAGGTTGATATGCTATTAAACAAAGAAAGGACCTCTTCGCCAGAAGTTTATCACCATCATCAATGACTCAATCTACCAAGGTTTTTTTTTTTTTTTCATCATACTTGCTTTTTAATATAACCATCTCTAAGCAGCATGGATCAAAAATGAAATTTTAAAAAATGCTGCCTCTGATGAGATTTGAACTCTTATTCTGCATCTTTGGAGAGCCTGTCTTAGACAGTAACTTACTGATTAGGTTATAAAAACCACCAGTAAATAAAATTCAAATTTGGTCATATAGCAATATGTCTAACAGGCACCTAAAATGCAAGATACATGTTCAGATCTCATTGGTTGTTACTTCTTTATTACCAATTCATACTGATTGTTTAAATGTTACAAAATGTTATAAAAATATTCACCAAAAGCAAATTATGACAATGCTTTATCTAAGAAACTGGGAAAAATAGAACTAAACTTTATGCTAAACTGAACTGCTTGAAATAGAACTGTTTTGACATTTAAACTGCATACTTATGCTAAACTGAATTGTTTGAAATAGAACTGTTTTGACATTTAACTGTGTGTGAACAAAAACTATACTTATACTAAACTGAATTGTTTGAATTAGAAATGTTTGACTAAACTGAATAGCTTGAAATAGAAATGTTTTTGACAATTAAACTGTGTACTCAAACTAAACTGAATTGTTTGAAATAGAACTGATTATTTGTATAAAAATGAATTTGGCATTAAATAACTTAGAAAGGTTGATATGCCATAAAATCCAACCAACCAACCTTTCCCAAAGGTATTAGCCCTATATGAAATGCAAACAGCATTATCCAGAATTTGAGCTCAAGTCATTGTCCATTTCTTATAACGATAGCCATTATGCTATGAGGAAGAGGTCATTGTATATGGTTTGGTTTCATTTTTTTATTTTTTGTTCAATGGCATTTCAATCTTTTAAGGGTTATTTAATGCCAAAGCCATCCTTGTTGACGAATAGTTGTGATATTATTTAACCTGCCCCTAGCGGAATAAGGAGGTTCATACCTTTTCCCAGGTATTAGTCTGAAAGTGAATGTAATAGTGCAACTGGAGTTTGAACTCACTACAATATTGTAGCCCAGCATGTTAACCGCTATGCTATGGGTTCTTCCCCCATTGTATATGCAGGCCATGAATGTTTCTTAATATGCAATACATTGCCTTTTATCTATGATATGCTTTTTACTTCTTTGTTCATCAATCAAAGTGTACCACCACTTGATTTTATAATGAACTTATGATGATTGCACTGGGTGTCACCCTACATCATACTCATTACATTTGTATTACCTTATTTATATGGCTTATTCAGTATTCATTGCAAAAAAAAAACATTTAATATTACAATCAAAATAGAGACCATTATTGCTGTTTTTCATGAATTTTGGTTGCTGTCTCCATCACATCTCAAAATTATTTTCATCAGAATATTTCATTTACTCTGTAAATTTCCTTCTCTCCATAAAAATGTTCTGGTCAAATTCAAAATATTTTCTCCATCTTTATTTATTTATACATTTGAGAATAAGAATCTCATAAATTCAAAAATTTCTTCTTTTTTATTCTTAATATTAAAAGCAACATTATAGAATTATCAAAAACATTCTGATTATTGTAGAGAATAAATACATTTACTGCTTTTCTTTTTCTTTTATAGAAAAATTCCTTCCGCACATTACGTTTTTTGTTCAGTGTTGAACGGAATCGTCGTTTATTCAAACGATTGTTTCCTTCTGAGCTTTATGAAATGTTTATTGATGTTGGGCATTACAACAAACATTTAGCCAATTACCAAACTTTGGTTGAAAAGATTTCAAGTCTTCCTGTAAGTGGAAATTTTTATTTACTGAAATCTATTTTCTTTGTAAAATTCACTTCTTTGTTGTTGGGTTTTAACAACAAAAAATATAAGATTGATACCCCTTAAGCCTCATCCAACCCAAGTCAAAATAATTCATTGAGTTTCAATTCAGTTTCATGTAATTATTTAACTTTCAATTATTATATTCATTTTTTTTTTTAAAAGTGATTGTTTTGCTTGATATTTTTTAAAGTGTTTTTTGATTAATGAGATTTTAAATATTATTCACTTGATTCATATACTGTTACCTTTGCTGATGTCTGTGTAAAAAAGTTTAAACAAGAAGCTGGTATATCAATTATTTAACCCTCCCCCGCAAAAAAAATTTTATATCCAATGTAGAAATTGAAGAAGCTACTTCCCTAACGCGCAGGATAAAACGATAAACAACACTTACTGGCTCAGCGGCCCAGTTGGTGTCCGGCTAACAGACAAAAATATGTCAATGAGTGGGCCTGTATATATGCATGCTATTGACATAGCCACTCCTAGGCTGGCAGCCAATCACCCCCCAGGGAATGCAGTAAACCACCTGTGCATTGTGGAACGCCCTGATGCGCATATAATCTTCCTTTCCTCATGCTCAAGTCTGTATTCACTTTGACACATAATTCAACGTGAACAACACTCAAGTACAATATACAACAGAACTTTGACAGAAATAAAGTAGAACTTTTGAAGCAATTTGAAAATTATAATTTGATCAAAGGAAAAAAGTTTAATGCCTTCACTTAAGAAAGGCTGGAAAATGACCTGCCAAAAATTGTAGAATAAATAAATAAAAAAGCAATAAAAACGAAAATGAAGTGTCCCTTTTTATCACTGTAGTTATCTTAAAATTCCTATCCAATTTAGAACACACAAGGTTTATTGAAAATTGATGAATTTCATTAAGATATTAATCATTTTTTGGAATGTAATGAAATCGAAAGAAAAAACAATTCTATGAAATAAAATAATTTGTTAGAAAGTATCATATTATAAAATCCAAAAAATCTGCCAACCCCATCCAAGAAACTCTCTTCTAAATAACATCTATCTTTACACTTGGTTAATTGTCAATTTAGAAACTGATAATTAATTCTCTAAACTCTATTTTACTATTATGTTAAGAAGACACTAAAAGAATATCTTAAGTCATCAGTCACTACATAAGATAATGCTAATATAAGTCTTACTTAATTATATCTATATTGAGATCTATTTAATCATCCTTGGAAATAATTTATCAAGATCCAAGCAAAATAATTATTACTTTTAACTTTGAAAAGTTTATTATCTTTCTTTAAAATGTGCTTGGAGAATATATGTTCAGTTATGCAAAATAATGATAATTCATTAATTTATCAGAACATTGAACTATGAATTGATTTCTCTCGGTGATAAATTTCTTGAACCTCAACTCTTTATCATTATGACATATTCTCTTTGCTTTTTTTATAAGGGAGATAACTCTTGGGTACAATCAGTTTATGCTTAAAAGCAATGCATTGACTTTAAGTGGAATCACTTTTTTTTTTCTTTTTTTTTAGCCTGAAACTATCCAAGTAATCAAGAATAATGTTCTTGAAACTGACCAGAACAAGAAACCTGACCAATACATTGGTGACTATGCTGTCTTTGAATTGCTTGGAAGTGGAGGATTTGGTTCTGTGTATAAAGTAAAAAAGACGACTGCTGGACAGTCCTTCTTGGCCATGAAAGAGGTTAGATTTTTAAAACTTTCTCTTCATCTTTATTTACTTTGACTCACAAATTAGGTTGGTCATATTTATTTGATACTATTTTTTGGATTAATCAAAACTACATACACAGGATTATACCATAAAATTTTAGAAAAAAAATTTCTTTTTTAATTTTTGTAATTTCTGAATTATTCTACTTCTACATTTTTATGAAGTTGAAACCACACATAACGGACTTTGTAAATATAAACAAATGCCTGTAATATTTCTGCTATGGGAATAAAGGACAAATTAGTTGATTGTTCTAATAAAACATTAGGTGAAGCTGTCATGGAAGAAAGAGTAAAGTTACAAAACATTCATGCTAATGAAGAGGTGTAATTAACATAACAATTATTGTCATAAGAAATAAAATGAAATTAGCAACCAGAGTTCAAATCCTGAACAAGGCTGTTTGTGTTTCACTTTGTGCCAATGCCCTTACAAAGGCATGAATCCATCTTTCCTCATCCAGGTCTGGGTAAATAGTAGGGTAGACTGATTTTTTTAGCCTGAGTTAGGCCAAGGAGAAAGAAAACTCTGAATTTAAACCAGCTTTACTTCATTTAAAAATTGTCCATGGTGGAGGGGTTTGATAAATATAAACACCTTCATACTAATAAACACTTGCTATTAATTCTTTAATCTCAAAAAGATTCATTGATGGGTAGGGTACATATACTTCCCCCTCTCACACACACACAATTTAAGTTTTATAATTTTTATGTTGTTTATATTGTAAAAGTTGAGCGCATAATGTTTGAAATTGTTAAACAATTCAGCCTCTTTAGTTTGTAGATTTCCTAAAAGTATATCAATATGTAAATAAAATCAAAAGTTATTATTCTGCATATAAACTTTTATCCTATCGATACTTTTCAAATTGTGTCACTTATGATACTTGTCAGTTAATTGTATCAAACAAAAATTAGTTCTATTTCAGCTTCTCTCTTTCTGTAAAACAAAAAAACAATTGACATCCATACAGTTGTATGATTTTTTTTAAACATTTTTTCATAATTTTACTGTTTGTAATTTTATTTTTCTTAGATTAATATCCAAAGTCCTTTGTTTGGTAAAAATGAGATGGAGAGATGCAGCAGTCTTGGAGCAATGATCAGTGAACTGAATATCATTCGAGAACAGTTACGACATCAAAATATTGTCCGCTATTATAAAACCTTTCAAATAGGTAACAAGAATGCTTATCTTTTCCTTTTATTCTGTCTCTGAAATGTAAATTTTTATCTATTGAAATTTTAGAAATTTAGTTTACCTATAAATATAATATACCTATAAATTTGTAGGGTGTCTACCATGTTGCAATGGTTAGCAAGGTAGGCAAACAGATCATTGTTAGTTGGATTCTCACTAGTGCTCCTTATTTCTGGCTTTGTGCCAAGCTAAGCTTTGTAAATGACTATAGACTAGTGTAGATAAAGCAAAATTTTCTTGTAACATCATTTCACAATCAAGAAGAATTTTTTATTCTGTCCAATTTTAATCTTCAAGGTTTGCTTTAAATCTCAATTTGAAATTGGAACTGCTGGGTGGCCTTAATGCTTATTTGGCCACTCTAACAAATGCCTGTCCCAAACATTTGAGAATTAAGAAAATAAAGACAAACAGAAACCAAAAGAATAAAAATGGAATTCTATTTATAAAAGCAACAAAGAAAAAAATGAGGAGCATATATCCAGTCATACCCTTAACCTTTTGTAGTACATTTTTCTCCAGTGGCAGTGAATCTCTCCCAAGGTTCATTTTAACCTGGCTACTGCTGATTTTCTCTTAAGGGTCACATGACCAACCAAATATGGTACATACCAATTAAGAAAGTCATCCCAAAAGAATTTTCCTGATTTATGATTTTTTATCTGACTCTTTTATTGTCTGTACATTTTTACAATACATCATAATAAAAAAGTTATCTCATTGATTTAAATAAAAAAAAGAACAGATAGCTTTTTTGATTTATAGAAAATAAAAGACCAAGAGAATTCCTAAATCCTTTGATACAGCTTTTTTTTTAAATGCAAAGAAGGTAAAATAATTCTAATTAGAAGATTTTAAAAAACTATTTTGCAGTTTGTCTTAGATATTTGATATTGATGTTATATATTCTCTTCTAAGTATCATCATCATATTGGTCTAAACTTTCCAGAACCAACTTCACTTGGTCTTGCTGGTAGATACTGCTCTTGTTGTTTTCCCCTTCTTCTTAATTTAATCTTTTGTTCATGTCCTTCTTAATGGGACATAAAAAGAACAACAAACAAGTAAACATGATTCAACAAAAGACATTTTTCCCCATGACATGAAGTCAATAAAGCCCTTTCAGAAACTCTTTTTCACCCTTTTTTTTCCCTTGATAAAACACTTCCCCACAAGGTCATTTTAACATTGGGATATATTTAGCCTGTTAATTATATATTGATTGTCAGTATAATCAGTTATTGTTTCACAGTTTCTATGGAAAATAAAAACATTGCTTCAACCAATCTGAAATAGTTTATCCAATGAAAACCAAAAGTAGAAAAATATTTTTTGTATCATTTCAATGTAAATCAGCTATTTTCTTTTGAGAGAATTATTTACTCTCTTCATCATCTTTTTGCATGGAATTTCTCTATTTTTTTAACCAATATGCATATTTACTTTTCTCATAAATTTTGGTGCATGTATATATATGTGTGTGTGTGTGTGTGTGTGATTTTTTGCAAATATAATTGTAAGATGTATTTATTTCATATGACATAGCAAAAGAAAAAAAATCTTTTATCTACTGCAGATCTCAAATTGTACATTGTTATGGAACTGATTGAAGGAGCTCCACTGAAAGAACATTTTAATTCTTTGAAAGAGAAAAAACTCAAATTTGAAGAGAACAGAATTTGGAATATCTTCATACAGGTCAATCTCTTTAGATGTTCTTTTTCTTTCTATTTTTAAGCAATTATTAATTGTTCATTATGAACAGATGTTTTTTTTCCATCACAATTCATTTCAGACATCAGTAAAATTGGGATGTTTATGATAAACCTGTTTTTTCATCATCATTGATTATTTTTCTGTCTTGAGATAAAAGATAAAAATAAATGTTGAAATGCTTATTGATGTTTCCTTCTATCAATTCATGTGGAGACTATTTTTTTCAAAAGCTTTAACAATTTACTGCAAATGGCTGACTGTATAAACAAGAAAATGATGAATAAACTTCAAAGACATGCCTGTGCATTCTTTTGCATTTACCAAAAATAAAATAGTGCTGAATACTTTTGCATCAACCAAATAAATAATTCATGAGACATTACTTAACAGTTGAAATTTAACACAAATAAGCCCAGTTGACCAGGGCTGTAGAATACATTAATTGCATCTCTGCAGTGGGGTAGGACCCCTCTCCAATAAATATCTTGGATATATGTGGTTCCAGTCCTGGAGTTTGGCATTATATGGAGTACTCCTTCATTGCTATTACTCTTTGGTCCACTTTGATTTAGATTGATAGTACTATCTGTGGGTCAAAATAGATCTTTTAGTAGGGATTATTATCAATATCAAATAGAATTATTAGTGTTGAATAACAACACTTGAAACCATTTAACTGTGTGCAAACAATAAATAGGTATACTTTAAATCCTTTAACTGTGTGCAAACAGAACTATTAGTGTTAGATAAGAATAGTTAAAACCATTTAACTGTGTGCAAACAAATGAGCTCTGGCTCATTTAAAAATAATGTTGCCTACAAACTATTCACTTACAAATCATTATAAATATATATATATATATATATATATATGTATTATTTGGTCCAGTTAAACCAGAGTTGGGAGTAATTCCATCAGGACAAGAAAACTTTTCAAAAGTGAACATTTCAATTTTCCTGGTAAAGAGCTCAATGCAACAGACATTACTGAGCAATAATTTCATTAAGAAAAAACACAAACCGGTCACATTAGGATTATAAATTT
This sequence comes from Sepioteuthis lessoniana, assembly GCA_963585895.1. Classification (NCBI taxonomy): domain Eukaryota; kingdom Metazoa; phylum Mollusca; class Cephalopoda; order Myopsida; family Loliginidae; genus Sepioteuthis; species Sepioteuthis lessoniana. The sequence goes on from OY757920.1 coordinate 130,490, forward strand.
ATTTCCATCCTGTTATGTGTTTTTGATAAAATCAAAAAACATGAAAAAAATTAGGACTTCTTCAGATCTTATGGATAAAATATTTTATTTTATTTTATCCATAAAATCTGAAGAAGTCCTGTTAATTTTTTTCCTGTTTTTTGATTTTATCAAAAACACATAACAGGATGGAAATAAATTCATAATCCTAATGTGACCGGTTTGTGTTTTTTCTTAATGGTATATATATATATATATATATATAGGATTTGTCATTAAATAACCCATAAGTGTTGATATACCATAATGCACAACCAAACAAACATTAACACAAATTTTGGGCTTAATTAAAATATACTGGTAGTGTTGTTTTCCTAATGAATTGATTAGTATGTAATTAAATATATATAAGTACGGTTGATAAAGTTGATATGTAATTTAATCGAGTAGTAAGTCTTGCACTGTAAAGGGTAAAATACTAAGTATGACTACTGCTTTAAAACTGGGCTGTAAAAAAACTTGGTAAAGTTTAGCAAGAAAAATAAAAAAATGAATTAGCTGATGATTTAGCATATAGAGATAGTTTTGAGGTAAACTTGTTTTTAATTGGTTATAAAGAGATCTAACCAGACCAGATCCTAAATGAACATCATGACAATGTTATTGTCAGATGAAAGCTTTTTATTGGGCTTGTAGACTCTTAAATATGTTTTTAAAGGAATTAATCTAATTGAGATTCTTTAAATGATTTCCAACTGCAATTTAAACTGCAAGAAATAATGTTGAATTAAAATTTAGAATATGTGGTGATGTCATTGTATTATCATTTATTTTATATTTAAGTTTTGAACATTTATTTCTTCTTTTTTTTCCCCTCCTCAAATTATCTGCCCTTCAATCTTATAAGTAATTGATATGATATATAACATTTTCACTTCTAACTCACTTGAAGTTTGTTAGCTTTTCTCTGGAATTTGTTGAGTCTTATCATGTGTACCAAGGCTTCACTTACCAATTAGCTAAATAAACTAATAGCTTAGGACTACACACACTCAGGATCATATTTTTTAAAAGATAATTTTATCCTATCATTAGTTTTTATTCTTTAACACTAATTCATCAAAAATCACCCGCGCACACATATATATATATATATATATATATATATATATGCAAATTTCATTAAACATAATAGACATTTTATGTCTACATATTTTCTTTTGGATCCGTTCGAATTCCCGTATTACTTTTATTGTATTCTGGGGAATTGATTTATGTATTGTCCATAGTTGCATGTATCCCTAGTACTTTCTGCCCGACTTTGGGCCATCATCAGGGGAGGATCTACTACAAAAGTGATGTAACTTTTGTTTTAGCATATTACAACTGTGTAAGGGCGTCTTTGCCGTTGAAGGTTGTGGCGTTTGTTTTTGAATGTGATTCTATATTTAGTGCCAGTAGCTAAAGACATTTAAGTACATTAGCACTGGTTTGAAAATTAATTCTATTAAGTGTTGGCTGTAGGTTTCTGATATGTAATGCTTCGAGAATCTGAAGTTTTTGTTTATTATTTTGATGTTCTAATATTGTGTTGTCGGTGAGAATTTTCCGTAGCTGTGCCGTTGGGCATGAATGTTTTTTTAAATGCTGAGCTATTGAACTTGTGTCTGAAAGGTGCATTGTCAGTCTCCTCGACAGGGTAGTTGAGGTTAAACCAACATATATATTATTATTATCAGAGATACAATCTCCTAAAGGACATTTAAATTTATATATAACGTTGGTTTTTTGCAAAACTCCAATCGAGGGAGAGGAATTATTTCTAATGACTAGATTCGAGGTTTTAAACTTATTATAATATATAACGAGTTTTATTTTTTTATTAGGATCAGTGGGGAGTATGTTTTTGTGAATCAATGTTTTCAAGATTTTTTCATCGGATTTGTAATTGTAGTGCATTTGGTTACGATAAAAAAGGTTACGATAAATATAGAATCACATTCAAAAACAAACGCCACAACCTTCAACGGCAAAGACGCCCTTACACAGTTGTAATATGCTAAAACAAAAGTTACATCACTTTTGTAGTAGATCCTCCCCTGATGATGGCCCAAAGTCGGGCAGAAAGTACTAGGGATACATGCAACCATGGACAATACATAAATCAATTCCCCCAGAATACAATAAAAGTAATACGGGAATTCGAACGGATCCAAAAGAAAATATGTAGACATAAAATGTCTATTATGTTTAATGAAATTTGCATTAACGAAGAAATGCTGCCTAAATATACATATATATATATATATATATATATATATATATATATATATACTGAGTGTGATGGGTAAATTATTGCCATTATAAGTTATTAGTTTTGCACATGTGCTTTTTTTGTGTCAGTTTTTGTCTACTGTGTAGCAAACTCGAGTCTGTTGGGCACTCTGTGAGAAAAATGGCACCAATTCACTCCTCCAGAATTTTGGAAATGGCATGCTGTACTGCATGACATTCATGCCAGAAGCACCAATATGAAGATTTCAGAATGTTTGGATGTCATGTGGATGTACAAATTGATATTCATAGTGATGAAAACCAAACACTCAGTCCACATCATGGTGTTTGGGGTGTTCACTAGCAATGATGATGTTATGCCTCCATTAATCTTCTCATATAGCCTCAGACTCAACTTCAAGTGCTTGGAGCAAGTAGTGCTGCCCTGGATCGAGAGTGTAGCTGCTAGAAGACCTTACTTCTATCAACAGAACTCAGTGCTATGCTATGAGAAAATTTCTGTGACCACATCACCTTTAATAACTGCCTCACACCCCAGATTGCAATCCCCTTAATGAATATGTGTGCAGCACAGTAACTATATGTAACAACAAAGATGAATACAAGGCAAAGATAATGCCAGCATTTACCAATTTCAACAAATAAACATCAAAAAGACATGCAGGAAATTCCAGTTGTCAGAAGGCTATGATTGAAATGATGATGATGATAGTCTTTCAATATATTTTCATGCAATTTTGCTAAATATAACTGATAAAGTGTTATTCTTAATTTTACTTGATTTAAATATTTTATCAATTGCACTCTGTGTGTGTGTGTGTGTGTGTGTGTGTGTGTGTGTGTGTGTGTGTGTGTGTATGTTGTTGTTTTTTCATCATTAATATTTATATAGAAAATGATAATTTTTTTTAGAATAGAATCTTAAACTTCATATAGCTTAGGGATTCAGCAGGTGAAAGTCCAGCCCTGCTGTTAAAATTTGCCCCCTCAGCAACTCATGAGCTAGCAATGTATCTTGAACTATGATCAGATGTTTCTTGGTTTTGTTTGGTTTGTTTTCTTTGTTTAATGGCATATCAACCTTCATGGGTTATTTAATGCCAAGCCACTCTCCTAGAAGAACACTAGTGGTACTATTTAACCCATAGCTGGGAGGATTAGGGGTTCATCCCTTTCCCAAAGGTATTTGTCCAAAAGTGAACGTAATAGCATGACTGGAGTTTGAACTTGCTTACTACAATCCCACAGTTCATCACTTTAATCATTACTCCATGAGGTCACCCCCTAAATGTTTCTAGATATAAAAAATGTTCATAAAATCATCTTAGAAAGCTTTTTTAAGTTCTGAGATGTGACAACATTATGATGTGATGATTTATTTGAACTTATATCTTTGTTGCTTTCGCAGCAGTTTCTACTTGATAATTCTCCAATCTCCAGCCATCTTCAGGTGACTATGGCAGCCTGTGATTAGTTTTAAGTGTTTATTTAAAGCATTCAAATTATTTAAGACTAGATACCTCATTCACCAAAAAAAGTTTGAAGAAATGACTTGTTAAAACACAGAAAAAACAACAAAGATGAAAATATTAGACTAAAGTATCTTTTCATCCAAAAATGTTTCCTGCATAAGAAGAATTCTCTTCTTAAACAAAAAAATTACTTGCATTTGCAGAACAAAAGAATTTCCTCTGTCCCATGAAGATGTGATTTATAATCTATCAATCTGGTTCTTAAGTTTCTTAAGCCTAGCTAGTTCTTTGATTATGCAAAATATCTCTACTTCACACTGTTCCAAGTTATTTTTAAGACAGATAAGGAGCATCCTCAGTCAACATCCTCTCATTGTCATATTTATTTCAAAGTCTGCAGTCCATGTACAATGCAGCATCCCCTCCCTCCTGCAGCCTCTTCATCAATCCAGTTTCCCCACAGGGCTGGAGGAAAGGTCATGGTGGCCGATTGAAAACTTGGCTCAGGAAAATGAAGCAAGATGTGAAATTGATCTTGGGTCTATACCTGTATGGATTTCACCACTAAAACTGCAAGTGGCTGGCACTTATATCATTGATAGTCCCAGACTATTTATGCTTGGTCAGCCTTCATTCAGTACACAGTGCATTCATTAGATAGAACCAGCTCAATTGACATGGAGTGAATGCTGTCTCTCTCACACGCACACATGCATTGTCATATTCAGCAATTACAACTCAAAGTTTATGATAGTAAGAAGGGAAAACATTGTATATTTAAAGAGTAGAAAGTATTTTCTCTTAGAGAAATCATTCATCTAACAAAAAAGGAAAAATCCTAATTTTTTTTTTTTTTCATATTTTTTTGTTTATTGTTCCATTTCATTTTTTTCTCAACTATTTTTCAGATGCTGTTAGCTTTACGCTATTTACACAAAGAGAAAGGCATTGTACATCGAGATTTAACACCAAATAACGTCATGTTAGGAGAATGCGACAGAGTTACTATCAGTGAGTTTATTTTTATCCATCAGATTTGGATTCTTTTTATTGCAGTTTCTATTTTCATTGAATATTTTATCATTTTAAACCCACAAAATATATGCCCAGTCAGCTGAGGCTGTATTATACACCGACTGCTTCTCTGCAGCAGGGTAAGACCCCCACCCCGCAATGAGTGTCTTGGGTATGACTCTAAACAATCTGATGGTGAGGTCCCTGTGATGCTGGGGCTTTGGGGAATGCAGAGCACCCCTTCATTGCCATTGCTCCTAGGTCCACTCTGGCCTGGAATGGTATCACCTGATAGGGTCCTATCTCAGGGTCAAATAGAACTAAACTGCAGAATTATGCTAAATTGAATTGTTTGAAATAGAACTAGAGTGTTCGCCAATGGTCCAGGAGACCTGGGTTCAATCCCAGGTCGAGTCATACCAAAGACTCAAAAAATGGTACTTGATGCCTCCTTGCTTAACACTCAGCATTATAAGGTACGGATCAAGGGTAAAGTAGAGCAATCTAGGGAAAGGATTAGCGCCCTCCCCTACACATTGGTGTAGTAGCTATCGAAAAGGGAGCTTTCGGGTTACCCTCGACTATGGTCGCCAACTTTACTTTACTTTACATTTAACTGTGTGTAAATAAATGACTGATGTTTAATTAAATTGCTAGTGATACATAGCAATATTTGGAACCATTAGACTTAGTTGACTAAACAAAATAGCTTGAAATAGAACTGTTTTTAATAGTTAAACTCTCTACTTATGCTAAACTGAATTGTTTGAAATAGAACTGTTTATATGTATAAAAGTGGATTTGGCATTAAATAACCTACAATGATTGATGTGCTATAAAACCAAACCCATCTATAATATAGGTAATTGCTGATCAAATTATCCTGTTTGTTTTTTATATACTGTTAACTAACTTGTTTGAACATGTCCACTCTACAAAAATTAAAAAAGGATTATTTACCTGTGAAAAAGTTAATCATTGAAAAAATTCAGTGATTTTGTCCTCATTCACAATTAGAGGGAAAATCTATTTATACTGTTATAATCATTTACTTAACGTGGCTTGTCCTGGGTATTTCATTAAACAGCATTTGATAATGAAGCCCCAGTCCTGTTGTTTGGGGAATGTTGAGTACTCTTTCATTACCATTACTCTCAGGTCCACTCTGACTCAGAGTAGCAGTACTGGTTATGGTCTCATCTATGGGGGTCAAATAGAACTGTTCAATCATTTTCTATGGATTATTATTATTGGCTGTTTAAAACCATACAGCTGTGTGTAAATTATGTATATTAGATAGGAATACTTGATAAATAGAATTAATAATGTTAAATAGCAATACTTTTAGCCATTTAACTGTGTGTAAACAAATGATTAATATTAAATAGAATTATAAGTATTAGATAGCAATACTTGAAACCATTTAATTGTGTGCAAACAAATGAGCTTTGGCTCATTTAAAAATAGTACTTACAAACCATTCACATACAAATCATATATATATATATATATATATATATATATATATAAGATTCTCCATTGAATAACCTAAAAAGGTTGGTATGTCATAAAACACAACCAAACCAAATCTTAACCAGGCCAGAAATATGGGGCACTAAGTGAGAATCAAACTCACTAGATATGATCTACTTGTCTATTTCATGTACACTAACTGACAAGATGCCCTTTTAAAAGTTCAATTGTATCAAATGAAGTATTATGTATGACCTATTCACTAGACAATACCCCATTTCTGCCTGACACAAGGACTTTTGTCTGTCGTGTTTCTTCCCTTGACTGAAATGACTCACATTAATCAATCTGGTCAATTGATACTCTTTCCAAACAACCATATTGATTTGAAGTTTATTCGCTGTAGGGTAAAACACTTCAGTACTCCTGAACTGGTCGCTCAACTATGCCTCTAACAAGCTGGATTACAGAAGTATGCCATCATTTCTCAAATTAATGCTGTTGTCTAATTAAAAAAACAAAATTTGCATTTTTTTTTACCAAGGAACTAAAAATTGCATTTAATTTTAACAATAACTTTCTAAAAAATACCTGAACTAAGAAACATAAGCATTTTTAGCTAAGGAAAATAATGTCTGCACTGTAGGCAGGGGAAAAGTACAAATTTATAAATAGATACTGAATTAACAAAAGAAAAAATGAAAGAAATTAAGAAAATTATAACTTTTACAAAATTTTATACTTAAAAATATCTTTTGATTTGATTGGTTGTTTAAAATTCTTATTTCACTCATATTTGTGGTGTGCTTTTTTTTTCTGATAATTTCCTGTTAGAATTTTTTACTTTATTTATTTTTTCATAGCGGATTTTGGTTTAGCTAAACGAAATAAAGGCAACCAAACTGGAATGATGTCTGTTGTGGGAACAATTTTATATTCCTGGTAAGCAATTTCTTTCTCTCCATTATTTTAAGATATTATTGATAATGCAATACCAGATAAGTGCACTTATGTGGGATTTTAGGCACACACATATTGCATATATATTAAAATTAACAGAACTGGTTATGATTAAATTTGACAAAAGATTAGATTCATTTAAAAGACTTTAATAGATATCCAAATTTTTATTTAGAATGTTTTTAAAAATTTGAAATAGGAACTTCAGTTTTTTTTCATCTTAATTTATAATTGGAATTACATTGATAATCTTCGATTCAGTATTTACTATTGTATGTGTACCTTGAAATATAATATGAGTTAGTCCCCATAGCATCAAAACTTACGTGCCGGACGATGATAGTAAGCATGTTCTAATTCCAGTTGCACTATAACATTTACTTTCTGGCTAATGCCCTTGGGAAATGTATAAACCTTCTCTTACCCCCCACTTATGGGTTAAATAGTACCACTACTACTTTTCTACAAGGATGGCTTTGGCATTAAATAACTCAGGAAAGTTGATATGCCATTAAACAAAGAAACCGAACCAAACCAAAATAACATGAATATTTTTACTGCATAATTTGAATATTTTTCCTAATGATGAATGATAAAATATGCTTGTTGAAGATTTTTGAATTAATATTATCTTATGAATTTATGTAAATGAAGCAATGCTTTATCTTAAGGATAAAATTGTATTGCTTGAAAAATTTGTTTCTCCTCCTCATGATCTTTTTTTTTTCATACTTTGTCTTCTTTTTAAAGAAACTTGATAGATTTACAGTTAATCGATATTGATTATTGATTGATATCATATTTCTTGTCAAAAATTGTTTTGTTTGGATCAGTTCTTCTGCCTAGGATCAGAGTGTAGTATTTATCGAAGGAAATCTTATGGTTATTTTAAAAACTTTAAGGTCTAAAATATGAAGATGCAAACAGTTATTATTTTGAAGAGTATAAAATTTAATACATCCTCAAAAATGAATACAAAATTAGAAAAGCTAGATGTTCTAATATAGAAATGATTATTTTGATTATTATGTTATGTACTAAATAGATTTCCATGGGTACAAATATTGCTCTTATCCGAGCTAGAAATGCCAGTATGCTACTCTTTGATCCTATGCTGGGCACACAAATACTTCACTCTGACCCTGGTAGAAGTTATGGACTGATGAAAAACAACAACAAAAAAACAGAGTAATTACACTCTTCATTAGACAGATTGATCATTAATAAAAAAAAAAAAATTAAAACTAAGATGAAAGAAATATTAGCCAAAAATTAATAATAATTAATAATGTTTCATCCAAGAAATTCAAATAACATTCATTTTATTTTAGATTATTATTTTGCTATCATTTTATCTTTTAGCCCTGAAGTAATTAAGAATGAACCGTATGGAGAAAAGACTGATTTATGGGCACTTGGCTGTATTGTCTATGAAATGTGTACCTTGGTGCCTCCATTTTTCTCTTCAAACATGTTGACTCTTGCAAAGAAAGTAAGGAACCAGAATTACCGTATTTGATAGCATATAAGAACACTGTCTGTCCATTTCAGCAGAGAATATTAAGAATAACTTGTTCATATGACATCAAATATTACTGGAACTTCATCTATATTCCCCAGTTTAAAACAAGTTCATTTTTGTACATTTATTACAAACTTATGAAATTCTAATATTTGTGGGGAAAAGTGGATTTTATATGCCATCAGACATGGTATAAATTGGCTCTTATCAACTTTTATTAACAATGTGCACTTGTTAAAATTCTCTCAATGAGAAATATTTGTTATTTATTTTTTTCTTTCATGTAAAGCACAGATTACTCTTGTTTTTCTTATGATGATTCTACACTGCTACTCTAATATTTTGAATGAAAGACTTTAAAAATAATTATTATTTGTTTGTTATGCCTCTTTGGGCATCTCCACTTTTTACTATCTTTTCACATCAACCTCTAAAAAAAAAAGAATCCTTGCACAGAATATATACACTATTGATACAATTTAATTTATACAAATTAAATTCTATTAAGTAATTCATTTGATAGTTCCAAAAAATGCCCTTAAATTATTTTTCTTACCATTTTCTTTTTAATTTAATTTAATCTTAAAATCTTTTTATACTATTGCTGTTTTTGATTTGATTTGGCAATTTGTGCTAAAAATATATAACTCTATTTGCAAAAACTCTAATTGGTTAGTAGACTTCGTTTTTTTTAATGAATTTTGACCATAAATTTCCAGTTTGAGGAGAATAATTGAAAAAAAAAATGTCTTCCGTAATTAGAAATTTCATTAATCATTTTGAAAGTTTCAATTAGATGATCTCTCATTCTTTTTTCTAATAAAGTAGTTAATTCTAATTTCTCTAATCTCTCCAACTGTAGAATACACCAGCAGCATTTCTACTGAGGGGTAAGACCCCGGCACCACCACCACCACAAACGAGTGTCCTGGATATGACATTAAACAATCTGATATTGAGGCTCCAGTAATACTGGAGCTTTGGGGAATGCAGAGTACCCTTTCATTGCCATTGCTTCCAGGTCCACTCTAGCCTTGAGTGGTAGCACCTGATAGGGTCCTATATATGGGTCAAATAGGACTGTTTGACAGTTAAACTCGGTGCAAAGAAATGACTTATGCTAAATTGAACTGATTGAAATAGGACTGTTTGATCATTTAATTGTGTGTAAACAAATGACTGATCTTTAATTGAATTGTTAGTGATACATAGCAATACCTGGAACCATTTAACTGTGTTCAAAAGAATGAGCTTAGGCGCATTTCAAAACATTATCAACGAAATGTGTTTACAAATCATATATATTTAATATATATGTATAAAGAGGATTTGGCATTAAATAATCTACAATGGTTAATATGCCATAAAACCAAACCAAACCAATCTAATCTCCTCTATAACTGTAATTTTTATTATTTTTGCCCCTCTTCTTTATATACTCTCCAATCTCAATATTACACTTCAATTTCCACGTCTCGACATTTGAACCCAAGCCTGATGACAATATTCTATGTGAGATCTTATTAGGGTTCTATATATTTTTAGATAACATATGCCTCCAATAGAATAAAAGCCAATTTCCACGTCTCGACATTTGAACCCAAGCCTGATGACAATATTCTATGTGAGATCTTATTAGGGTTCTATATATTTTTAGATAACATATGCCTCCAATAGAATAAAAGCCAATTTCCACGTCTCGACATTTGAACCCAAGCCTGATGACAATATTCTATGTGAGATCTTATTAGGGTTCTATATATTTTTAGATAACATATGCCTCCAATAGAATAAAAGCCAATTTCCACGTCTCGACATTTGAACCCAAGCCTGATGACAATATTCTATGTGAGATCTTATTAGGGTTCTATATATTTTTAGATAACATATGCCTCCAATAGAATAAAAGCCAATTTCCACGTCTCGACATTTGAACCCAAGCCTGATGACAATATTCTATGTGAGATCTGATTAGGGTTCTATATATTTTTAAATAACATATGCCTCCAATAGAATAAAATTTCTAATCATTCTATTTACCCTCTATAAAATAAATATAATTTGATTGTTAACTTTAAATGTATCAATCAGCAAAGCCAAACCCTAGATTGCCTTTCACAAAAAAATTTTAAATGGTTACCTGTAAGATTGAGAAATTTTTAGAATAAACTAAGTTTAATCAGAAAAACTGAATTATACTTGAGTTTTGTTTTTTCATGGATTTATAATTGTAACTTATTAATATTTTTTTTTAACATTTTCCAGATTGTTGAGGCTGACTACAATCCTGTGGCTGAGGGTCTTTATTCAACTCAATTACTCAGTGTCATTTCAAGGTACTATTTATTTCTTAATCATTCTGATTAATTCTAATGGCATATCAACCCATTCAGTGTTATTTTATATGTGAAGGTTAGGGAACCACATACATTATTTGTTTATGTTTACATTTCTTTTTGTGTAGTTTTTTTGGCACACAGTTATTATATCAAGTATTCCTCTCAAATACAAATAATTTGTATCCAGTTGTATAGCTTCAAGTATTGCTATCTCATCATCATGTTGCCCTGCTAGCACAGATTTCCCTGACTCTCTCGCCATTCATTTCTGTCAGTCATTGCTTCCAGCTGGTCTTCTAGACTACATCCTGTGTCTGTACAGAGCTGTTATTGATAAGTTTTTATTGATCATCCAACGCTTGTATATCCATGTGAAGGGGTCTATAGAATGTCACTTATGAGTTCATACTTCTCCAACAGTGTCTTGCATGTCTTATTTGGATGGTTTTAGAGATAGGAGGTAGGTGGCCATACAGCTGCTGCTTTGTGGGATGTCGCTTCCAGGATTTGTTCAATATAGCTCCTAGCATTCTTGTACAATTCCCATCTAGCATTTTCTCTATATGCTTAGTCAGCAGCCATATGATACCTCCATAAAGTAGAACTGACACAAATGCTGCTTGGAAGAAATTGTTTTATTTTATCGTATAGGTCAGAATTCAATATGATCGATAACCTATCGATAGCAGTCCATGCCTTCACTTGGTGCATATTGATGTCATACTAATAATTATACACAGTTATTTGGTTTCAAGTAATTATTTCTATTTGATAATAATAATTTGTTTGAATAGTTATATGGTTTCAAGTAAGTAATAATAATTCTTAGTCAACTATTATTATACAAATAATTTACGCACATTTATACAGTATCCAGTATTCCTATTTAATAGAAATAACTTTTGAACAGATTGATTTGAGTCATAGATAGAACCCTAACAGGTATGACTACTCTAGATCAGAGTGAATCTAAGAGTAATTGCAATGAAGGGATATTCCACACAGATCTTCAACCTCAATATCAGATGTAGTTTAGTGTCGTACCCTGGACACCTCTTTTTATTTTTAGTGGGGAGAGCTCTTACCCTCTTTGTAGTGAATTCAGTCTGCTGACAGGGCAGTGAGCAATAAAAGATGTTAGCCCTAGACTTGACAAATCATTTTTTTTTTTTTTATCTTTTCCAATAATTAATTTCTTCTATAGCAATTTATTTTTGGTAACATCCTACAGGTGAATCTTTAAAAATGCCTTAAACTCTATTTACTTGTTATATGAACTATAAAACTTATTTTAACTTAAAATATATTTGCCTATAAAAATTTTTCTCGCCAAAAATTGTAGATGACACATGTAGATTAAAAACTGAATCAATGAAATTTGGGTAAGAAAAAAAAACATCAAAGATAAAAGGATGAAAATGCTATTTTATACACTGTTTATTTTATCGATGAAATAAAAGTTGATGAGTCACACAACTCAGCCTAATATACCAAGACAATTTTCAGTCGTCAGTACCATGGCTCCCTCTACAAATTGCTCAATATTGATTTCTTTGAGTTTTTTTTTTTTTTTCTCAGTTGTCTTTCAGTGAAGGCTGAAGATCGTCCTGATGTATTTGAGTTAAGCGCTCAAGTTGCAGACAAAATGCTTCTCCATATTGACCTCCTTCAAGCCAGGGAAAATGGATTAAAGAAAAAATTAGAAAAAGAACGACGGAGAACACAAAAGTAAGCTTTTCTTTTTATTTTCTGCTTTTGAGAAAGTTAAACTGATTTCATGGAAATCATTTGTTTTGTAAATCATGTAAAACAAAAAAAAAAACAGATGAATTTTTACTTACTAAACTCCAAACTCTTAATGGAAACCATACATTTTCTCATTAAAAAGCAAATAAAATAATAGAAATGTCTCACTGCCTACAAAAAGGTTAATATGCAAAAGAACTGATGGCTTATAAGGTCCTTCTTTTTCCTTAAAAATATTAGAATTTTATGAATTTGGTTTTAAAATGAGTTTCTTTTTGTACTGTTAGCACAAATAAGAAACTTTTTTTTTAAATGAATCAATAAAAACTTCAAGTAATGTTTGATGTACCATTCAACAATTTGTAATAATTTCTAAGTCAGGGCATTTTATTACATCTAAAAATAAAATTACCCTTTCCTAGAAAAATAAAAAACAAATGTGTCATCATTTCTGGGAAGAGATTTTCTCTATTTTGCTACCAAAATCTAGTGGGTCTGGGACCAGCTATTCCTTTCCTTGAGAGTAGAAGTTCAGTATTCAAAGAGAACAGACTTGATATATTTTTACTGCAACTTCAACAGCTGAACCAAAATATCAATTTAGAATTTCACAGCCAATAACAAAATTTAAACCTTAAAGAAATTCAGGACTGATACACAAGGAAGCAATTTAAAAAAAGAATACTAAAAACATTTATGTACTCTGGATTCTGACAAAATAAATACACATACAAAAACATGTTTGTAAATTATTGATTATTACCAAAAATATATAAATACATTAAAAGACAGTTCTATTTAACTCATTGTCTTGTGATTTGTTTTCTGCTTGTATATTTTATTTATAATTCATTTCAACATTAACCCTTTATCACAATTACACAGAAGGTTCTTCTGCTACAATATCAAGCTGCATTTTGTCGCAGTAATTTATTGCACTAATTTACTACACACTCTTCCTTTGTAAGAAATGTTTTCTTCATATTCACTGTTGAAATAGAAGGGATTCTGATATGCTGTCAGCTTGAGTAACTACCAACCTCTCTCTCTCTCTCTCTATATATATATATATATATATATATATACACGCACACGTTTTTAACAATTTTTGATATGTCTGTGTATATATATATATATATATATATATATATATATATATATACATGTACGAGGATCATCAAATAAGTTTCCAGACTTTTTTCGTATGGGCACTTTTATTGATAGTACACACATGAAACTCTAGTCCCCTTTGAAGTAATCTCCTCCAGCTGCAATGCACTTGTTGTACTGTTCCAACAACTTCTTGAAGGCGCCATGAAAGACCTCTTGTGTGAGCGTGTCAATGACCTTCGTCACAGACTCTTTCATCTCCTCAATTGTCTCATAACGACAACAGCCTGTGAGCTTAGGGAATAAGCAAAAGTCACTGGGAGCAAGGTCTCGACTATAGGGACGATGAGGAACTGTCTTGATGCCCATCTTGCTCAAATAGTCTGTGACAAGGATGGAGTTGTGAACTGGTGCATTGTCCTGCTGGAAATGCCACTGACCCGATTTGAAGAGTGCTCGCCTCTTCCGACGGAATCTCTTCCTGAACTCCCTTAGAACCTCAACATAGTAACCCTAACCCTTTGAGCAATCAACTCTGGTGTATTGACTTCCTTACTCCTCCCACACCTCTCATCATCCCTCACAGACTGCCTGCCTTCCTTGAATCTCTTATGCCACTCAAAAACTGATGCTTGATTCATGCAAGATGGTCGAAAAGCAGCCTGAAGCATTCCATACGTTTCTGTGGCATCATTTTTCCAAGTTTAAAACAGAATTTTATTGCATATCATTCTTCTAAAGTGTCCTCACGTCCAGATTGCATTTTTGAAATTCACCAGCTGTGACAATCAGGCTTTAGTAGGGTGTATTCCAATTGCTGCTGTAGCTGTTCATTTGAACCTGAAATCATAATAATTGGTCAGTCATCTCATAAGATGTATAGCAATAACATAGTGAATTTTCAAGAGTCTACAATAATTTTAAATGCCTGTACAAAAAAAGTCTGGAAACTTATTGAAGGCACCACGTACAATCCTCGTCATACTTATTGGTACTCATGAAATTTCAGTATATAATTATAGTAAGTATAAAACCTAAAAGATATTATTATGAACAGTAGAAGTTAGTTACTTGACATTTCATCAGCAGATGGTGATATATATATATATATATATATATATATATATATATGCTAGAATAAAATCTATGTATATGGTTTCATTTAATCACAGTTGTGTAATGTTTTGGCTGTATTATTTCCAGTGTTTATTGGGTGCTGATGTGAATTTCAATTCATTACTTAATCTTTTTTCGGAAGGAAAGAGGATTAGTATTGAATAGTTTAAATTTCAGTGAAAGAATTGCTCAAAAAAAAATCCTTTAACACAAGTTTTTCCAATTAAACCTCCAGAGTTCTGACCATCTTCTAAAAGGATACAAATTCTTGTATAGTATTATAGCTACATCTAATGTGATATTTACATACAAAATAATACAGTAAAATTTTGTCTTATTTTTACTTTCTTATGACAACTGAAATCTATTCAGTTAATATTAAAATATGATTTATATGTATTTACCAACCTCTCCGCACAAACAGGATGTGACACAAGGTCAATTGTTTCAGTGAAGTTTAACAGGTTTGAATTCAGAGTTATTCTTCTCCAAGACCGGTGCTATACTAATGTTAAAGAGCCCAGTGTGTCCTACTATTTACCCCCATAGCTGGAGGGAGAATAGTTGGGTTCATATTTTTACCAAGGGTCTTAGCACTATGTGAAATGTAAACAGCCTTGTTCAGGATTTGAATTTGGGCTGCTGTCTTTATTAGAAATGAAAATGGCCATTACAGCACAAATGCCTCTGTTTAATTTCTGTTGATTTAAGAGGTGGGGGCCAAGGCAAACATTCAGGGATGGGAGCAATGTATTATTGCCACGACACTGGATACAAACACATTGGCAAATTGTTTCCCTGTTCAATTATAATTTTTTATTTATTTCATCTCATTTTCTCATTCCTTTATTTTCTTCTTGATTTATTGTCAATCATTTTTTTTTCTTCTTGTGTAATTTTATTTTTCTGTTTGTCTTTAAATGTTTAGAAAACCTTGCTCCATCTGAAACAGGATTTATTTGATTTTGTTTTGCTTTCATTCTTTTTATTGTTTTTCAGGTACGTTTTTGAAGCCGTGAGCAATCGACAGAATTACCAAAAGTTATTTCTTGCTTCTCAAGAGCATTTTGATCATCTGGCCAATTCCAGTGCCAATTCCAGTGTTAAGGTAAGAAAGTCCAAACCAGAATCAATTGCAAAACTGACTTTTTACTTTAAAAGCAGTTAAATCCCATAAAACTGAACCAAAATTGCAAAGTCATCCTTAAAACTGAAACTTATTTTTGCTTTCACAGTCACAAACACATGAAAATGATAAACAACAAATTTTTTTTTGAATATTTCTCTGTTGACAGAATTTGAAACATTTTTTACTTCTTTTGATTTTGTTGATTTGTTTCTTTAACAAAAACAATCAGATTTAGTTCTACATAAACATGAAAATTCCCCTCCACCCTTCAAAAATGTATTTTCTATATTGTTTGATACTTTTTTGGCAGGAAGATGACTTTACCGATTCCATTAACTGTGACTGTAATTCTGTATGTAGAAAGGAAAGGCAATTATGCCAGTCAGAATCTTTGGCTGATGCTGTCCCAGAAATTGATGACCAAGGTGAGTCATTTTAAAAATCCAAAAGTTGCATTTGTATATTTTTTTAATTATTTTGCTTTGCTTAGTTTAACAAAATCACCAAATTATCGATGACCAAAAACCTGATGTGCTGGGTAGTTGATATATTATTTTAAGTTATTATTATAAGTTATTATAACTTAATTTTGAACATGAACATAATTAGTGAAATTTTAAAACAAGGTCTTTGAGAAACTTTGACATCTATACTTTCATAATAGGTGTTACGTGATCTAGATGTTGGTAGCGCTCGTAGTGTAATGGACACACTGAACCAAGTTCAAATCCTTTTAAAATCAGCATAAAAGATTGACCTTGCATTGCATCCTGCTCATGCAAAGGGGTTAGTAAATATATACTTAATCTAAATGTCATTTTGATATATTAAATGATAATATTGAGATCCATCTGGCAATCGTGTTGTCCAATGTGGATCAAACTCAGAATTATAGCAGTATTTAACTCTGTAAAACTTTTCATATTTTAGATTTGATACTGGGTCTACTTAATCTTAGGGTATTGAGTGTTTTTTAAAAAAAAATGTGTATAAAAATAAGTGGAAAGGTGGATAAATCAAAACCCAGGCAATGGATTCAAAATATTTTGTCTTTATTTTAAAAAGACTTCATCAGAATGTCTTTAGACACATATTTTCACATCTTGTTGGATTTACCAAATCTATAATTTCTCCATGTATGTATGTATGTATGTATATATATATATATATATATATATATATATATATAATGTGTGTGTATGTATATATATATATATATATATATAGAATATATATATATGTATATATAATATGTGTGTGTGTGTGTGTGTGTGTATATATATATATATATATATATATATATATAAACAAAATCTTCAAAGGATGATTCTATTGTATTATTTGCCAATTTTAATGTTACAGTTTTTAAACCTACATCAGGGCTTATGAGTTTATTTAACATTGGGAAATAATTGTATGAATGGAATCATCTTCAGAAGACTTTGGATTTTCATTTCTGTACATTTTCATATACATAATGAGTATATTTATAGTCTATATATATGATTTCAAACTAGTTAACATCCACTAAAAAATTGACTTTGTGTCACATTCTGCTCATGCTGAGGAATTGTAAATACATATATATATATATATATACATATATAATTTGAAAAAATGATAAACAAAGAGAACCCTTATTTATACTTTAAAAAGAAAGGTATTGTTGAATCATCATTCTTATAAATGTTTTGTAAGTTTACTTTTAATTCTTTTAAAATTATTCCACTTTCCTCTGTTGACATTATTCTTCAGGACTCTCCCTTTTTAATGAATGTTCTCAATTATGATTCACTAAAGTGCTTTAGATCTGTTGTCCAGACAACACCTCTCAGATAAATGTGGATCTTGGTATTTATTAATAGCTGCAATTGTACCAAGCTTTCTCTGACATTATTTTTGGTAATATTAAAAACAATATTTTGCATTTCATATCAGAGGATGATATGGAAACATATGGCTATTAACAAAAAGAAAAAAAGCTTGGATCATATTTTCTTGGAAAGAAACAGCAATTTTTATTAAGATTTTTTCTTGTTATTGTTATTTTTTTTATTTTTTATTTTTTTTTCAGGTGTCTGGACTTGTGATGAAGACTTGTGTGTGAGTTGTAGCTGTAACAGTAGCCTAAATCTGTGCCCTCGGGGTGGGGCCTGCTGTAGTGCTAATCCAAGTCACAGTAGTTGGCTGAGTAACAGCAGCACAGATGCAGCCAGATCCTCTACAGATAACAATAGTTCCAATAATGTTTCCAGGGTTGATTCTAGTTCTTCTTCTCCAGTTTCTTCATCTAATGATAATTGTCTCCCTGTCCACAGACACCCAAATGTTAATGGAGCCACTGTCCACAGCCACAGCTCCTTGTCACAGTATTCACCAAACTCAACTACCTCACAGAATCGAACAGAGACAAATCGACTACAGCAGCAGCAACAAAAAGATCCTTTGGGACAACTCTCTTTGTTTATTCCAAATACAGGTAAAAAAAAGCTTCATTTAATAGTTTCTTGACAATAGAACTTAGAATACACTGACTGTATCTTCTACCAAGGGGTAAGACCTCCTCTCTCCTAAAGGGGTGTCCTGAAACTGCATCTAATAGTAAGGCTTCAGTCCTAGATCTCTGGAAAGTGTGAAGTATCCCTTGCTTTTACTCCCAGGTTCACTCTGACCAGGAGTGCAAGTACCTATTAGGGTCCTGTCTATAGATCAAATAGATATGTTTGAAAATTATTAGTATTAGATAGGAATACTTGATACCATATATCATTTCTATTTAATAATAATCATTTCTTTGCACACAGTTATATAGTTTCAAGTAACTAATCTTAACACAAATGATTAACAATTCTTGTAATATTGTATTAAGTATAGTTATTAGAAACTATTATTGTTTGCTTAGGATTATGTGGGCAAATGAATGAATATTATTAAATAGAAATAATTAATTGAAACCATATAATTATTAGTAGTAGATAGGAAAACATGAAACCATACAACTGCATGCAAATATTTGTATTAGATAGGAATACTTAATATCATATAACAGTGTGAAAAAATATCTTAATAAATAACTACACAAAAAAACTAAATTTAAATGTACAATAAATACAACTCCCTAACCTCTAGCTATAAAATAACCCCAGATGGGTTGATATACCATTAAAATGAAGCAATCAATTGATTTAGAAGAAATATGCAATCCTATTTTTGATTTCTTTGATCTTGCAGTTGTTTTATTATGTTTATCTTGTTCTTTTCAATCTGCTTAGAGAAGTTCCCATTGTGTAATGGCTAAGTCCTGGTCTGCGGACTTGAAGTGAGTTCAAAATCCAGTTATACTATTATGTTCATTTTTGGGCTAATACCCTTGAGAAAGGCGTTGAACCTCATATCTCTCCAGTTAAATAGTATCACTGCTGTTCTTTTACAACGATGGCTTTGGCATTAAATAACCCACAAAGGAAAGAAACTCAAACTAAATCTATTTGAAATTCTTATTTAACTCTTTTGTTTACTTTAGAAATTTATGTTCACAAATGCTAAAAATAAGCTTCTTTTGATAGTATTATATTCATTTACAAATAGTTTTATTGTTATATCGTCATCTACAAATTCATAATGACACAATGATAAAGACGCACGCAGGGAGACTTCTTTAACAAAATATGTACCTCTCACTTTATTGCAAGGGTTCGAAAAGGGTTACTCAAGGTTTGCGTGTGAGAGGGAGCTGGAGATCGAACAGAAACTGCAATATTTTGACCCCCACTCTTATGGCCGTCAACGTTGTGTCTTTCTCGTTCTCCTGATGCTCAACTGGAGGCCCTGGGGTCCACTCTGTTGGGTGATGGCTTTCTTTACTGCATCTTATCAGCAACTTCTCTGGTCCCCAAACTCCATCGGGGTTCCCAAGGGCCCCTTCGGCTGGGTGTGGCTTTCCCTACCACCACTCGTCTATCTCCGACTCCAGCTCTAACTGGACTGATTTCTGTCTTGACTGAGTTATATAATAGTTCAACAGCCACTCGATCGCCCACTCAATCTTTGAAATCGCATGTTTGATCGTCATCAAGCGGAAATAACTGTCATGCAGTTCACAGGTCACTCTCTTCCGGTGCGTCAGTCTATGAGTGTACCATGGGAATTTTTTACCTCGTCCCATTTCATCAGCCAATTTCCGCCCACGCAATTTCCTCTCATAACTGCCATTAGAATGTGTCACTTCCTTCCGGTGCATCACCTTGGAATGGCATTTTTGGCCGGGTCAAAGGCCAAAATACAACATTATTGAAGAGTCTTTGTAGCTAATATTCTGGACTGTGACATTGTAAGTGAATTGGAACTCCAGTCATTACTATTACATTCACTTTTGGATTAATAGTTTTGAGAAAGGTATGAACCCCCCTTATCCCCACCCCCAGTTACAAGTTAAATAGTACTACTACTCTTCTTCGACAAGGATGGCTTTAGTATTAAATAACCTGTCATGGTTGATATGCCATTAAACAAACCAAATAAAAGAGCATTAAATTTTGAGTATGTAATGTATAATGAGAAACCTTGTAAAAAAATGAGTCCTTAGATATTTTGGGGTGTTTATGTTGTTACTTACTAAGCTTAGCTTAGTTTAGCACAAGGACAGAAGCATGGAGCACCCAGTGAAAACTCACTAACAATGGTTCCTTTTCTTAACTTGTTAACCATTATGCCAGAAGTCTCCGACCTTTCTAATCTAAAATTTGTTTTAACAAATTTCACCACTCAATATTTTGTTCCTTACAATAAAATAAATTATTATTGGTGAATAAGAATTAAAGTATTAATAATAGTATAATACTATTATATATATATATATATATATATATTTTTTTTTTTTTTTTTTTTTTTTTTTTTTTTCTGAAGAACCATCTTTATAAAAGTTGTTGATATTTTTTGTTTGTTAATTATTTCTTCTTCCCTCCTTCTCTGACATACTGCTTTACATCATAATATATTTACCTATTTGGATTATGTTTTTTCTGCTACCTTCATACTGTCGGATTTCAATCCATATTTACTTTCATACTGTCTTTTTGGAAAAACAAATACCAAATACAATCTTATACAACATTTAACATGGATGATTCCAAACGATCTATATATATATATATATATATATATATATATATATATATGAAAACTTACTTGTCGTTGTGTATTTCTCAATAGACAGTAGGTTTTGTCTCGTTTCTTTGTGAAATCCAACATTTTCAAATATTTTTCCACGTGCCAGACACGTTCTTATGATTTTTGAATTATGAATGCTATGTGCACGTTTATGTATCTTTTCGTTGTATATTTCTCATTTGCTCCTATCATCTCAGCAAACATCCATCGCTATGTGAACTATTTTGATATCCAAGTCCTGATGATGGTTACTGAAACCAAAATGTTAACGTCAACTTTGCATCATAATATATTTACCTATTTGGATTATGTTTTTTCTGCTACCTTCATATATAAATATATAATACTATTAGGGATATCATAGATAATTAAGTATAATATTATTAAATATATAGTATATGAGTATATAATACATAATTAAGTATAATATTATTAAATATATAGTATATAAGTATCACTATATAAGATCTTATAAATGTACTAATTGAATTTTAACCAATTGTGATTCTATTATTGGGATGATCACATGCATCTTCCATCAGATTGTTTTGTCAATGCTTTCTGCATCCACATTATGTTTTTAAAGATCTACAGAATAGGGATCAACACAAATTGGTCAGTACGTCTTGTGACAGATGAGCAGGTTAATAGAATTGAGTTGTCAAGGACGTCGACAACTGTAAGAATGTAACCACTCTCCAGTAACAATAACAATATGAGTTTTTATTGCAATAGGATTATGTAACTATAGTTACCATAGTAAAAGAAACTATAGTTACCATAGTAAAAGAAAAAGTTTCACACACTAGTTTAGAGAGAAACTAGTAAAAGAAAAAGTTTCACACACTAGTTTAGAGAGAAAAGACACATTGAGGAATTTGGCTGGCATTTTTGCTTCATGATAATTAGCATGGAGTTTTTCAGTTGCAAAGATGGTCTTGTTACTATCCAAAGATTTTTGGAGGACCAGAATTTTCTTAGTTCTTTTGTCAGACTTTTCTTTCTGTGGCAAGTTTCAAAATCTGACCTTTTTTTCCTTGGATTGTTTTCTCTGCATGGGGTAAAACTGTCTCAGAGTCCATATTAGATCAGAGAAATTTTTAGACCACAACTGCTGACTAGTCAACCAATCATAGATCATATATCACATTTCATTGAGGATCTAGCTTTCATTCACTTTAATTGAGAGGGAGGAAAAAAACAGCCTTGAGCACATGTCCACCGACATGTGGTCTCTGTCTTTTTGGTTTCACTGGGTACAATTTTAGAGAGGTCATTCAGTGCAATTTGCCTACACCCAAAGATAATACCTGGAACTTTTAACAGCTTTGATAAACTTATCCACTTAGTTGCTCCAATGACCTTTGCTTGAATTTGTAAACTCACTCAGTAGAATTAACCTTTATCCAACATTTTCATTCTAATGTTTTTCATTTTAACAAAATTATTTTTGACTTTCAAAAAACGATAACTTTTCTTGTTAATAAATTTTAAATGCCAATGCAAATCCTTGCTGTGTCATATAAGTGTATACTACAACCCACACACTCTCTCTCTCTCTTTTCCTTCTTTTTTATCCTCTTTTCTTGATAATATGATAGTTATTAGATTATGATTGCTATGTATACAGGACTATATAAAAATTAAACATCTCTTACAAATATTGCTGTATATTTTATTTTAAGCAGTGAAATCAATTGAAGACTCTAGTTGTCTGTTCCCTGGCAGTCCAGCCCAGGCTAATCATTGCTCCCCTTCAGAAGCGACTCATCTTGGCATTTTGAAACTTGATGATTCCAGGAATTCAAACAACTTTTATCCTTCCAATGGTTCACCAATTTCCAACCACATTCCTTGTGGCAACCAAAGAGGAAGACGCACAGGTATGTTAAGTTCCTCTTCTTATAAGAAGAAAAAAGCTTTTTTGTTTGTTTGTGTGGGAATTGGTAATTCTTAGAAATAGTCAAAAAAATCAAACAAATTTTTTTATCAAGACAAGAACAAAAAAATAGAATTAACAAAATTATCACTGATATTATAGAACAGAGGTCTCCCAACCTTTTTTGCCCAAGAGCCTCTAGGCTTAACTCAGAAGAGTCCAGGTCCCCGTACTTAGAAAGACAGAAAAAAAAACCTGCTAAAATCACACTGTAACAATCATAATTTATCAATGAGACATCTGATGATGTTTGCAATCACAAAAAGATGTAATATCAGGATTAAATGAAGAGGTTGACAAAAGGAGTACATCAGTCAGGTGATGATTTGACAGTTACAAATGTTACATATTGACCCCGGCCAAGCTGTCAAAAGAAGAAATGCACCTGTGTAAATAACAGGTGCATCTGGTCGAAGATATCAGGGAATCAGAGGTTAACCTTGACTGTCGACGGGTTGAATTGAGTACAAATGTGACACTCGCAAGAAGTAGGTGGGCGTCAAATTATTATATAATCCCGGCAACAGGAAGTTCAGATCAGTTGGAGAGAAGATGCTGGAGTGAGAACCATGTCCCAGCAGAGGCTGGGCCCCCAGGCCCCCGGTTGAGCATCCCAGAAGAACGGAAAAGAAATGCTGCTGGAGCCAGAAGAGTTGGGGGGTCAATATATTGCAGTTCTGTTCAGTCACCAACTCACCTCTCACACAATAATACCTTTCGTAACCCTTTCAAATAAAGTGAGAGGTATATTTTTCTAAAGAACTGTGTCCACTCGTCTTTATTGTGTTGAATATATTTCTGCATGCATCTGCATATGAGTATTATGTGGCTATACAACACAAACACAGCATACTCTTTGCTTGCTTCATTTTCGAGAACAACTGTTCATAGTGGTATGTAATGCCAAACATGTTTACAACTTTCTAGATGTGAGTGATAAGGTTGGAAGCTAGTGGTTCTTATAGAAATGAAAAATACAGCAAGCAAGAAACTTGAACTTCAAATCTTCTGAGCACTAAAGATCAATAAGTCTTGTATGCAGTTGTAATGGTCCTTCTTTACAGTCAACATCGAAAGGCAAAGAGAAAACTTTTAAGGTTGGGTGAAGGACCATACTGATGGGCCCCAAGAGCTGCTGGTTGAGGACATCTGACATTGAAGGATCAAAAGGATTAAAGTATTGAACACCTGACTCAAAATGGAAATTTTAAACCTGGTGAGAAAGATCTTGGTGTATCTGATGATGGGGGGAATATATATATGATGATACTTGATGACATATTAGATTATGGCCAAATGGTTATAATTGTTGGAAATGAACTTGGCAACTCCATTATCAAGTCCTAGACAAGACTGTGTTTGTGTTTCATTTCATGGTAATGCCCATGGTAAAGGCTTGAATCTTTTTCTTCTCTCCCCCCCCCCAGGTATGAGTTACTAGTAGGGTAGATTGGGCTCCTTAGACTTGGTAAGGCAACTAGTCTAAAAAAAGCCCATTTGGCTGGAGCTGTAGAATTCACTGACTGTATCCTTACAGAGTGGTAAGACTATCCCAATGCTTGTCTTTGATATGACACTAAACCTTCTAATGGTGAGGCTCCAAAAAAAATATGTATTTGTTACTATGTCAATTGAAAAGGAATGAGAAAACAAATGAATTGATTTCTACATTTAGAGTCACAGGGATGTCAATCCTGATTAAATAATGGTCTCAAAATGGAAATGGAGGATAATTATTGAAAGGGACAGGACAAAATATTGGGTACTTGATAAAGGTAAAGGCAACAAATATTATAAAATTTATGATTTAGGGTTTTATATCAGCAGTATTTTCTGGTCATGGTAATTCAATTTACAAGTAAAATACATCTTTGTTTTATTGGATTTATAAAATTATATATGGATTTTATTTTAGATCAAACAGATTATAAATTAATGAAGTCTAAAATAAAAAAAAATATGACAAATAATAAAATGCAAAAAAAATTTTTTAATAATAAAATACAAGAATAAAAAAATAAAAATAAAACAAATAATAAGACACAAAAATTAGAAAATAAAACATAATGAAATGCAAAATTGAAAAAAAAAAAAAAAAAAAATGAAAATAAAATAAAATATACCACAATTCCAGTTTCATCACTGAAAGAAAAACTCTTTTCATGCCTTGCTAGTTGACTGTACACACGTGTGGTGACAAACTCAAGAAATGAGCTTTCCATACTCTGTCACATTTATAATATTAATTCATAAGCTAAATAAAAAAGAACATTTCAAAACTGTATATCCCAAAAGATCTTCTGAGAAAAAGGAATATTTTAAAACTTCACATCAATTAAAAAAGATTCTGTTTAATTCAAACCTTTCAGAGATTTTCAATGAGTTAATACTTTTGTTTTCCTGGGGATTAGTATTTATGTCAAGTCATTTTTTTTAACAAAATGATGTCCCATTCATATAAGTGTCACTGTCATTTGTTTTTGTTTTTTTGTAGGTAGTGCCCATGCTGTAACAACAGCAGCAGCATCAGCAGCTTCTCCTGCCACTGTCACAATTTCTCATTGCCGTGTCCGTCAAGTTAGTGACCCTATTCTCCAGTTGTTACATCCCTTGCATAAGATTATCTACATTACTCAGGTATACAACTTTCCCACCTTTTATTTAAGTTGCTAAAGTTTGTTTATTGTTGATCTTTGAGGTGTGTGTAAAGAGATTAAAAAATTTCTTAAAAGAGAATATTTATTATTTTATTTTCATACCTTATGACTGATGGAATTTTGTATTTTTTGATTGCAGCTGTGGTTAGTGATTGAACTTATATAAAAATAACAGGGGATTTTAAATGCTGATTTTCAAGATGTGTTAACAATACCTTCACAAAACTCCCAACCTGGAAAATTGATGTGAAATACAATCTTCCTATCCTCTAAGTTAAGAATTATATTTGAAGCAAAAAATACCTAAATTTTTTATTTGTATTTAATGATTTTTGGTTTGTAAGATTATGGGGTTTAAGAAGGGTTTGTTATTCATGGTAGCAGTTGTCAATGAATGTAAGTTTTGTGAGATTTCTGAGTTTCATATCTGACTCCTTTTTCTTCTTTTTACCCCATTCACTTGTCTTCTTTTTATCTATGGAAGCAGTAAGAAAATTAAAGACAGAAGGAAAGAGAAAAATATACTTTTAAACTCAGACTTTATTTCAGAAGTAGAAATAGTCACAAGCCCATCAAAATATATTATAGAGTCGTTTTCAGTGAGTTATAAGTTTGTCATATGTTTAGATAGGTGTATTTTTGAATTTATTTGTGTTCTCTTTTTTATTTCTTTTTTTAATCCCTTCAAGATACAATATTATCTGAAATTTTTGGATCTTCATCTTTATTTTATTTCACTAAATTTCAGTCGATATGTTCATTTGGTTTTATATGTAGTTGTTGCTGAGCAAGTCACCCAGTAAGCTTTACTACCTAAATAGATACACAATTTACAGTTCACAAATCTGAATAATAAAATTTGGGTTTCACTCATATCAAAAAATTTAAAGCATGACTGAAAAAATCAAATTCTCTCTCTCATTCTCATATATATATATATATATTCTATTATTTTGGTACAAAATCCATTGCAGTTTTTAAACATCTACTTTAAAACAGTATATTTCAGCTTGACACTAGGCCAGAAGTATGGGGCACCCAGTGAGAATCAGTCTCACTAAAGAGAGTTTGCTAGCCTAGCTTATTAACCATTACACCACATAAGATGCCTCAGGATATCTCAGCTTAGAATGAAATTTATCTCTAACCCTATGAGTTCTGCAATTTTTGATTATTTCTTTGTAATAATAAAATCCATTTCTAATTTTCATAAATTTAAAAAAAAAACTTAGGAGTCAAGATGTGATTGTGTTGTATCTGAATTGATGTTACATTCGATTTGGCCATATTGGTGTCATTTATCAAAAACAGGGAATTATATATTGGATGTTTATATATCATTGATTAAAATGATTTGTATTTTATTTCCATTGACTCTCTTACAGTTGCCACCACCTCTACATCCAAATAGAAAGAGACGAGCAATTGAGCAGTTCAAGAGAGCTCTTTTTTCACCTCAGAGTACATCTGACAGTCTTAAAAAAGAATTAAAAAAAGTAAGTAGATTACAATATCCTGAATGAATGCTTACCAATGTCAAGACTAATATTTATGGTGCTGCTTGCTATATATTTAAAGACTTTTTTCTTGATTATTGATTTTCTCAAAACTTAAATAAAGAAAAGTACTCCTTTGATGTTTACTGTTCTATATGTTTGTAGTTGAGAGATTAATAGGATACCCATTGCTATTTTTGCTTTGTTGGTCGCGTTTAAAATATCCTGATTACATCCTTGGGGGGGGGTAAAACTATCAGCACCACAAAAAAGGGGTGTCCTGAGTATGAAATTTGTCACTGTCTCCCACTAGACAGGACTTGACACAAGTTCAATGACTCAAAGGTTGGCTTAAAGAGGGGATTAGGAGAGGGAAAGGTCAGGCACAAGCCAAGGCTTGAACCCTACTGGACTTTGCTGGTCATTGACCCATTTAGTGCAATGTGAGACTTGGACCCAAATCTGGGTCCAGGCACGTATGCCTGATTATAGCTTGAACTGGACATCAAGGTCCAGTGTTATACAAGGGTGTCAAAGATGCAGCTCACCCACTCAAAGGTGACCCAGCCGAAGCCAAGAATCTTTTGCCCTCAAGTCTGCCATTGGTTTCGATACCCATCCGGCATGAATGCCAGACGGCCCAGTTAATGTCTTGAGTATAGCACTAAATTGCATCTGGTGGTGAGGCTTTGTTTCTTTTGCTCTGGAGAGTGTGGAGTACCTTTTCATTTCCATTACTCCCAAGTCCACTGTAACTTGTTGTGGTAGTATCTGTTAGAGGTCATCTATGGGTCAAATAGATCTGTTTGAAAATGATAGAAATATGTGAAATCATATAACTATGTGCAAGCAAATGATTATTTTTAAATTAAAATAGTTACTTGAAACTATATAACCATGTATAAATTATTAGTATTAAATGAGAATACTTGAAACCATAGAATTGTGTGCAAATTATTTGTATTTCATAAGAGACTGGTCCATTGGCCTTAATAGGTAGAGTGATCACCAAAGGCCTGGGAGACAGGGGTTCAATTCCAGGTCAAGTCATACCAAAGACTCAAAAAATCGTACTTGGTGCTTCCTTGCTAAACACTCAGCATTATGAGGTACATATCAAGAGTAAAGTCAAGCAATCCAGTGAAAGGAGTAGTGCCCTCCCCTACACCTCAATGTAGTAGCTCTTGAAAAGAGAGCCTTTAGATCACTCTCGACTACAATTGCCACCTTTACTGACTTATTTGTATTTCATAGGAATGCTTGATATCATATAATTATGTGTAAAAAAAATTCTTGTAAAACAACTACACAAAAAATGTAAATACGAATATATGATGAATATGATTCTCTAACCCCTCAGCACAAAATAACCATTCGTCTTTATCTGAACTTTAAAAATATTTGCATTTTACTTGATGATGTGTTAACCTTTAGAGTAGTGAGTTCCCAAGCGTAAATTTATAAAAATGAAACTAGTGTAATCTCCTCATCATTAATCCAGTGTTACAGTGTTGGGAAAGATGAGTACCATCATTTCTACCAGGCTGAAAAGGTTACAATTGAATAAAACCAAATTGAATATTTTCAGCTTTTGACTGGTTCACCTGAGCTAATTGATCTTGGATGTGGACTAAACGATGGTCATTTCCAAGGACCCAGCACACTGAATTTCCATGGACATTCCCCTGGACAAAACTCTTTGGAAATTGGTCTGAAAAAGGAAAAGGAAGGTGAGGATTTTTTTCTTTTTTTTTTTTTTCTCTCTATTGTAATTTTGGTTAAGTAACAATAGGTTTGCACCTGTTATTTTTAAAAGATATATTAAGTTTTTTTTTTATTGATATGCTGAGTCACAAAATAGTTTTAGTTTGATTTCTTTGTTTTAATGGCTTATCAATATTCTAGGCCATTCAAAGCCATTCTTTTAAAAAAAACAATAATGGTGTGTTCAGACTCCAGTTGCACAATTTCATTCACTTTCAGATTAATACTCTTTTGCAAAATATCAACTTTGTTATCTTCCCAACTATGGATTAAATAATTACCACTACTGTTCTTCTACAAGCATGGCTTTAACATTAAATAACCCACAAAAGTTGATATGCCATTTACCAAAAAAACTAGAACCAGTAATGATATTCTTCAACCCATGGCTGGAGGGTGGATCTGGGAGCAGGGGTGGGGTTCATACTTTTCTCAAGAATATTAGTCCAAAAGTGAACAATAATAGTGTGAGTGGTGTTCAAAGTCACTCACTATGATGTCATGATCCAGCATATTAGCCACAGAGAGTGTGTGTGTGTGTGTATATATATATATATATATATATATATATATATATATATATATATATACGCACTCACACTGGAGAAAGTTCTCCCCATATCTCTCTCTTTCTCTCTCTCTCTCTCTCTCTCTCTATATATATATATATATATATATACACACACACACACTCATTCACTATATATAAATAGATGTCTTCCACATTTATAGTTTCTAAATTTTTGTTAATAACAAAATTCTTTTTTTAACTGTTGGCTTTGTTATGTTCTACCAAATTGATTTGAATTTTTATCTAAGAGATTTGTTAACTTTGACTTGCTGTAACACAAACAAATTTCAAAATTAGCAAATGAAGCTCTAACTCTTCAGTCATAATTCCTCAATTAATTTTATTACACTCTCAAATATCAGGAACAGATATTTTCTTTAAAAAAATTCCCTATGTTCGTGGGTCCTTTTTTAATTTTCTTTTTTTTTTTAAGGATTTTATCATATTAGTTACAAACCTAGTTTATGGACAGTATTTTAAGCAATGTTTTTGTAAGGACTTAGAAGTTACTAAACATTTTCAAAGAAAAAGAACATTTATTGCCCTCTGCTGGCTATTATTCTCATTACAAATGTAAACATGATTATTTTTTAATTCTTGATTCTCTAGTGACTAGAAAAAAGTCAGGACTTTGGTTTCTGACTTGGAAATTTTTGATTTGGGGTCTATATTATATGGTTAAAGATTAAGAATTGGTTTACATAGTTGACACAAAAAGGCAACATTAGAATTCTATTCATATTAGAAATCAAACCTCTTGTTTAGTTTAAAATTACAAAGTTTTTTGAATTTTCCAAAAGTAATTTGGTTAAAACAAATCATGGTGTGTATTATTTGTATCCACAAAAGATTTGGTGGTTATTACTCCATCAATTCTTGGATTACAATGACTGATGAATAAAAAGATGTTTAGTAAATTATAATAGAATTTAACTTATTTATTAATAGAAATATTCTAATGTTTTAGAGAGAAAAAATACATATATAATTGGGAGTTTGGGGGGCATTTTTGTGTGTGCGTGTGTGTGTGTGTGTGTGCACTCTTTTTGTCAGGAGTCATTTTTTGTGGGTGTATGTATGCACTTTTTTTGTAGGGGGTCATTTTTTCTGTGTGTACTTTGGTGGGGGGGTAATTTTAAGTTGTATTTTTTTTGTGTTTGTGGGTTTATTGTTTTGTGATTATTTGAAGATGGTAAAAACAAGTACAAATTGAGTACAGAGTGTTAAAATCTTTCAAAGATGAGTCAAATGTTTTGCAATATTTTAGTAACTTTGAATCTTCAGATGTTTTTGATAAAGTTGTGAAGATAATCAACCACGCTGAACAGTAAAATACCAAGCTTGCCTGATCTGGCAAAATCCTTGAAAACCCAAACTTAATTTCTTGAACTATTTGGTTACTGCACTAGGATTAACTGCACCTTTTACATAATAAATTTTTTTGGTTGCTTCTGCAGCGTTTTTGCCAAATTTTATCTCGTAAAGCATAAGTTTCCAAATTAGATTATGTGGCATATTTATCTGCGCGGCTTTCAAATCACACATGAAGTGAAGCATGCACAATATTCATCACCACACCAACTATCATGATACTACCAACCACAGTAGGTACCTTTTCCTAACTTATACTGCTTTGGTCTTGTAATATATGCACCTCAAACAAACCTGTACCAAAACATTGCAGAACTTTTGACTCACCCTTGTATTCATGCAATAATTATGCTATAAGAAATAAACATAACTAGATTGATTGTCCTACAATAGGTTTTAAGTTTAACAGGTTATATAGCTATGGTTTATTTCAATTTTTCTGAAAAAGCTCAACAGGGAAATAGAAAAATTGCTTTAAAAATCTTTTGCTAATTTCCATAAAAATTAGATATTTTACATTACTTTTTAATTATGTAACTTTTCTTTTTCAGTGTCGAACTGTGAATTGATTGATTGTGAAGTTGGAGTAACTTATGAGCAAATGCAAGCAATCATTGAAGGAGCCCTTATAGAGAGTGGTTATTATCACATGCCATCATTGGTAACTGACTTCTCTTCTACACCAACACGATTGAATTACTATTCTCGAATATCTAACCCATCCACCCAGACGAACTGAATTTCCAAACCAAATTGTTCATATCCTGATATCTTTTGATTATTATTTTATAAATAGGGGGAGAAGGGTGTATTTTGGAATCTTTTGATGTTTGAAATACCACAAAAAATACCACAGTAAAAATCTATTTTATTAAACACACACACACACAATTTTTGTTTCCGGTTTAAAAATCCCTTTTTTTATCTTTTTTTTTTGCTTTTTTTTTGCTAAATATCTTTATTTATATTTTTCAAAATATATGCTTGCCTATTTTTATCAAAAGATTATTTTTATTTAGATTAAAAAGATTTGATTTTCTTTTCTTTTCATTCAAATTTTATCAGATTTTTATTTTTTATTTTTGAATAAAGAAATTATTTTTTATTACTGATAGTTTAGTAAATCTCTAAACTAATCATTTTTCTTTTTTACATCTGTACTTTCTTTTCTGGTTCCCCGAGAAAATTTAAGCGCAAAGATATTATAAAATGTTTGATTATTTAAATGCTTTTGTTTCATTTCCCCCAAAATGGTAAATGAAATCAGAAGGAATTCTATTGAATAACTTTTTATGTAAGTGTCAACAGACACAAAATACTTAAAGTTGTCAGTTATTATTAAAATACCCTCACCCTTAATTGTTTTTGAGAATGTTCATAAAGAATTAAAGGAATTCATCATCGTCAAGGTACAGATTCTCTTGACTCTCCTCTCTCTATTGCCATCCGTCCCTGTTGGACATCACTCTCAGCGCAAGTCCTCTAGCTATACAGCATCTTATGTCTGCACACTGCTGACAAATATAAGTTTTTGTTGATTGGTCAACACTCTGGTGTGTGTCCCCTTATGTAAAGGGTCCATACAAGAACATTTCTTATATGTTTGTTCTTTCTTTTCCAGCACTTGGAGACGAGAGATAAACAGCCCTATAACTGCTGTTTTGTAGGGTGTTGCTTCCAGGATTTGTTCAAAACTGCACAGCATCATTGTGTAGTTTCCATCTTGCTTTTTCTCTCTGCATTTCGTTATTAATGTCGAGGTGGTGCAAACCTACAATAGTACTGACACAGTTACAACTTGAAAGAATTCTCGTTTTATTTTATCAGAGAGATCAGATTTCCATATGGTCGTTAACCTTTTAATAGCAGTCCATGCCTTACCTATGCATATGTTGACATCGCTTTCAGTCGATGAGATGCTGCTACTGAGATATATGATGAACTAGTTTACTAATTTCAAAGACTTGTCATGTGTGTAAAGGAATTAGTCTCCTTAAATGTTTTTGATACTTAATTTATATCAAATGATTTCAGTTTAGATTTAAACAATTCTGAACAACTCCTTTAAAAAACTGAATTGTCCTATTTGATTTCCATTTTCAGTTATTATTTTAAAACACGGTGGATCATTGATATTGCATTTTTATTGTTTGAGGTTGAATTTTACTGACAATCATTTAGAATGAAATTACTATTTAAGTCTTTTCTTTATTATGAGCCAAATTAATTTCAGAAATGAATAATTTTTATTTGGGAAGCTTTCAAATCAACAGTTTTGTTACTACTCTTGGAAAGGATTTTACTCTCAGTGCAAAAGATTTTTATTCAATCTTTGGGGTTTTTTTGGGTTTTTTTTAGATAATATTTTAAATATTTGAATTGTGCAGGCAAAAACAATTGAATTATAACAGAAAATAGCTTATTTAATGCCAGTGAATAAATATTTTTAAATAAGGTCCAAGGTAGATAAGAATAAATTTGTTTTTGGAGGGTTTTTTCTTGAATTTTATTACTCTTACCAATGTTGTAAACAATAATTATTCTTAATCTTCAAGTTTGTTTACTCTTATTAGACAGTATTAATAAATAGTTTGAAAAATAACATTAGTCAAAGGTGAAAGAGGCATAATATGTACTAGGCTTGATTTTATTTGGCCTAAGGATTGGCAATTTATATTGCAGCGATCTTCCAAGTTTGTGTGTGGGTGGTGATTTGCTTTGAAAGACCCGGATTTGAAATGCTTTTTATCTGGGTTGAAATATTAACAATTGACATAGGTAGGAAATGTGCAATTCTCTCAGCCAGCAAACAGACTCAATTCATTTTTCAACCTAGATTTCTTTTATTAAAATTAAAACTTAAAACCCAAATTGCCTCTTTAAACAATTTTTAATATGAAAATGACAAATACCTATTTTGTAGATAATCAGTTTTTAATTTAGGATTTTATTTTTCTGATATTTTAATATCTATTGCCACTTTTCTCTTCAGATTGTTGCTCATGTACTTAGTTCAAAACATTCCCAGATTTTTTTGTTTTTCATTTATCTAAAACCAAATTTAAGTACTTTTTCCTTTTTTTTTTTTTTCAAGTATTCTTTCAGTTTTTATTACACTTTTTATTATCTCTGAATGATAATAAACTGTAGAAATTATAATGCTGATCTCAACTGCCATTATTGTTCTTAACTTTGCATTGAGAGTAGGAGAATCTTTGTGGCATAATGGTTAACATGCTAGATTTCAACATGATTGGAAGCAAGTTCAAACACCAGTCATGCTATTTCATTCACTTGCAGATCAATACCCTTAGGAAAGGTTTGAACCTCCTTATCTCCAGGTTAAATAACATGACTACTGTTCTTCTGTAAAGAAGGCTTTGGCATTAAATATGTCATGAAGTTTGGTATGCCATTAAAAAAAAAGAAACCAAACTATCTGCATCAGGTTAATGACTTTACAGAATAATTTTCTCAAAACGTGCACTTGCTAATATGGCTGACATTTTGGAGGCTGCGGTATCATATGAAATGCCCAGCTATCCTAAGAAGATCTTGAATCTATTGTTCATTTTGTGCCCAGGGCACCAATGGAAATAATCTTGTTGTTAAACCTCTGCATTTGGGATTGGTCAATCTTTAGTTTATCTTCGTTACTTTTTTTCAATCTTTTTTTCTTGTCATTCAGACATTTTCTGGAACAGCAAAATCAACAATGTGTCCTTCTTAACAAATATCAAATTAGGTTGACAATGATTGATAATATGGTCTGTCTTTACAGTCAAGTCCCGCAAGATTTCATTGTTATACACTGCTTTTTGGTTTGTGCTGGTCTCACTGGTCTGTCACTAGAGTACTATATTCTTTGTTCAGGTTCCTGTTGAGATTTTAAAAGACTTTTTCATGGTGGTTGTTTAAATTTCTTTTGTGAAAGCATTTCATACACACTGACAATGTGTGCACTGTTCTCCACTTTTGTCTGTCACTCTTCACAGTCTGTATAAATAGACTTCTTTGCAGAAATGGTTGATAACGCCTAATCTTGGATTACTTCAATGAAACTCTCATTCTTTCTTTTTGGTTCTCCTTTGGATAATCACAGATAAGAGTCAGATTTCTGATGTTAGCAAGATCTCTGGAAAATTCTCTAGGGATATTTATTTCTTGCCACTGAGTATCCAGTGACTCCCCCAATCTTATTTTATATTGTACCTTAGCCTCTACATTTTCTTTCTCTATCCCAAACAAGTGGGAGGAGTCCCTGTGACTTTACGGCTGAAGTGCTGGACTGCAGCCTCATAGTAAGCGAGTTTTAACTCCAGTCACACTATTACATTCACTTACAGACTCATATTCTAGGGAAAGGTATGAACCCCCTTATCCCCCCAGCTATGGGTTAGTATCACTGTTGTTTGAATAGGATGGCTTTGGCATTAAATAACCCATGACGGTTGATATGTCATTGAACATAAAAAAAACAAATTAAACCAAATCAGGGGAGTCCCGATGGTATAATCACTAAAGTGCTAGACTCTGGTATTGAAGTGAGTTGGAACTTCAGGTAGGCTATTACATTCACTTTCCAACTAATACTCTTTGAAAATGAATTACCTTAATTCCCTCCTATGGGTGAAATAGTATTATTGCTGTTCTTTTACAAGGATGGCTTTGGCATTAAATAACACACAAAGTTTGATATGCCATTAAACAAAGAAACCAAACCAACCCCCAACCAAAGGCACATATATTGTAGTCATTCTTTATTACTATTGCTAAGTTAAAAAAAACAAACTTCTATCATCCCTTGTTGTTTGTATGTATAACCTGATGATATTTACTATAAGTTGCAATGATTTGAACTCCTCTAAAAGATTCCTGCTTGTTTTATCCATTTCAAGTATCTCCTCTTGTGTTCAAGCAACAATGATAACACTGCCAAATTTTATTTGCATGGATAAAGTTTTGTAATTTCAGTTTTAATCTGTTGAAATTCATCCCACAAAACTTCTTCATCTTGTTCACAAAAATATCGTCAATTTAAAGGAACCCTTAAGTCCATTTTAATTTAGATCAGATATAAATTGATTAGAAGACAAAATGAGCTGATAGCTTGACAACATCACACCATCAACAGGCCAGTATTTTGTGGAGGCATCTTAAGAACACTGAGGATACCAATATTAGACTAACTTGGGGACAACTCTCCAACTTTTGGATTAGAATAACTCTAGATGTCTGGAAGCTTTGCTAGAAAGCAAGATCAGACTCTGGAGGATCACTATGTCCAGGAGATTCCTCTTGAAAATGTCTTTGGCTGACTTTGTACTTCTTACAGACCTTTAGGCATTTCTCACTTCATCCACCTTAAAGAGATCCATCAGGGACCATAGATCTGTGGATTTCTTCACTACTTCTCTGGAGTTGGTCTCAGCCCAGGAGGTCAAGATAATTGGTCAGAATTCCCTGCTCCCTTCGAGAAATCTTCCATTCTCTGTGTGAGCTTAATTTCAGCTACTATCTTCGAGGCATCCTTAGTTTCTGTCTTCTAAAGTTGCTCAATATATGGCATGCCTCCCACTACCCTCTTATTCTTTTTATCACTTGTTTTTCTGGTTTTAAACTTCTTGCATTCTCAATTGCATATAAAGTTTGCTATCACATAAAACAACTACACAATGGATTGACCACTTTTACAGTTACGGTCATGGTATGATTTAGTTTTAAGGTGCTCTTCAATTGGTCAGTGATAATGTTCAACTGCTAGTCTCCCTTGGGCTCCACTAGTCACGTTGTCTCGTGATAGCTAAGTTGGTAGAGTGGAGGACTGTAGTATAAATCAAACCAACCAACCAATAGTTGCCTCCTTTCATGCAAATCTTATTTTGTTCTTACGGGTACCTGTGCCTCTGATGTGAGAGGGCACGCTGCAATTTCAATTCCTGCTCATATAGTTTGCATACATAATTGCCCTAAACTGTAACCATTATTGGGGCCTAGAATCTAGCATGAAATTCTGTTGAGACAGATTCATACTCTAATTATTGATTGAAGTTGTAACCAATACTATTCATGCATTGGAGTGGTTAGTCCAACAGTGCAACCCCCCCCGTTTTGACCACACTGCATAGCTATCCACCATACCATTAGGAACTCTTAAACAACATTCCAGCCAGTCCTGGTAAGGGAAATTTGTGGGATATACGCAATATGTGTGAAGTGTGGCCTGGCTGAGAACCAAGCAGAATTGCAAGCCGATCAGCCAATACAAGCTGAGACAAGTGCGGGAAACATTACCGATTCTAACTATGAGAATGTAAAGGATGACTTATTGTTATACACAATATTGTTATATCTGTTGTTAGATATATAAAATTGTCATAGTTTTCTCAATGTATGAGTGTTCAACAGTTCTGTTATAGATGGAAACAGCTGTATTACTCACACAGGTGATTTTGTTGTTAGTGACAAAGGTTTACTTAAGATCAGCCACACTTTTTGGATTAGCTGATAACAAAATTATAATACACTTGTGTGTTACAGATTCTCTTGGCAACAACAGTCAGGTTTTCAATTCAGTGTTTTTCCTTCTCTTAGACTGGTTGCCTTGCCATGACTAGACTGCCTAGACTGTCCTACTATTTTACTCATAGTTGAGGGGCAAGTGGAGAAGACACCAATTCATGCCTTGCTTAAGGATGTTAGGGCAAAGTGAAATGCAAAGAGTCTTATCCTGTATTTGAATTCCGCTTGATGAGTCTATTTCGTTACAATAAATTAACTATTATTCAAGAAGCACCTCCGCCTGTGGATGAAATAAAAATTTATTTGATAACAGGAATAATGAAATCTAAGGGGAAAAAATCTGACAAGAAGTTTGTATTCCCCAATAAAATGTGCATATTAATTTTGTTGTATGATTTTTTAGCCCAAATTTAAATATGTGGAGTCTTCAGTGAGGAATGAATAACAATGGCTTTTGAATTAAGGACTCCAACCAGTCAAGGTTGGTTGGTTGGTTTTTTAAATATTGTGCTGCTTTTTAATGCCAAATTCTGTTATATATATGATTTGTAAGCAAATAGTTTGTAGGTAACATTTTTGAATGAGTTTTAGCTCATTTGTTTGCACACAGTTAAATGGTTTCAAGTATTCCACTCTAACACTAACAATTCAATTGAACATCAGATTTGCACACAGTTAAATGGTTTCAACTATAAGTAAGATTAATAATTTTATTTTCTAGCACCGTTAAGATAGAATAAAGTTGGGTACTTGTTAATCACAAATACAATTTGAAAAATGCAGTCAGAACAATCCTATAGTTGCTAGGACTTGACATGAATAGTCTCTCCAACCTCCTATCTAGCCCTGTAATGTCCAAAGTGGAGTGTTACAGATCACATGACCACCTTGCCACGAGTGTCGTGTCCTGAAGCATTACAAATCTCCACCCATGGTCAACATGTGGCTTCGTAGGGTGGAAGGGACTCTCTTATCCCTCTACAGAGGTGCAGTCAGTATATTCTACAGCCTCAGCCAACTGGGCAGGCCAACCAATCAAATGCTCCGATATAATGTATATTTCATTAGTAATAAACATCAGCAGTGAAAATTTTCACTGCTGACCTTTTCAAGTTCTTCTTCCCACTGAACTAGATTTTTATCTATGATATCCAGAATCTTTTATAAGTCATTTTTCAACCTTAGTTACTTATATCAGTTTACTCTGCTACTTGTGACTGGAAACCGAGAAGGTTGACAGGCAGAATTTATTTTCTACATCTGCTTATTTTTATGCTTTTATCTCTTGTACACAAAAAAGTTTCTTCATCTGCCTAACCATTTTCTGCTAAATTTTATTTATAAAAGGAACGATTATCTTATATGATAAAGAAATGCAGTTTCCTTTTCTTCTGGAGAAGAGTCCTCATAGCACAGTGGCTAAAATGCTGGACTGCGACATCAGAGTAAGTGAGTTCAAACTCCACTTGTGCTATCATGTTCACTTTTGGACAAATGCCCCTTCAGAAATGTTTGAACCCCCCCCCAACAAAAATATTGATTAAATAGTATCACTACTGGTCTTCTATGAGAATGGTTTTGGCATTAAATACTCCACAAAGGTTGACATGCCATTGAATAAAGAAACCAAACCAAACCTGTTTTTATTTTTTTTGCTTGCTGGTGGAGATCTTTATTTACATGAGGCGGACAGAAATTTGATATTTCTTTATCATCTCTAATTTTCAGAGGAAACTTTAAATAGTTGTTTTCATTTACTTAAAGTTAAGAATTTCTCTCCCAAGAATTTTATGTTGAAGCTCTTTTTTTTTTATTTTGATTTCTTAGAATAAAAACTTATTTTCTCTTTTTACTTTTTCAAATCTCTTTCTGCTTTTGAGATATTCTTTTCTTTTTCTACATCTGCATTATAATAATTATTTTCTACATTATAATAATTATTTTCTACATCTGCATTATAATAATTATTTTCTACATTATAATAATTATTCTCTACATCTGCATTATAATAATTATTTCATTTGATGTCTGAAATTTATATTATCTCATCACCTGATAAAACTTTAATGGTTAAAGGATTCACACCCAATGAATCTTTTGAGCGTTTAAGAATTAATAACAAGTGTTTATTAGCAAGAAGGTGTTTGTATTTACCCAACCACTCCTCACAAGGTCAATTTTTAAGTGGTGTAAAGCTGGTATGAATTCAAAGTTTTCTTTCTAAACAAGTTGCCATTACCAAGGTTAAAGAGCACAGTCTGCCCTACTATTTACCCATAGCTGAAGGAGGGGGGGATATTTGGATGCATACCTTTCCAAAGAGTATTAGCAGTATGAGAAATGTAAACCACCTCATTCAGGATTTCAACTCTTGTAGCTGTATCCACTTTACTATGATAATGATTGTTATGCCACAAATGACAAATATTTTGAGACCGTGGAATTTTTTCTTTTTTTTTTTTCTTTTTTAGTTCTTTTTTTCTAAAATTTTTATCCTTTTTATGGTTTACTATTTTTTCTCTCAAAGTTGTAAATAATGAATTTCTGGTAAAATCCAGGATTTCAAAGACTTATTCACACGATGGGTGCAACAATCTTCCTATCTTCTTTACCTTTCCAATCACCTCTGTCCATCTACCCTTTCACTGGTCAGTGGGCAAATTATTTTCCGGAAATTTTCAAAATACAGGATATGATCAAACAAGTCGATTAATCATATAAAAACAAACAAAGAAAACATGATAACTTGATCAGCAGTTGAATATCATAATACAATAGTATGAAAAGAATAAAGCATTCACTTTTAATTAGGATATTTTGAAAAACAACCGTTACACAATTCTGCACCATAAAGCCCCCCCCCCGTGATGTTTTTATACATTAAGATTGAATTGGTCAATGAGCAGCCTATAGGAAAATGCCTTTCATTGAACTACCTCTAAAACAACACAAATGCCACCCTGCCTGTGTACTGTTAGCGATAAAATTATTGCTCTGCCTGCAAAAGGGTCATGTTTCATAAATATTCATTCTTAACTGCATATTTTTCTTCCTAATCTTTTTCTTTCTCTTGCCTTGTCTCTTTCATTCTTCGTTGTGTCATCCATTTTCATTCTCTTTCATTTTAGTTTTACACTTTTTCTTCTTTTGTTAATTTTTTTCTTTTTCTCCATCACCCAATTTTTTTGTTTTGTTTTTCTCCATCATCCAATTTTTTTGTTTTGTTTTTCTCCATCATCCAATTTTTTTGTTTTGTTTTTCTCCATCATCCAATTTTTTGTTCCCAAGGAAAAATCCTGTTACCAAATGATTATTGTCTGATGCATTTTATCTTTTTTTTATGGCTGATTTTAAGAACTCATCCAATTAAAGTTGTTGAGAAAAATGTTTATCATAGAAATTTTACTTTTATTTTAGTTGCATTTTTTTTTCAACACAAATTTCAAACTAATATATCACCAAGTGACCAGGCAATAACAAATTCAATTCTTCAAAATAAATTTCATAAAACAAAATCCATCAATCCATAAAAAGAAGAGAAATCAACCTATTCTACGCAACAAATTCTAATAAAAATTATTTAAATAGCTTCAAACACGTCCTTTTTGATTTTAAGATTGTTACTAGTGAAAGGAGTCAATCATTTTAATTTTCATAATCTGCTAATTTGTGCTTAAATAAATTTTGTCGACATCATCAGTGAAATAAATTTCAGTTACATCAATCAACACCAACCCAAACTCTCTCTCTCTCTCTCTCTCTCTCTCTCTCTCCCTGAGAGCTTTTTGTTTTAATTTCTTGAGTTATTCATTCTGGATTTTTTTGTCTCACTATTTTTTCTCTATTAAAACTTCATTGATTGCACAAACATCATCAAATTGTGCTGATAGCATAGATTCTTCTGATTCTCTCTCAATATCAGTAAGTCCACTAGACGGCATCCAGTGTTCACACAGAGCTGATGAATGTAAATTTTTCCTGGTCGGACAAATGCTTGAGTGTCCGTGTGTAGTAATCCATAAGAGAACATCGCTTATGAGTTTATCCTTACTTCTCCAGCTGGACTCGGCTTATCTTGTTCTCCTTACTTGGATGGTTTGTGAGATGGGAGGTGAGTAGCTGTACAGATGCTGTTTTCTGGATTTGTTCAAAACCGAATGCAGCATCCTTGTATAGTTCCAATCTAGCTTTTTTTCCAACGCATTTTATCAAAATCCAAATGATGCAACCATACTGTAGTACTGACATGGCTACAGCTTGAAAGAATTCCCATTTTGTTTTACCTATGCGTAGGTTGATATCGCTTCTAGTAGATGAGATATTGCTACCAAGGTATATGAACTGGTCTACTAATTACCATTTAATGAGAAAATAACACCGTCTTGATTAAAATAGATGAGATTTTTCTTTTCCTTTTTATAGAGTAAAATAAAATGATAGATGATCTGAATTATTCCGATTTTTTATACAAATCCTTCGTATTTCCCAGCACCAAAATAAATTGAGATAAATACAGAATGTTTGTTGACAACATTGTTATAGCAATTGTTTCTTATGACAAAAGATAAACCAAATCCACTGTCCATATATTGTCACTAGTTGATGTAAATAATGTTTTAAATAATAAAAAAAGTGACAAATGAATTCGATCCTTTTTTTTTGTTTAAATGAAAAAATGTTTTTTACTTAGATTTCCTCTGTTTTTGCTGACTGATGTTCATAAAATGGAGCAACAAACGGAATGTGACCAAAAATAAAACCTTTTGTTTAAAAAAGAAAAAAAATCAGATCCGTCCAAAGTGATTGTTTTTTTTTTTTTTGTTTGTTTTAATATATTTACTATTTTTCCAAAAATATAAATATTATCATGTTATCTATGTATCTATATTGTGAATAAAAAGTTTGTTTTTTTTGCCTGACTTCTATCATGTTGTTTGTTTTATATATATATATATATATATCCATAAAGTAACAGATTATTATCAGACATATCTTGCAAAACTTGTTTGGTTGTTAGGGGCATTACTCATGTCATATGTCTTGTGCAGTAATAGCATAAATGGTGGAGCACAACCCTCTCCAGATGTGGTTTAAATTCAGTTTTCCTTCTCCTAGACTGGTTGCTTTACCAGGGTTAAAAAGCCCAATCTGCCCTAGTATTTACTCATAGCTGGAGGGAGAATAATTGGATTCACACCTTTCTCAAGAGCATTAGGACTCTGTGAAATACAAACCACTTTGTCCAAGTTGCTGATTCCTCTTTCAATGACAACAATCGTTACACTATAAGCAAGATTTTACAAATATATGGATATATTGATTTGGATTATTGAGAAAAACTGATCATGATCTAGATTCCTACTCATAGGCTGAATTCATACAAACAGTACTTATTTGTTTCAATCTCTACAAGA
This sequence comes from Sepioteuthis lessoniana, assembly GCA_963585895.1. NCBI lineage: Eukaryota > Metazoa > Mollusca > Cephalopoda > Myopsida > Loliginidae > Sepioteuthis > Sepioteuthis lessoniana. Next base: position 173,548 of record OY757920.1, read on the forward strand.
ATACTAGGAGTACTCAATTTCAAGACTTAATGGACAAAATGAACAATTTTACCAAAGACCAACTTTATATTGCTGAGTGTTAAGCAAGGAGGTATCAAGTAACATTTTTAAAGTCTTTGGTATGATGCGACCTGGGATTGAACCCAGGTCTCCAGGACCATCGGCAAACACTCTACCCACTAGACCAATTGCCAAGGGTATTAGATAAAAACAATAGCTTTGAGAAAATTGTATTATACAAAAAATCAAAAGCGTTGTTTTTTCTTCTTGTGTTTTTTTGTGAACTGCAACAGGAACAATTTCTCTCCAAGCAGCGATTTTACTTCGGCATGGATTCCAGCCAAAATTAGATCAACTCCCACAGCGGAAACGATCTGAGATAGCTAAAACACTGCCATTTGGATCAAAATACACAACGTGGCGAATGGTAGCAGTTATCTCAGATTACAAGCTGAGCCAAAGGATTGAATGTCGGTGAAAATTCCCAAATACCAACTCCAAGTTCAACCAACTTTATATAACAATGACTAAACTTTGTGTTAGTAAGTTTAGAAAAAAAATGACCCTTGAACTTGATTTGAACAATAGCTGATTTGGGATGTATTTTTAGTTTGGGAATTGGTTTGGATTTTGAAAAGATGTAAATATAATGACAGAGTTTGGCATCATAAGTTTAGTAATTGTTTGAACTGCAAAGAAAACGAATTGACTCGTATTCTGAGGCAAAGCACCCAAGAAACTATAGCAATCAACCGATAGAGAACAGTGTCAACTCACATCTGTAAGCACTCATCAGTGAATTACTCCAACATTTCACAAAGTTGCTAAAGTTAACTAAAGGTCGACACACATATAGTCAACTGTGCCCTGTTTTGTATAACAATAGAAGCCATACGATAATTGATTGTATTTCACTTGCTATACTGTTATTATATTTAATCACTGGCATTGTTGTTCTTCCCAATAAGGGGTCTACTTATCCTGTTCATAACATTCGTCACCAGAGGAGATGACCACGGCTTATCTGTCAGGAAAACACCTGTTTCCTCGCCCTCTAAGAATTGCAACACTTTTTTGAAAGTCAAGCTTGACAATCGACGAATGAAACTGTGCCTTGGGACAATTCGAATTGTAACCCCACCACCACCACCACCACATTCCGACAACTGTGTAGAGAGTAAGATTTCACACAGGTTCGAACTGAGTTTCGTGTCGATCAGAAATACAAATGGAAAGTGGAGAGTGAAGAGGGTTGAGTTCATATCATACCCTACTTGTCGTGAAAGATTTGAGTAAATACAACTTTTGTTAAGATATGTTATTATTGCTCTTCTGTGATTTTTTTTTTTTTTTCAGGCAAGTCTGACATTGCAAATCCAGCCCTGACCGATACGTCTAGCTTAGCCTGGGAATTTTCACCGACATTCAATCCTTCGGCTCAGCTTGTAATCTGAGATAACTGCTACCATTTGCCACGTTGTGTATTTTGATCCGAATGGCGGTGTTTTAACTACCTCAGATCGTTTCCGCTGTGGGAGTCGATTTAATTTTGGCGGGAATCCACGCCGAAGTATAATTGCTGCTTGGAGAGAAATTGTTCCTGTCGCGGTTCACAAAAAAACACAAGAAGAAAGAAAACAATGCTTTTAATTTTTTGTATAATACAATTTTCTCAAAGCTATTGTTTTTATCTTATACCCTTGGCAATTGGCTAGTGGGTAGAGTGTTCGCCAATGGTCCGGGAGACCTGAGTTCAATCCTAGGTCGCGTCATACCAAAGACTTTTAAAATGGTACTTGATACCTCCTTGCTTAACACTCAGCAATATAAGGTACGTATCAAGGGTAAAGTGGAGCAATCCAGGGAAAGGAGTAGCGCCCTTCCCTACTTCTTGGTGTTGTAGCTATTGAAAAAGGAGCTTTCAGGTCGCCCTCGACTGAAGGGAGACAACTTTACTTTTATATACGTATTTACAGAAGTGTATAGAATACAAAAAGAAAGAAAAAGGTCTTATGAAACTTATTCGTTCGTTTGGAAATGTGACAGATCAAACAGAAGGTGTAAATTATTCTCCCTCCAGCTATGGGTAAATAGTAGGGCAGACTAGGTTCTTCAGCCTTGATAAGGCAACTAGCCTAGGAGAAGGAAAACTCTGAATTCAAACCTGTTAAACTGCGCTTAAAAATTGACCTTGTGTCATATCCTGCCCGAGCGGAGGGAAAAAGGAGGTGCCCGTGGTGTAATGGTTATCGTCATAGGAAATGGACACGGCGACTCGAGTTCAAATCCTGGACGAGACTGATTGCATTTCACATAGCATTAATACCCTTGTGAAAGGTATGAATCCAATTATTCTCCCTCCAGCTATGGGTAAATAGTAGGGCAGACTAGGTTCTTCAGCCTTGATGAGGCAACTAGCCTAGGAGAAGGAAAACTCTGAATTCAAACCTGTTAAACTGCGCTTAAAAATTGACCTTGTGTCATATCCTGCCTGAGCGGAGGGGTTGGTAAATTTAGTAAAGGAGGCGACTATCGTTTCTTGGTTATCTTAATAAAAATATTTGTTCGTTTCGGCTTTTGCTTTGAACTCTCAGTTCTGAACTAATCTTGACTTCGCCCGAAATTCTAGGACTATTCTCAATTCTCGGATGGGTTCTGCACTGACTTCTTCTCTGTCTCTCTTGATCTCTCTTCTCTCGTCTTCCTTGATCTGATCTCTATTCTTCTATGGGCGCTGCGTCCTGCTTATATAAATTGGGGGTGGGGTTTCGGCAACCTGTGGGCACGCCCATGCATAATGATATGTAAATCGCCAAGCTAGCCAACTTTCTGCACATATGGTCGACGTTTTGTTTAAAAAGGTACTAAAATTTGGATTTCGTACTGCGCTGATTCTTTTCAGGCAAACAACCCTTAAAATAGGAGAGAGAAACATATATAAAATGAACAATAATAATTAGGCAAACATGAATAATTGTTTTCAGCTAGTTGTCCGCCACCTTTTATGTTGGGGCTGTAGAATATGTCAATTTCCCCTCTGCAAAGAGGTAAGATGCTCACTCCGTGTTAATGCACACAAAACTGAATTTATGCGCTTTAATCAGAAAGGCGACATCTTCACACTAGACGGAACCTCCCTGAAACTGGTTGACAAATTCACCTACCTAGGAAGCAGCGTCTCATCAACCGAAAAAGACATCGACACACGGCTAACGAAGGCATGGACAGCTATCGATAGGCTTTCGATTATATGGAAATCAAACCTGACCGATAAAATGAAACGCAGTTTCTTCCAGGCTGCGGTCGTGGCGATACTACTATATGGATGCACTACTTGGACGCTGACTAAACGGTTGGAGAAGAAGCTAGACGGCAATTATACAAGAATGTTGAGAGCAATATTGAACAAGCCCTGGCAGCAACACCCCACAACGCACCAACTATACGGTCACCTACCACCTATCACGAAAACTATACAAGCTAGACGAACCAAATATGCCGGACACTGCTGGAGAAGCAAGGACGAGATCGTAAGTGATGTACTCCTGTGGACCCCCGCATATGGCCAATCAAAAGCAGGACGACCAGCTTGAACATACATACAGCAGCTATGTGAGGATACGGGATGTAACCCTGAAGACCTGCCAGAGGCGATGAATGATAGGGAGACGTGGAGAGAGAGGGTCAGAGATATCCGTGCTAGCGGCATGACATGATGATGATGATGAATGAGTTTTCGGGGTATGACACTCAACCATCTGATGGTGTGGCTCCAGTAGAGTTATGGAGAATGTGGGGTACCCCTTCATTACAATTACTCCCAGGTCCACTCTGACCCGCTGTGATAGTACTTGTTAGAACACCTTTTTTGAGTCAAATAAAACTCTACTATCATGTATTATACTTGAAACCATTTAACTGTGTGTAAAAAATGATTAATATTTAATAGAATTATTAGATTTAAATAGAAATACTTGAAACCATTAAACTGTGTGAAAACAAATGAACTCTTACTCATTTAAGAATAATATTATCTACAAACTATTTGTTTACAGGTGCCCGTGGTGTAGGAGGTGCCCGTGGTGTAATGGTTATCGTCGAAGGAAATGAACATGGCAACACGAGTTCAAATCCTGGACGAGACTGATTGCATTTCATGTAGCACTAATACCCTTGGGAAAGGTATGAATCCAATTATTCTCCCTCCGGCTATGGGCAAATAGTTGGACAGACTGGGTTCTTCAGCCTTGGTGAGACAACTAGTCTAGGAGAAGGAAAACTCTGAATTCAAACTCTGCTTAAAAACTGACCTTGTGTCATATCCTGCCCGAGCGGAGGGGTTGGGTAAAAAAGAATTTGCTTACAATTTTTTTCTTACGGTCTCCTTGTTTAAATTGGTTAATTCTGCTAGTTATCCTTGCCTTCAGTTCATCTTTGGTGTTGCATAGAGTTGGTGTTGCACAGGGGATTGCAATCTCAGGCGAGAGACAGTCAGATGTTAGGAATGATGTGGTAGGAGAAATTTTCTGACAGCTAAGACTGGGTTCTCCTGTTTGTTTGACATGGCGCAGAGTCCTGTTGCCAAATGTAGGGTCTTTCACCAGTCGCCCTTTCGATCCAGGGCAGCACTGCCTCCTCCAAGTACTTGATATAGGCCTCCGTGTTGAATCTGAGTCTATGTGGGAAAATAAATGGAGGCATAATGTCACCATCAATATTAAAAACTGCAAACACCATGATGTGGATTGGATGTTATCTTTTCATCAATATCAATGTCTTGTGAAGACAGAAGAAGCAAGTGGTTGTTTTGTGAGTTCACCATTTGACCCTGGTAGAATTTTTTCTCATTTGAGAAAAAACAAAGCAGGTTCGGTTGAAGGAGTTTCTACAGAAGCTTTGCAGCACGATCTTTTTTTTTTTTTTGTTCTTCATGGCCTGTAATAAAAAAAATTGACCCTTTTTCATGAGAAATAACGAAGGTCTTCATGCATTACCTGCTTGATGAAAAACTTAGAAATTCCTATTTCTCTGGCTATGAACCTAGTTGACTTGCTGGGATTGTTGTCAACCATGGCCTGGATCTTACCAACAAATTCGGGAGTTCTTTTCCTATCAAAACGATCTGAGAGGCTTCCGAGCTGCCGTACCGTCGTAATCGACTTTAAACTCATCCAACTCTTTTCGAATCTTCACCAGATTTCTGAAACTGATACCGAAAAACTATAAAATTTTTGCATTGCAGCTTCCGGGTGATTGTCAAACAGCAAAATATGCCGTTTCCAAATTTCAAGAGGAGTGAATTGCATCATAGCGCTGCTTTCCACACAGACAGTGTCTAACTCTACTTTTTGCTGCACAGTAAACAAAACATGAAACAAACAAAGCTCACGCACAAAATTAATAATATAAAATGGAGATAATTTAACCATCCTACTATATATATATATATATATATATATAAGTAATGTAGTTTTCTATATCTATAATAAAAAAGTGCTCCATATCGATGACAGAGCATATATACCTAATTTAGGATAGTGTAGACACAGAGTCAACGGAACTTGGTGACTGTCAGTTTCTCGCCTTTGGAATCATCTGTCCAGATTTTGGTTACCAAACACTGTTAACTCTGTGTCTATGCTATCCTAAATTATTTATTTATATATAAATCAAATTTTGTTAAAGATTACTGACAAGGTTTGTTTTAACTGTATTTCTTACTCATTTTATCCTATTTTCACAAACCCATAAAATCAAGAAAATTACGAGTTATCCTCTGTGTGCCCGGCTGTGTGCCCAGATGTGGAGAGGCTGAGGGTAGAGGGAGAAGGCAGGGCGGAAGGACTTGAGCATATGACTCGGGCACGGAGAGAGGCAGAAGTGACGAGGGTCTCCACGAGGCGAGACTTGGCTAAAAAGACAGCCTGGTAATAGAGGGTGTTAGTAGACCATCCAACTCTACAAACAGAAACAATAAGACAATTTTGAGCCCTACGCAACCAAACGACCACTGCCCTCTTAAAACAGTCTTAAACATCTTACCACGTTACTTATTCTTTCTAACGACCCCTATGGGGATCTCGTTAAATTTCCCATAGTATGTCATTCAAGAATCTATTGTGTGCATACATGGACTGATATGAGATGAAATAATTAAGTCATAGAACTTTCTTGGGATGAGTTAACACTACATTTTCAGTTTATCATAGATGAAGGTTTTAGATGACAGTTTTTTTTTTGTTGTGGTTTTTTTAAGGAAGAATCAGCAAGACTCCGACTTCACCGCTGGAAAGGCTCTCTGTATATTTCTACTCGTAATGTTTATCATTATAGGAAATAAAATCTGTGAACGAAGTTAAAATGCTGGATGAGGCTGAAAATTCCCTGGGGCAGGAAATTCATTATAGCTATAGAAGTAAAATGCTAGTAGAAAAGCATAAATCCTGACTCATGACAACTCTGCTCTTTGGTGTTTATCTATCCGCTTATCAAGTTTAACTTCCAAACTTTAGTTCAGCTTCTTTTCAATCTGCCATAGAATTTCAATGGCCGATTATTTTCCTTTGGCATACTCTATGGCCATTTTTAAAAATTTCTCGGGCCCACTTTAAAAGATATGTTTAAAATGTTTTTAATACATTTTATTTCCCTTTTTCTGTTCTAGTTTTGATGTTATAAGATCAACTCCTCTTGAAATCACATTAAGTGTTTTAAAATATTCAATTATAACATATGATTCACTTATTAATAAATTTAAATCCACTATAATAAATGCAGGATTAATTTTAGCTATATGTGCTAAGAAGTATCAACTTCCATTATCAGTGTTAGCTGGGGGTCTTTCATTGGAGTTTAAGTGATAGCAAATTTCTTAGGGTCTCCAGGACTCTTCTCAGTATTCTAGCCGATCTTAGCAATAAAATAGTTTGAATGGTTTTGATCTTTCCTCTGATCTCTAATTCCTCCAGTCTTTTTTCTTAGTATTTGGGAACTGTTCCAAGTTCACCAACAACAATTGGTATGTGTGTGTATGTGCGTGTGTGTGTGTGGCTTCAAGTATTACTGCCCAACACTAATAATTCTATTCGAATAGTTTTATTTGCACACAGTTAAATGGTTTCAAGTATTGCTATGCAACACTAACAATTCGATTTAATATCACTCATTTGTTTGCAGTTAAATGGTTAAACAGTTCTATTTGACCCATAGATGGGACCTTAACAGGAACTAACACTCCAGGCTAAAGTGAACCTGGAAGTAATTGCAATGAAGAAGTACTCTACATACCCCAAAGCTCCAAGACTGAAGCCTCACCATCTGATGGTTTAATATCATATCCAGGACACTTGTTATGGAGGTCTTACGCCCCCGCAGAGATGCAGTCAACGTATTCTACACCCCAGCCCACTAAACCTTTGGTTATTTGTTGGTTGTGTCTGGAATTATTGACATGTCTATAAAGTAATAATGTATAACATGCAGTGTACCCCCTGGCATAGAAGTAGGCTCCTAGCAAAAATGCAACCAACATATTTTCTCAACAGCTTGCTGGATGAAAGAGAAAGAGAATTTGCAATTTTTCCTTTATATACTCAGATGTATCGCTATAGAGGATATCATTACCAAGCAGTAATTGTAAAAGTTATTTTGCAGAGAAGGGAGGTAACCTCACACTTGAAAGAAAATACCACTAATAATAAGGGCTGCCAGGCTGACCCTATTGTTGCTGGCGCCCGAGCCAAGCAGGTGTTCGGCGCCCCTTTTAACTATCACTATATAAACAAACACACACATACCCCCCTCTCTCTCAATATATGTCTGTGTGTATATATATATATATATATGGGAAATCAACTGATTTCAATACTAAAAATAAGGATTAATTTTTGGGCAAAAAAATTAGGCTTGAGAAGCTATAATTTTTGCATTTGCATTTTTGTATTTATCCGACCAATCAGCGTATAGGCGCTAGTTTTAAAATTTCTTTAAGAAATCACAGACGACAATATCTGACTTGCCGCGAAAATTTTGAAAGATTAAAACCCAAAATAATTTCAGAAATCTTTTCCCGCCTATATTGTTGAAAATAATTTTTTTAAACAATTACATTCATAGCTAAATCATTGACTTTTTGAAAATTCTTTTTGCAATTTCGGACTTATCTCATTTTATAAATAAGCAGAGGATTAAATATTTCTTGACTGGATATGGATTTATTCTACATCTGCTCAACTTCTTTTCGATTTATTTCTTCTGGGTCAAAATGTATATTCTTTTTCCTATATGAATGTGTAGCAGGAAGAATTTCGTACTTTTGTTTGGCGTGTTAATTAATTTGACCGTTAGGGTCGACGCATATTTTCCCCCAATCAAGATGACTTATCCAATTCAGCCCGGATCATTTTTCCGGGCAGCACCAAATTGGGGAAAAACCGCCAAACACTCTTCCTCAGAACCTTTCGAACTGGACAGACGTACTTACTGTCCGCTCTCTTCATTAGCAGCTGCATCACGACACCACGAGGAAAGCCATCTAATTTATGGACCTATAGTGTTTCGGGAAATTGTTAATTTCTCTAACACTATATTTTTTTAGACAACACAAATGAATGACGAAACTTTTCTTTAACAACGCAACAAAGAAAGTTTTTTTATTTGCAGCATTGAATATTTGGTTTGCTTTTGGTGCTGCAAGACTCGTGGAGTTTTGGCTTGTTAGTGTTGGAGAAGAAATGGCGTAGCGGGATGTTGATATGGCAGCGTGTGTTGCGGGACGTGTGAGGGATTGTGTTTAGAGTCACCGTGTAGTTTTGTATCTGGTATTTGGGGGAGAGTCTGCGTTGTCTCCATGTGTGGACCAGAGGTGAAAAGGGAACTAGTGTCAAGAGCGGAGTTACGCTCAGATCGACATAGCCAATTTTAGGGTTACACAAAGTTGGGCCTGTGCGAGGCATGTTGTATGTTTCCAATTTATATTCAACTGGGATTCCTCGTAGGAAATCCATAAATTAGATGGTTCCCTCGTCGAGTGTCCATGTTGCTGCTGCTAGTGTTAAAGCCACTGTGAGATGTCCACACTGGGCGGCTTGTCTAGCTAAAAAAGCATCGCTAAGTAGGGACGGTCAGATGAACGTCTGTTCTGGTCGCCGTCTTAAGCCAGAGAGAGTGGGTTTGGCCGCTCACCCGTTTTGCTAGCAGGAAATGAAGGTCCAGGCTGAATAGGATAAGTCATCCTGATTGGGTGAAATTAAGTGTCGAATTAAATTGCGCGCCAAACCAAAATACGAGATTTTCCTCTTCTCTACAGACCTCTTGAGTCTATTCTTTTAGACCAAGGGTTCCCAGTTGAATATAAATTAGATCAATTCAATCTGCCTCACACAGGAACAACTTTAAGTCGCCTTCAACTTTGGCTATGTCGACTGCGACGCAAAATATCGCTCAGACATCCAGCCACTTCATCCCTGGGCAACATTTTCTGGAGAACATTCACGCTTCTCTCCCCAAACGACCAGGACCACACACTCATGGACGACGACAACGTTCCTGTCCTCAACCAGCAAACATGACTTTTGCTACACCTATGGCGACCATATCTCACTCACACATTCAACAATGCCTTAACCCAAACGACGCACATTCCACTCAGGCAAATAACTGTTAAAATTGCTTCTCAACTCCATAACTCCTTCCTTCCTTCCTACGAGACTTGCAACATAAACGTAACCCTTTATTACACGCTACCATTAAAACCATCATATAAAAACATGACGGCATCTTCGTCTTCTCTTCTCTCTCATTTATTTACCTTAAAACTTAGCGAGGAAACAACGTAACAACACGTAACATATTTTTTCGCTAAAAATGTATTAATTTCAACATTGCGTAATAACTTTGAAATCAACGAATTTGTTTATATTTTTATACGTTAAAAATGTTCATTTTACTATTCCATTTATTCGCTGCAGCTAATAAATTTCCAGTTGCAGCTGTTAAAGGCATGAATACATTTTTTTTCTCTTCATAGTGAAATTCTCACCATCCACAAAATTTATCAACACCGACTTAGACAACACAAACTATTACATTGAAAGTATCGTCTCTTTTTTGTTTTACAGCGTAAATATTGGGAAATATTGGGAAATATTTACACTCTGATTAATATTATCTTTTCTTACAAGAAAAGACTTTGTAATTTCTCTTTCTCAAACAAACTTTTCACTCAATTTAAAGAAATAAAATCTATTGATTTGTAGATCGGTGTTTTCCCCCCAATCAATTACTCCTTTGTTCTCGACATTATATATATATATATATATATATATATATATATATAAGAACCTGCTTTTTTTTTCATTTTAAAAACGACAGTGAAAAATATTTTATTTATAATTTTCACTTTTTCTTTTTTTTTTTTTTTTTGGTAGAGCAGACCCTTGATGGCGCCCCAAAGCACATGGTGCGCCCAAGGCAACCGCCTGCGCTGCTGGTACTTTGAGCCGTCAATAAGTGATTGACTACAATTGGTTTTGAGACGAGAATAAATGAAGGTGGTATTAACTTTATCCAGACTTTCAAACTTTGGTATCAAATTGCTTCATGGAATCAACATTCTTCAAGTTATATCAATTATTCGATTTCTTTATTTGTTAATTACTAAAGTTTATATTTAATTATTTTGACTCATTTTTTTCTTCTTCTCGGTGAGTGCTGTTAATTACGACAGCTGCAGGATGCTGCCATTTTAATCGATCAATTGGCCAATCATATCCAATGAACCGGCTAATCATGTGATTAGGCTGGGTTAAGTAAACCTTGTGGACGAGCGAGCGTGAACGATAAACAGTGGAAACGGATTATACTCTGTACTTTTCACTATTGTACAATGTTTATATTTACCTCCCACCACGTCCGGCCACGTGACTTTACTCGTCGTATACAATTCAGTTTTATTTCAGAGAAAACACCCACGTGCGTTTTTAAATACATCCATTTATCAAAGACCCAAAGAGAATCAAATCTTTGTCTTTCGCTTCAATAAGAGACAATCAATGTTAGGAAGTTGAATTTTATTTTCTTTCTTTTAGAAGGCTTACCATTCGGCAATTACACAAGAATGCTACGAGCAATCTTGAACAAGCCCTGGCGGCAACACCCCACAAGGCACCAACTATATGGCCACCTGCCTCCTATCACGAAAACTATCCAAGTTAGACGAACCAGACACGCAAGACACTGCTGGAGAAGCAGGGACGAGCTCATAAGTGATGTACTCCTATGGACCCCCAAATATGGCCGAGCAAAAGCAGGACGACCAGCTCGAACATACATTCAGCAGCTATGTGAGGATACGGGATGTAGCCCTGAAGACCTGCGAGAGGCGATGAACGATAGGGAGAAGTGGCGAGAGAGGGTCAGGGATATCCGTGCTAGCGGCACGACATGATGATGATGATTTCCTAAAGTCGGCATTCACCCAACCCCTCCACAATGATGTGGCACAGTGTCAGATTTAAAGCGGAATTGTGCTGGTTTCAATTCAAAGTTTTCCTTCTCCAAGATTGGTTGCTTAACCAAGGCTAAAGATCCAAGTCAGCCTCGTTATTTACCTACAGTTGGGAAAAAAAACCAGGTGGATTCATATCTTTCTCTAGGGCAATTGCGCGAAGTGAAATGCAAACGGCTTCGTTTATGATTTGAACTCGGGACACCGATTCCATTTCCTACAACGATAACCGTTACGTTAAGTACGCCATTTCCCAAAGTAACAATGAAACTTTTTGTCCAGACTGATTCTTACATTTTTATTTAAACATTTGGCTATCTTGAGGATTTAAAATGACAGATGTCGTTTCTCCAAATTCAGTCCCTATTACATCCATAAGCTTTTAATCAGAAACGAAATTCTGAACCGCTAGAGCTCTTAGAAATATAGCATGACTTATACTCATTCAGGAAGCAGCCCTCGCCGTTCACCGAACTTTCCTGACGGACGTAGTACTGAATCCATTACGTAAGAGATTTGTCAAAAAATCAGTGCTCAGCACGACCAGTCAAAAGATTCTTTGCTGGGAGCAAACTGTTTCAAGATAAAAGGCAAAAGAAAAGTCATCTTCGCCAGTCGCAACAACTCTTTCAAGGGGATACAAAGTACTCCCATTAAGATGGTCTATGAAATCAGGTTACACCACGACCTAAAGGTAGGACGCGTACTTTCTATGCTAACCCACCGTTTTGCTGGACCTCCAAAGTAAGGCTACAACAGAGCATTATCCAGCTCTAAAAAGAAAACTCATCTCACGTGGTGTAATGGTTAGCAATCTGGATTAGTAGACTATTGTTAGTGAGTTCATTTCTCGTTGGGTGCTTCATACTTTCGGCCTTCTGTCATAACTAAGCTAAACTTAGTAAATAAGCTCATTTTTCTTTTGTATATAAAGAATTCGGTCACAATGAATATCCAATTTGTCTTTGTTTTAACTAACCATGCCTCTCGGTGAATCACTGAGTGGGAAAGGAGGTTGACTTTAGTTTGCCATTCACTTGTTGCACACACACACGTTGGTTTGGAAATAATGCCAACTTTGTTGACAAGTTAGAACTCTATCAATACTCAGTATATCTACAAGTCACTACACATAGTAAACCAATACAATTTATAAATGCTATTCATCAAGCTACCAAGAAATGATCTAAAATAGCAATTTATTAAATAATTTTAGACAATAATCGCTAATCATAAACTCTTCTACTTCACAATATATATCAAAGTATCAAACTTTTAACCAAATAACTGACCGAAGCCGTTTGCATTTCACTTCGGCTGGGGTTGTAAAATACCCTGACTGCACACCTGCTGATGACTAAAACCCTTCCAGCCAACGAGTGTCGTAGGTATGACATTAAAGTGCATCTGATGGCGAGCTCTAGTCCTGGAGCTTTAGGGAATGTGGAACAACCCTTCATTATCATTACAACCAGGTCCACTCAGACCCGGAGTAGTCATACGTTTCAAAGTCTCATCAATGGGTCAAATAGAGCGGTTTAATCATTTACTTTACTTGAATCCATTTAACTGTGTGCAAACAATATTAAATAGAATTATAAGTATTAGGTAGGAATACTTGAAATCATTTATCTGTATTCTAACGAATGAATAATGTTGAATCGTCTGCAAACAAATGATGAATATTAAGGCAAATAGGAGTATTTGATAAATAGTATTACTAATGTTAAATAGCAATACTTGAAACTGTAGCAGAAAGAACTTCGTCTTTTTGTTTGGCGCGTAAACTAATTTGACCGTTATGGTCGTCGCATATTTTCACCCAATGAGGATGGCTTATCCAATTCTGACCGGACCATTTTTCCAAGGCAACCTAAAAATGGTGAAAGCCCGCCAAACTTTCTCTTCCTCAGAATTTTTCGAGCAGGACGGACGTGTTTTCTGTCCTGTCTCTTCATAGCAGCAGAATCATTACACCACGAGGAAGGTCATCAAATTTATGGACCCTTGAGTCTATCCTCCTTGATCAAAGTTTCCCAGTTGAATATAAATTAGATGTATTTATTCCGCCACTAACAGGAACACTTTTATGCCGCCTCTAACTTTTGCTATGTCTTCAGCGACACGTAATTCTGCTCAGACATTCAGCTATTTCATTCCTCCTAACTCTGTGGGAGATCATCATTCTTCTCTCTCCCACAGCTATAGGACTACGCTTATGGCTGACTACATCATTCCTGTCCTTATTCAGCAACAAAACCTTTGCTATTACTGTAGCGATGCAAATCACGCACAGACACCTAGCTGCCTTATTCCATCTCTATTCTGCTTATCTATTTTGAAGACATTTATTCCTCACTCCAAAATCTATGGGACTTAGAACTACTGGCTGAACACCAAATGCCCGGTCATCACCTTTTAACTGTTTTCTTCCCACTACGACGACCAGCACAAAGGCTACCTCTAAACCCAAGCCTTCATTAAACTTCAAATTGAAAACTTTCAATATTTTCGTTCGACACATATATTTTTACTTTAACTATAACGGAGAGGGTAACTTAATCTCCTTCTTCGTTATAAAGCCATTTAACTGTGAACAAATAAATGAAGCCTAATTCGTTTAAAAATTAAGTTACTTACACACTTTTCGCTTACAAATCATATATACATATATGTTTAAACAGGATTTGGCATTAAATAACCATCAAGGGTTGATATGTCATAAAACCAAATAATCTAACCTAACCAAATATTTGAACTCTAAAAATTTTTTTAAGTCTACTACATTTCTTATCAATGTACAAATAGAAAAACCATATGAGATCGGATCGTGAGTTTTAGTATCGACGACTTGAAGGTTGGTCATTGTATATTTGTCTGAGCACCAAAATTCACTGTCACAATTATTGGAGGGCGAGGAACACAATTTGAACACTTGTAGCAGAGGAAATATATTAGAGTTTTAAATTTTCATGTGCCAAAAACTATGAAACAAATCACGACAAATTAACTATAAGACATCAATTAAATGAGCAAATTTAATAGAAAGATACAGAAATTACATGAAATATTAAAAGTAGATTATAAGGAGAGAAGGTTCTATCGAGTAGTTGAACGGTTCTTTGTAGTGTTGTGGGAGTGAGTATCTTCTGTAATTTACGGGAATTACATTCAGGTTTAGTTCCAACACAAATGTTACAAGCACCTAAACAAATGGAATATGACAACAACGAACATTAAGAAACAAACAATTTAATAATCATAACAAATAGGATAAGAATTATTAGAAATACAAGGTTCATGTTATATACGAGCAGCCTTTGTAGAAAATACAGCTATGGCCAGTTGAATGAAAATAAGATTGTTCGCCCGTGTGTGTGTGTGTTTACATGTTAGTAAAGTCTATTGAAATAATGCGTCCATAGTTGGCCGAAGTAAAGAAGACAAAAAGTTGACTTTACTTACATACATGTATATGCGCGCGCGCGTGTGTGTGTATACAAGTGATAGACCGTAAGTATTTGCGATAAGTCAAATGTAGAGTAAGAATGAAGGCATAAAAAACTCAGTGTTTGTCCAGAATAACACGCAAATAAAATGTCTGCGGTTATATATATTGTCACAATTTTATTTGGTCAACAAAATTGGACACTTGTAACAATAATAATATTACCAAAAATCATGAAGGTAAAAATAAAATAAAATAAAATAAGGGGAATAGATATCCTTGTTTAAAATTCAAAGTAGTTTATTATGACAAAAGGAAGGTCATTCCAGTTAGTTGCATATGTGTCCCAATGCAAATATGACAAGTAACTCATGAATACAAAAGAGAAGTAAACGAAATTATAAAAAAAATCTTTCACCTACTGATACACTCACAAAACAGGGAAAGAAGTCACTATTTTCCCTCCAGCTAAACCAGAGTTCACACGAGTATCTTTTCTTTTCTTTTTCTTTTTTTAGAGACCAAGTCCCTAAAAATGTCCATTTTTTTCTTTTTTTTTTTTTTAAATAAAAGCTACTCTCTTTCTTTCTTCAGCGGGACAAAGTTTCAAATAATGTTCTTTTTCTCTTAATTGTCGGTCATCTTCTCGCTCGATCGAGCAGGTAATGGCGTCTGAGACTTGTGTAGTTGTTGGAGTTGACTGAAGTCGTTACTTCTATTTTTTTGAGAGGAACAATTTCTCTAAAATATAAATTTATGTAGTAGAATAATAAATTATAAACCGCTTCTTTTTGCTTGTGCTGTAGAAACCTATTTCCTACGGTTTCTTTCTTTCTTTTATCTTCTCTTCAGCTTGTGCTAACTTCAAATTCCCTCCTGAAATTCTGAATGTAATACAAAATCCTTTTGGTGGATTTAAATTCTTCTCATTTCTTTTCAATTCTTTTTGGCTTTCAAGCCAATTTTTGAAACCCTAAATCCTTCTAGCGGATGTAATTCTTTTTACTCAGCTCCATTTGAGTTGAAAAGTAAAAAAACGGAGCCTAATTCTAAGGCCTCCTGTTTTCAACTGACTACGGTTGATTTCGGCGGGTAACGCCAGATGCAACAACACCCCCCAGAGACTCCAGCCAATCGTATCAAAGCTCCTCTGCCACACAGATTTTCACCGAAAAGAAAAGCTAACCAGTGTAGTGGGTGCATGTAGCGAGTGAGAGTGAGTTCTCGTCCGTATTTTACGGGTATTACTTCACGATTAGTTCCACCACAAATACAACACAAATTTTTACATGCATGTAAAACAAATGGAATATGACAACAACGAACATTAAGAAACAAACAATTTAATATTCATAACAAAACAGGAATAAAAATGAATGCGAAACATAATGTGCGAGTGGCCTTTGTAGAAATACAGATATAGCCAGTTAAATGAAAATAGGGTTGTTCACACGTGTGTGTGTTTATATGTTAATAAAGTCTATCAAATAAATGGTTCCATGGTTGGCCGAAGTAAGTAGGATAAAAATAATTGTCTTTAGATATGTGGGTATGTGTGTGTGTATGAATGATGGACCGTACGTATGGGTCTTTGCTTTCATTAAGTCCGCACTATGTTTTTTTCTTAAGATTTTGGCGACAACGTGTCGCATTGATGAAAGAAAGTTGCAACCCTTTCCCTTTGAGTCTATATCGTGGCTCTGTGCGGCTCGGTCATGACCTCTGGTGAAAAGTCTTTTTGGGTAGTAGACGGAATGACTTTTTGGCCGTGGAAGAAATGAATTGAATGGCCGCCAACTGACCTGGTTGATTAAATTCTTCGTTATTTATACTTTAGTGGTGGATCAATAAATAGTTTTATTGCAGGTCCAAAAATTTAAGCGCGTTGACATTTCTTGACCAATCAGATTCGTATTTTTACTTATTTGTTTAAGAGCCAAAAAAAATTTCTGTTAATTAGTTTCTTGTCCGGATTTTCTAGAATGTTCTTATTCTATGTTTTTAGCTGATTGGCTGAAAAATATAAAAATGTAACTTCAATGCTAATGCGGTTTTGCTCCAATATATATATATATATATATATATATATAGTTACACACTTTGAAAATATTTCTTTTACGCTACAAGTTGACCATATTTATTCCGTTTTCAATCTCTCTCTCTCTCTCTCTCTCTCTTTCTCTTCAAACCCCAAACAGAATTAGTTTCGAGCTTGTTTCCGTTCACTCTCTCTAAGCAAGGTGCCGGTAATCACCTGTGACCAACGAGCCACGTTTCGGCTCCCAATCAATATAACAAAATATCAGCTATTCCCAATTTTTCTCTAGGGGTAGGGATATATCGAGGCAAAGAAAAACGCTTGTAAAAACGAAAATAGCCACCTACTAGCTCGTAGAAGACATAATTTCGGACTGCGTAACCGTTAGATAAAGTGAAAATAAAGATTAAAACTTCTTATCTGGATGGTGAATGTAAAAATAACATTTTTATATAATAATATTGTACATTACTGCGGACAATTCAGTGGCGGTCTATTCTGGACAAGTACAAAAATCTCTTCATTATATCATCAGAGCTGTTTTTGTTTTTTTATTTTTTTTGTCGTGTGTAAAGTGTTTAAAGTATTATTTCATCATTTTATTTTAAATTATTATTTTATTTTTATTTAATTTCTGTTATTTTATATTTTGCGTGATAAATTTAAGATTTTTACATCGAAATTGGATGCATTTAACTTTATCGTAAAAAGTACAGTAGATAAGTGGATGAAGTATTTTTATTATCTCGAAATTTTATTTTGAAAATTAGACTAATTTCTTTTCGAAAAAAAAAAGTACGTTTCAATATAGTATAATATGAGGCATGGTAAAAACACAAGGCAGATTTGCGCAAATCAGGAGTTTTAAGTTTCAACCAGATAAAAAGTGTCCCCCAAAAAGTTTGGGTTGGATAAACAATTTCATGTAAAATGAAGTGAGTGGAAAGAAAGAGGAGACTTTTTGGGGGGTTTGCAGTTTTTTAAGAGACAATTTTATCATAAACTAAACAGGAGATAAGCAGCAAGTTTTAGACCACAATTTTTTTTTTATCTTTTCTTTTTTGGATTGGTTAACGGAAGTGAGATCATTCCAAAATCATGTAAGAATCGCGTATTGCTTCTTTTCTTAGATTGAGAGAGAAAAACGGCAAACGAAAGAGAGAGAGAGAGAGAGAGGAGGGGCAGAGAGGAAAGAGAGAACGGACAAGAGAAAAAGAAGAAGATAGAGAGATAATGAAATAAAGTGAGGTAGGGAACAAAGAGAGAGAGAGAGAAAGACAGACAGGGAGGAAGAGAAAGTAAGTAAAATGTAAAGAGAGAAAAAGAAGGGGAGAGAAAACGCAAACAGGAAATAAAGTAAAGTTGGTTAAACTTAATTCAAACTGTCCGTCTTTTTCTTCAACTTTCTCGGGATTTGATTAAAAGTTTTCGCTTATTAAAAGCAAAATAATTGGATTTTTTTCCATCTTTCCATGACCGGCAGGTGAGTCACGATGTTTCTTTTTATTTAATTTATAAAAATTAAAAAAAAAAATGTCCCGTTAACTTTAGCGGGTTTTTCACAATAGAGTAATTGTTTGGTTTTTTTTAATTACCGTCCAAGTAATTTTTTTTTTCTTTTTCGACGCATACAAGATTATTTTACTTTTAGAAACTTTTTAAAAAATACAACCATAAAATTTCTATCATTTTTATCGTAAGTTCCTCTCTACCCTCACTGAAAAGTTTTTTTTTCTCTTATACTTTTCTTTGTTATTAATTATTTCTTCAAACTTAGAGTTTAACAAAAAACTTTATAAAATAGAATGAATATATAAAAATTTGTATTTTTGCTAATTAAGAAGTTTTCACTGCTAAAATCAATTTTTTTTTTTTTTTTTTTTGTATCAAAAAAAAGTTTGTTATACAAAGAAAAAAATGTTTACAAGTTGGAATTTACGAAATAAATTATTTATTAATTTTTTTTTCTTGTTCATAGATTTTTCTATAACTTATATCGAGTCTTCTATTGTTTCCTAAAAAGGACAAACCTCGAAAGTCATGCAAAAAAAAAAAGCAACTTGTCTTTCTACACCCACACGTTTTTTTTTGTTTTTTTTTATCTTCACACTTTTTCGAAATGACGAATATGAAGTATCAAGTTACTTGTTTATTAAAACCGAAAATAAACTTTTATCCTATTCAACTATGTTCTTTCAAAGAAAGATGGACAAATGAAAATTTTTTAGTACATTATAGCTTTTTTTTTTCTCTCTCAAAGGTATTTTCACATTACCAGGAGAAAATAAAAATAAACTTTTGTTTTTCGGGTTTCTATTTATTACGGATGGCCAATCGTGCTATGAACTTTTTTTGGTATTATTCTACCGTTCAAGTTCACTGAGAAGAAAACATTTCTAATAATTTTTCAAGTGATTTGAATTAATTAGACCCTTAAATTCATCGCATTTTTATTTTCGGAAAGAAAATTATTCAATATTTTGTAAGGGGTGTTCATTGTCAGATTCTAATTGAATATAGAATGATTACCCATCTCCGGAACAAGTGTAGTATACCCCCCCCACACTTTGGAAGTAGTAAACAAAAAAAATTAAAATAATTTTACCTGTCTGATTTATTTGTCTTTTTCGGCGCTGTTTGGAAAATGGTAGAAATTCTTCATTGAATTAAAAGGTGAAAGTGAATCATCCTATAAAATAGACCCCCCCCCCCTCAATGCTGAAAAAATGCTCTGAGTTTAGGGAGTTAATTAGTTCAAATCCTACAAAAATTAAAAAAAGAATTCCCCACCCCCGGTGAACTAAAAATGCGTGCACGTGTAGATTTGTACTATTACACTTTTTTTCTTTTGACAGACTACTCAAAACTTTTCAAAGAAATTTCTCATTTATCCTACATATTTAGAACAATGACAAAACGATATTTAGAAAAATAAAACTTTATTTTTACAGTTTAATGATAAAAATTACTAGTTTGTTATTAGTTTCACAATATAAAAAAAAAAAAAAAGAAGAAAACTTCGTTTATATTTTGATAATACTGATGACTAATAGTATCAAAGCAGTTTATTTTACTGTCCAGTTGTAGAATACGCTGACTGTATCTCTGCAGATGAGTAAGACACCTCACTCGCAACGAGTATCTAGCCCTGTCGGCTGGGGCTGTAGAATACGCCGGCTGCCCCTTTGCAGAGGGGTAAACTCCTCCCCTCATAACGAGTGTCCTGGATATGACACTAAACAATCTGATGTTGAGGGTCCACTGATGCTGGAGCTTTGGGGATTGTGGAGCACCCCTTCATTGCCATTGCTCCCAGGTTCACTCTGGCCTGGAATGGTAGTACCTGATAGGGCCCTAGCTATGGGTTAAATAGAACTAAACTGCACACTCATGCTAAACTGAATTGTTTAATAAAGAACTGTTTTGACATTTAAGTATATGTAAACAAAATCTATACTTATACTAAAATGAATTGGTTGAATTAGAACTGTTTGAATAAACTGAATAGCTTGAAATAGAAATGTTTTTGACAAACTGTACCCTTGCTAAACTAAATTGTTTGAAATGGAACTGATTATTTGTATAAAAATGGATTTGGCACAAGATGACCTACAAAGGTTGATATGACATAAAACCCAACCAACAACCCAACGAGTATCCTGGATATGACACTAAACCATCTGATGGTGAGGCTTCAGTCTTGGGGAATGTGGAGTACCCTTTATTGCCATTACTCCACGTTTCACTCTGACCCGGAGTAGTTGGTAGTATCTGTTAAGGTTTTATCTCTAGGGAAAATAGAATTATTTAATCATTTACTATCCTTGAAAGGAATTCCGGACATTGGTATAATGGTTAGAGTGTTCGCCAACTTTACTTGCTTTATCCTTGAAAGTGTACGCAAATATATGTTAAATTGAATTATTAGTAAGTAAAGTTGGTGACCGTAGTCGAGGGTGACCCAAAAGCTTCCTTTTCGGTAGCTGCTACACCAAGGTGTAGGGGAGGGCGCTACTCCTTTCCCTGGATTGCTCCACTTTACTCTTAATCCTTATCTTAAAATGCTGAGTGTTAAGCAAGGTAGCATCAAGTACCATTTTTTTTTTTTTTTTTTTTTTTTTTTTTTTTTTCGAGTCTTTGGTATGACTCAACCTGGGATTGAACCCAGGACTCCCGGGTCATTGGCGAACACTCTAATTATTATGCCAATGCCCGGACTTGAAATCATTCAGTTGTGTGCGAACAAATGACTTTTGATTTGTATAAAAGAATGTTACCTACAAACTATTCGTTTACAAATCGTATATATAAACAGAATTTGGCATTAAATAACCCACAAGGGTTGATATGCCATAAAACAACCTTATTCTAGTGTTTTTTTCTTCAGAATACAAGTTAATTGAGGATGATCGATGTCAAACGAGAATTCTTTTAGTAAAAGTCTTTACTCATTGATCGATTAAAGAAAGTATATTTTTAGGTCTTTTTATTTTATTTTATTTTATTTTTGCCCATTTCCGATTTTTGAGTCTTCAGTAATTTTCTTTGTTAAACTCCCACTTTACTCGCGCTGCAATTAAAAAAAATAAGTTTATTGAATTTTTCCGCACCTAACTTTCCACACCTGGCATAAGAAATGTTTTTCACATTTCTTCAGCGTGTCCTGAATATAACGCTAAGCTGCATCAGATGGTGAGGCTCCAATCCTGGAACTTTGAGAAATGTGGAGTATCCATTCAGTGTCATTATCCCCAGATCCATTCTGTTCCGGAGTTGTAGTACCTGTTAGGGTCACATCTATGGATCAATTAGAACAGTTCAGTCATTTTATTAAGGATTATTATTGGTTATTTGAAACAATACAGCTATCCGCAAATTATTTGTATTAGGTTGGTTGATGGCATATCCACCTTTTGAAGGTTATTTAACGCCAAATCCATTTTTTGTAAATAATCAGTTCTGTTTAAAACAATTCAGTTTAGCATGAGTACACAGTTTAATTGTCAAAAACATTTCTATTTCAAACTATTCAGTTGATTCAAACAGTTCAAATTCAGTTTAGTGTAAGTACAGATTTTGTTTACACAGTAAAATGTCAAAACCGTTCTATATATAACAATTCAGTTTAGTGTTAGTACAGTTTCAATCTCAAAAACGGTTCAATTTTAAACAATTCAGTTTAGCATAAGCACGCAGTTTAAATGTAAGTACAGTTTAATTGTCAAAAACGTTTCTATTTCAAGCTATTCAGTTTAGTCAAACAGTTCGAATTCAAACAATTCAGTTTAGCATAAATATTCCGTTAGTTCTATTTAACCCATAGATAGGACCCTATCAGGTGCTACCACGCCGGGCCAGAGTAGACCTGGGAGCGATGGCAATAAAGGGGTACTCCACATTCCCCAAAGCTCCAGCATTACTGGAACCTCACCTTCAGATTGTTTAGTGTCGTATCCAGGACATTCGTTGGGGGGGGGTGTCTTACCCCTCTGCAGAGGTGCAGTCGGTGTATTCTACAGCCCCAGCCGACTGGGCAAGTATTAGATAGGAATATTTGATGAATAGAACTATTAGTGTTAAATAGGAATACTTGAAACCATTTAACTGTATGCAAACTAATAAGTTCTAACAACTTGTTTAAAAATTAAGTTACCTCCAAACTATTCGCTTATAAATCCTTCATAATCCAGATATGGCATCAAATAACCCACAAGGGTTGATATGCCATAGTTATTGGTGGGATCTCATTTTGTCCACTGGTCATCATAGATTTAATGAATCGCCCTCACCCCTCCTCAGCACACACAAATCAATTTGGTCCCCTAAATCTTAAAGTTCAAAACCTGATTCTTTTCTTTTTCATAGTTTTTTTTTCTTTTATCGTTGACGTTCCGTCAAAAACAAACTCCTATTTATTTCTTTATTTCATGTCACAATTAATATCAAATCTTGGAAGAAATCCCTCACATTTGTCCTGAGAAAACTAAAAAAAAAACCCTAGTTACTTCTTTATTTCTAAATTTTCTGCAATTTTAACGTGTGGATTATTTTAAACGAGTTTCTTTGTTCAAATATTCTCAACCCTCCATCCCCAGCAAAGTGGGGTTTACAGAGTATGACATTCAAGTGTATTTAGTGGTGAGGCTCATATTCTGGCAAGTATGAAATTAGACTTCATTGTCATTACTTCAAAGTTTCTTCTGATCGGGAGTGGGACTTCCTGCTAAGATCCTTTTTGTGGCCCAAATTGATTTGTTAAAAAATTATATTAGATAGTAATACTTTATTTCTTCTTCTAAGATAAGAATACTTGAAATCATATGATTGTGTCTTGTTATTAAGATTGGCATAATGGTTTGTGTTCTCCAATAGACCGGGTTTCAATTCCAGGTCAAGTCATACTTAAGACTCAAAATACGGTACTTGATGCCCCCTTGCTTAACACTCAGCATTATAAAGTATGAATCAAGGGTAAGTGGAAGAATCCAGGGAAAGGAGTAACGCTCTATCTTCACCTCGGTGTAGTCGCTATTGAAAAGGGAGTCTTCTGGTCGTTCTCTTTACTTACTAACATTAGATAGAAGTATTTGATATCATATGACTCTGTGCATTTTTAACATTAATCATTTTAGTTCCCTCTGATTTGCTGACAACCACTTGCTGCTCTGATTACGTATTGGTATTTCTGCATATGGTTCATCACTTAAAATGTGACCTGTTCAATTTAGAGATTTGAAGTTGCCGGTTCAGTTTCACCAGACCACCGTATTTGCCACATTCATTTTGTATTTTTATTTTCCAGTGACTATGTAGTAAAAAAAAATTACTTAATTAAAAAAAAAATGCTTTATTGATTAAAAAATGCTATTATCCTCATTTGTGTTTTGAGCGAGTTTTACCTTTTTTTTTTTTTTTTGCTGGTTGCTAGTCAGGGCTTTTGTTGTTGAAGATTGATAGGGTGGCTGTGGATATTATTTTTTTAAATAAGACAACAACGAAACTTGCAACATCGATTGAGTCTTTTTTTTCATTCATAAAAGATTTGTATGTAACATTCAATGCTCTTTTAACAGCTTTTTTTACACATAGTAAAACTTTGAAAATTCAAACCAATCCTCTTAATTGATAAAGCAGTTGCAAGTTTTATTTATAATATTCTAAATCTTCTGTTGTCATTTAGTTAGTGTTTGCAATATTTGCTTCTCCAAAAAAATTACTTTCTTTGCTCATCTATAAGTAATTCTTCATCTATTAAATCATGTTTTTAGTTTTGTTTTGAAGGCTTCTTCTTTGCTTAAATCTCGCGAACCAACCTCTGCTGGCTTCAAACTTTTCATCTCCAACTTCGTCATCCTTCCAGCTTTTAGAGAATTCAGGATTAGGTTTTTACAGTTTCGGTTTATTTGATCGTTAATTGAAACCACTAATACCCTCTCCACATCAGCACTATTGACTGTTTCGCTTTCTTATCATTCGGGTAGTCAGTGAAGTTGTACTTTGAATTTCTAACAAGAATTTTTCCTGTAATTTCACAATTTACCTGTTTGATGCAAAAGCCCCAACTTTTAACCAATTGCAACATTGAACATGCCATTCTTACTATTCTTAATCATTTCTTGTTTTTGATTCAAAGTCAGACACGAACGACTGTTTCTTTCAGTTGAACATCAAGTGACCATTTTACGGGAGATTGGATTGATTTAATCTTCATAAAGTTTGAAATATTGCCAGAATTACCAAAGATGTAACAAAAAAAAAGTGAGATGATTGATTTGCAGAAGGAAGAGTTAACATAGTAAAACCTTTTCAATAAAATTTTTTGGACATTTAGGAGAAAAGAAAAAAGCGCAATATTTGCAAAGCACATGAGATTTTAGTGTCTGGAACAAATTTTGCATTCTCAACATTGAATTACTTCCCTTATTTTTATTTATTTATTTATCATACCTTGCCTCATATTCTGATTTCGTCCAAAGTATAGAATATCTACGGGGGAATCATTGCAAAAAAGAAACAAACTAGGAAACCAAAGTGATTCTATTATCTAAGAACTAAATGAATTCACTTGGAAAGGAGAATATTCCCAGAAGTCGAAACAAGTTTTTCTTTTTGCTATGAGTTGAGAGTACCTGCGCAGTGTACATTTTGTTTTTGTCATATATATTTTTTTAATTAGTTGCATAAGATACATTAAGTTTTAGAAGCTATGTACCTCTCGTTTTATTTCAGATGCAAAACTTTTTCAAGTTCAACATTTTCTTCTTTTACAAATTTTATGTGTTATCAGTATATGAGGCAAGGTAAAAAATATCAGAGGTAATGCAATGTTTGGAATGCAAACTTGAATTCCAATACACAATCCCCTTCAGTTCTTCATGGTACCAAACTTAAGAAGCCTGTACGTGCTACAAAACTTGTAGAAGCACAAAAAAAAAAAGAAGCTCTTCACTGAAGAAGCTATTATTTATTTTCTTGTCTATGGAAGCTGAGATGTATAACTTTCCCATCCATTTTCTTTTTGTTTTAACATGCATAGAAAGGAAAGATTTTCTCTTAAAATTATTTTTGCTTTCCATAACAATTTATAAGCTACTAAAAAACACTTTTGTTGCTCTTTCTCCAGCAGAAAATTAAACTTATAATGGTGTTAATTTAAAATTGGTTTTCTCTTTGGATTCTGACTTGCGAGTATTGGTTTCTAGATTATCTTTTTTTTCACCCTTTTTTAAAAAAAGAAAAAAAAATGTTGCTTTTCATGAAATTTAAGGTCAAAATTATGTAATCTTAAATGTTTTAATTCCAGGTTTATTTTTACAACAGAATGTAGAATTTGTCAATGTCTTATACACCCTTTAAAATTTTAAGATAAAGGATTTTAACAAATTTCTATGAAAGTTTACTAGAAGATTCTTTGTAGAATTAGGACGTAATTTTCAAAATTGTGAATTTTTCTGATGTTAAAGTAATTGTCTTGACTAAGTAGGATTTATTAGTTCCAAATTTGTGAAGAAGCAACAGATTATTTTTCTCTTTGACTACTAAAAATATCTATACTTGGTCTGATTTCATGCTAACGTTTACTGTCTTACAATTAAAATTTATTTTTATTTTTTACAAGTCTTAGTGTAATTTGACTCAAGACTAAAAGAGCAAGATACCCAGTAAGGATTAAACTCGCTAAACAAATGAATTGATTGGTCGATTAATGAGCTAATCATTGCTCAACATAAAAAGCCCTTGTTGGAGTTCACTTAAGCTTTATTTTAATATAAAGGTCAATTGATGACTGTTCGGCTTGCATCAATTTATTACACATGAATTCTTATATTGGCAGCCTCAACAGGAGAACCAATGTTGAAAAATTATATTTAAAAGAGAAAAAAAAACACACATTTTTATATATCAATAACATAAATGTTTTATTCCTCGTATAAATGAACAATAAGAAAGGTTCTAGAAAGGTTATTGAAGGGTTGTTGAGGGTCCTTAGTTTTACAGATAGTTGATTAGTTATTTTCATGCTTGTAATAATTTTATCATCTATTTTAGTAATACTTCTCACAGTTTGATAAAGATAATATTTCAATATGGTTAAAAAATGCTGTGATCTTAACTTTATACAGACCGAAACATGGTCTGATAGACATCAATGTTGCCTGATCTAATGGAGAAAATTCTTTATTTTGGTATCTGCTGTTTTTATTTGGTTATCTCTGATTCAGATTTTCAATAGCAACAAGACCGATTCACCACCTAGTGTCAAACTCTCTGGTTAAAGGTAAATAAACTAAAGTTTTCTATGTAACCTCTTAATGTTGACTTCAATTAATCATAACCAATCCTCAAATAACTTAAATCTGTTTCTCTGATTGTTTATCTTGTGGCTGAGATGATGTATATTTTCCTTCAGGTCCTGTTAACAAAATCTGATAAAATCTAGAATTTCCAAATGATTTTTAAAGTTTTAATTTCTCCACATTTTACTTTAGCTGCTTCACTAAGTTTGTAAAAAATCTATGACTGATTTTTGCTTTTTCAAATTTATTAAGCCAAAAAATATTTTTATTAAAAAGGGGAAAAAAATTCCTACTTCGAAAACTTTATTCTTGGTCATATAGCACACCGAAATATTGGATAATTTCCTCTAATTTTGGGATTAATCAAAGAATTATTGGAGGTTAGAATGTAGGTATTTTTCTGTTGAATAATTCTTTTGTTGTAGGGTCTTTTTTGTGGATACCAATTCTCCTCAGATCTTTTACTTTTGTCCTTCCTCCGTTAGTGAGGCTTAGAATACACTGATTGTATCCTCTTGCAGAGGGTTACAACCCAAAACAAAGAGTCTGGAATATGGCACGAAACTGTATTTGATGGTGAGGTTACAGTTCTGGTGAGTGTAGAGTAGCTTTTCATTGCTATTACTCCCAGGTCAACTCGGATCTGGAGTGGTAGTACTTGTTAGGGTTCCAACTATGGGTCAAATAAATGTATTTGAAAATTATCGGTATTAGATAGGAATACTTAATACCATATAACTGTAAACTATTTGTATTAAGAATAGTTGAAGCTATAATTGTTTACTATGAGAGACTTGAAAGCAGAGAATTGGGTGCAAACAAATTATTCAAAGAGAAATGATTACTTGAAACCATGTAATTGTGTATGAATTATTAGTATTTGATTGGAATACTTGAACCTATATAACTGTGTGCAAGAACGCTTACACTATTACAGAAAAAGATAAATATAAACATATAATGAACATTATTTCTTAACCTCTAGGTATAAGATAACCCTTGTGTTATCATTCATATGAAAAAAGAAATGGTTATCGTCGTAGGAAATGGACATGGCGACACGAGTTCAAATCTGGGACAAGACTGATTGCATTTCACATAGCACTAATACTCTTGGGAAAGGTATGAATCCAATTATTCTCCCTCCAGCTATGGGTAAATAGTAGGGCAGACTAGGTTCTTCAGCTTTAGGGAGGCAACTAGTCTTGGAGAAGGAAAACTCTGAATTCAAACCTGTTAAACTTCTCTTAAAAATTGACCTTGTGTCATATCCTGCCCGAGCGGAGGGGTTTGGTAAATTTGCATATGAAAAAAGAAATATTTCATTGATAAGAATTATATTTTTAGTCTAATGTAAAAATGTTCATTTCTTTTCTGTTTCTTTCAGTTTGATTTTTAGCTTAATTTGTAAAGGTAATTTTCTTTTTAAAAACTTTTTAAAACTAAAGTTGGGATAATTATCTTTCAGACATTTTCTCATCTCTTTCATTTATTTCCATTCTATAACTGAAGCTTGTTAGCAGAACACCAATATTTTAATTTTTTTTTTTTTTTATTTTTTTTTTTAAGTATACCCCCCCCTTTCCTATGCCTCTTACATGAGAGGTGTGATTACTTATCGTTCTAATATAACGGTTAAAATTATTGTTGCATGTTTGTCATAAAACTGTGGTTTATATGCTAATTTATCAGACCATTTCAAGTATTGTGAGTTCAATCTTCATTAGGTGCCAACTATAATAGCCTTGTGCCAGATTAAGTTTACATTTACTTAGGCTACCCTGTCAGTGCAGCTTAAAATATCCTGACTCTATCTTCTGCTGAGGGGATAGGACCTCCCCACCAAAAATTAAAAAAATAAAGTGTCCTGGTTATTACATGAAACTGCATCTGGTGATGAGGGTCCGATTCTGGAGCACTCCTTCATTGCTATTACTTCCAGATCCACTCTGACCCTGAGTGGTAGTACCTGTTAAGGTCCCATCTATGGGTCAAATAGATCAGTTTGCAAATTATTTGTGTTAGAAATGTTTTAAATCATAAAACTGTGTTCAAAAGTATCTCAGCATAAAATAACCCCAGATGGTTTGATATGCCTTTAAAATCCATCAACCAATCTACTTAATGCACTTACTACAAGAATGAGATCTAACAATTTAATGAAGTCCTGAATTTTTTGTATGAAATAGTCTTATTCTGTATTGGGGTATTATTTTTCTCCCTTTTTTTTTTTTTTTTTTTTTATTTTATTTTATTTTTTATAGCAGTTTTTGAAGGGGTGAGACCTTAAGATAAACATTTTTCAGGTAAGTCTCCCTAATCAGTGGTCTTGTGCCCTTTTAAGGTTTTCTCTGTGTGTGATAATTTGCTTACACATATATAAGCATTTCGAAAAGGTGTGTTAATAAATTCTTGCTGTAGGTTGGTCAGATTTTCTTTTCTGGTAGACTTCATTTGTGGGGGCTGTTAGGAGTGAACTTTCTGTGTTTATCTATGTGGGCCAAGATCCGCATACTTTTTTATTTTTTTAATACCAGGATGAAGTTGAAAAAGAGGAGATGCTAATCTCTTTATTGCTCCTTCCCCAGGGTGTGGGCAAATTTTTCACTTCTGATTTTGAGTTTTTTTGGGGTTTTTTTTCGCATTTGAAACCTTACAATAAATTTCATTTTAGTTAATAACGAGATAATCCTATAAATTTGATTTCTTAATCAAATATAATGTTGACAAACATGGACTGAAAGAAAAAAAATCTTAAAGTTAACTGCTGGTTTGATAATCAAACATCATCTAAACTAAACTATCTAAACATTGTGACGGCAAATTCTTTAAAATCCCAAAACGGGACTTTATTTTCGCACGTGTGAAGACTGGGCAGACTGGCACTTGATCCCTCGTAGAATAAGTCCTAATTCAGTCTTTTCTCGCAAGCACATAAGAGCTGGCATATTATGTGGGGGATTAATTTATGGCTAGACTGACCGCCGCTGGCAAGGGGTTCCAAATTTCACACTATCCACACACCCACCAAGGCCACTAGACTTCCTCCCCTAGAACAATGGAAGACATGGACCTCTAGGTTTAGACGTAATAATATTATATTGTAGTAGTCGGCAATTCCAGTTTCCCCGTGTGATATTTTAAAGGAATTTATAGGACAATTTGAAGCGAGCATATCGTAAGGCGAATAGAAGCTGAAAAAGAAACATGAAAATAACAAATTCATAGCAGACGCTGCAAATAACAACTTCAAGCACGTGGGAACATTAAAATATATCAATCTTTTACTACACATAGATATACACCTTCAACGTGTCGAATATATCATAAATGAATAGTCCATGAACATAACTGTCTTTCTTCTTTTCTTTTCTTTCGTTTTTCTTCAAATTGAGAGAGAGAGGGTATATAAAATTGGGTATAAGGAGAAACAGTCCCAAAGTTACTTTTTTTTTTTTTTTTTTTTTTTTTTTTTTAGACGGATTCCTGTGGAAAATCTTTCTTCTTTTATGGGCTAATAGACTTTATGCTATTTTTAGTACTGGCTTGAAGAAATGGCTCCTTCGTGTCCGAGATATTCTTTTCGTCTTCTTTTACCCGGAGTACTTGGCTTTGGTTCCGTCCGCTACGAACCCTGTCCAACAACTAACTTTTTCTTTTTTTTTTCGCTGACGGGAAGAAGGTGCCACTTCCGTTTTTAGGGTCCCAGCCAATCATTTGGCTTCTACCTTCTTCCTTCCCATGTCATTAACGGTCATTCTCTGATGGCTTGCTACTGTTAATTCAAACAAGAGGATAGTAGTAATCTTATTTCTATCTTCTCAGTGGGATACCAAGTGACAACATTGTTACTATGTAAAAAATATAAACTCAATTCATTTGTACATATTATTAAAATATCTACTGTAATGTACTAAAAAATTGTTTAAAAATACTTAGATTTATAAGTTTTTTTTTTTTTTTTTTTTTTTTTTTTTTTAATTGAATAATTAAAAAGCAAAAATAGCACTGCTGATCAAAATATGTTCGTAAGAGAGAGTTTTGGTACTTGTCCAGAATATCATGTCACTGAAATGTTTGCAGTTATGTACAAATAATCATATAGGAATGTAATTCACTCTATATGATTATTTTTTTATAATTCATTTGCACATAAGGGGTGAATTTATTTATTTTTTTTTACACAAACTTTGTGTATCTGGTTAAATTTGGCCCCAAAATAAAGAATACCATTTAACATAATCTATTAGCAGTTCAGATTGGTCAGTTATTTTGTAAGCTGTTCTCAAAGTTCAGCTTCTGTGGCATAGTAACTTATCATTGTAAAAATTCCACTTAATCAAGTCTGTGAAATACTCTTTTCAATTTTTCATTTTTATTTATTTTATGAATTTGTGTCTACTAATTTGTTTGTAATCGTCATAAAAAGACTGCATCGTCTACACAGATTTGCCTTAAAAATGAGCAAACCTGGGATTCTCTCAAGCCACTACTTGCTATTAATATAAGATTTTCATTGGGGTGACGTAGATATTTCTGACTTTAAAATGTAAGGTCAATTCTTTGAATTTGTGAATGAAATATAGCTGTTTATATAACATAATTTTTTTTTTTTTTTTTTTTTTTTTTTTTAATCATTTATAGGATACACATTCTTTAGTTTTAGATAAATCAACTCAACACGTAGATAAGAATATTCCAGGAAAAAAAAGATCAAAATCTCACTTGCATAAAATTTATACTCTTATATTTTAAAACCAATCAGTTAAGGACCCATAGAATATTCTAGAAAAAGCGGATCAAAAACTAAATTGTAGAAAAATTTGTCACAAACAAATATGATTAGGTTCCAAAATAAATTAGTAATTTCTGTGAATTTAATAGGTTAAGACAGGTTGTATTTTTATCAATGTCCGCTCATTTGAACTTTATTTGACCAGTAATAAACTTAAAATATTTTACTTTGATCCACTTTTATCTTACCCAAAAGGTATAAGTAGCAAAGTTTTTAGTTCAAAAAGAGAGACCGACAGATCAGCAGACTGGCACATCATGGCACGATAGATTGATGCTAGATGACCCACTGATATACACGACAGTTAAGAGAGTTAGCTTTAAAACTTGTACACACCATGACACTTTCCTTACAGCTGAAGGCACACCCTGTCCCATTTGGAATGAAAACAATACTCTGCGATGTCTGGACTGTTACTCAAAACCATATATACCACCATCACTGAGAAAAAGGTTATTTACACATTTCCACAGCCCTTCACACTCTGGATGCCGAGCTACCGCTAAGTTGCTTAACAATTGTTTTGTCTGGCCCAATATGAATACTGACATAAAAAAACTGGACTCAAACCTGCATGAATTGTCAGAAAAGCAAAACTGATTCGGTGTCTCCTCCCGGACAATTTAACTAGCCAGATGGTAGGTTAATGAACCTACACATTGATATTATGGGACAATTGCCATAAGCAAATGACCATAATTACCTACTCATAATCATTGATAGATTTACAAGATGGCCTGTTGCCATCCCCTTAAGAGATATATCAACAGAAACAGTCTCTAAAAGTATCTTACAGGAGTGGAAAGCAGTTTTTTGGTTGTCCTTCAATAAAAATAGCAGACAGAGGCTCCCAGTTTCAACTTATGCTTTTTGATGAATTTACAAAGCCATTGGGAGTCAAACATATAAAAACAAGTGTATCACCCCTGCACAAATGGATTGATCAAACAATTTCTTAGATAACTTAAGACAGCCCTAACAGCTAATAATGACTACAAAACCTGGTTTGAAAATTTGCCACTTGTTTTATTATCCATAAGAAATGTAATCAAAGAGGATTTGGGAGGCACAGATTCCGAAATGGTTTTTGGAACATTATTGACATTGCCAGGACAATTTTGCAAGAAAAATATTCACTTTCAGCCTACCACGACTTTTGTACAAAATTTTAAACAAAAAATGAACAATCTTGTTTTCACACCCACAAGAATGCAAACAAAAGACCTTTACAAATGTAAATACGTTTTCGTACAGAATGATGCAATAAAAACTTACTCCAGACTATTCCAAGTTGTTGAAAGACACCCCAAATATTTTATACTTACCATAAAAGGTAAACAGGATATACCATCACCATAGACAGACTAAAACCAGCGTACTTGGATTTACCTATAAAGAAAAGTACGATGGAACATTGTACATCTACAACAAATACCAAACTGTCTGAACCATCTTCCACACCAGCACATACACCTAAAAACATCATTAAAAGATCTGGTAGACATGTACATTAGCCTACTCATTTTAAGACTTTAGATATTGGGAAATATTTTCTGTATTTATCAATCTGTGGTGGGGGGGGCAGTATATAGGATACACAGTTTTAGATAAATCAACTCGGAACATGGAGATAGAAATATTCCAGGAAAAAAAAGATCAAAATCTCACTTACATAGAATTTATACTCTTATATTTTTAAACCAATCAGCAAAGGACACGTAGAAGAGAATATTCTAGAAAAAAAAGCGGATCAAAAACTAACTTTTAGAAAAATTTGTCACAGAAACAAAAAGACTTAGGTTCCAAAATAAGTAATTTCTGTGAATCTAATAGGTTAAGACAAGTCATGGATTGTGTTTTCGCTGACATCTGCACATTTGAACTTTATTTGACTTGGAATAAACTTTAAATATTTTACTTTGATCCACTTTTATTTTACTCAAAAATATAAATTGCAAAGTTTTTAGTTCAGAGAGGCCCACAGATCAGCACAATTGATTGACGCCAGATGACTTGATATACATGACGGTGAGGAGAGTTGGCCAAAAAACTTGTACGTACCAGGACACATGCATACACATACTTACATACATAGGCTTGTACTTACTTACATACATATCTTCTCTTTTTAATTTGGACGTACTTACACACATATATATATATATATACTCAATTTAACTGACAATGTTCGTGTTTTACACACACACACACACACACCCCTTTTACATAATCATTGTGATTGTTGAGTTGATAAAATATAAAGTTTTTTTTTTTTTTTTTTTTTTTTTTGTCAAATTTCTTGTGTCTATGTTGCTTGTGCCAATTTGTGTTGTATTATTGTGGAACTAAAACCTGAAGTTTTACTTTTCACGGAACCTTGGGAAATCCTATTCCTCCTTACATTAACGAACATTCTTTTGAAAAAAACAAAACTTAACCTTCATTTACTTATCTTTTGAAAAGTTGGGAAAAAATTTGCTTGAAGTTTTCAAAAATATATTTGATCTTGGCAAAAACTGAAAGAAAATTTGGTTAACAACTAACTTGAACAAAAATAGCAAATTTTAAATTAAAATTAAAGAAAATTTGGTGTTTTTTTTTATTTTAATTCGGATTAGCTAGATTTTCTTTTGAGGTTTCACTGAGATTTAAATTTTTAAATAAGTTCAAGTCAAGAGTTATGTCCCCCTTTTTTTTTTTTTTTTTTTTTTTTTTTTTTTTTTAAATTTAGAAAAAAAAAATTATTTTTATGATTCCATGATATTTACTGTTGAATTTGACATGTACATGCCTAATTTCATTGTTTTATCTTGTATAGTTTTTGCTGTAAATGGAATTTGTAAATGAAAACCCAATGTTAAAAAATTTTCAGGAAAATAGGCTCCATAATTTTTCCAACCTCAGTTATTTCAAAAAGTTATGGATAGATTTTGATAATTCAAAAAACCCCAAATCTAATATCAATCTATATTTTATAAATATCCTATTTGTTATAACAAAATCACATTTAAAATTTTTTTGTTTTGTGAGCATTGTTACTTTAGCATTTTGAAGTGGAGACGTCAAGGATATTGAAGACGTCTTATGTTATTTGCTTTTGAAAGGAAAAAAAATTAAGTTTACTCTATTAAGTAGTTGTATAATTTAGATTTGCTTAATGACATTTTCGTTTTAACCCATTATAACCAAATTTTTTGATTTTAAAAAGAAATTATTATAAAAATGGATATAAAACACTGAAATGTCCATCTAACCTTCATTACAGAAACTATAAATTTTATTTATGCAAAGTAATCATTAGATTAACCAAAATGTAAGTATTTGAGATTTTCATGTTTATTTTTCACTGTGTTCAAACTCTGAGAACATTGGGTTTATAATGGATTAAGGTGTGATTCATTAATCAGCTAAAATTTCATGAAGAGACTAATGTTTTCTCTTCATATGTGTAAACGTGTATGTGTGTAGAGGGTGGTGCTTTAAAAAGCACCATCCTTCATACAATCACACCCAATAACAGTTCTTAAAAGTAATTCATTTAATGTCCTCAAAGCCAGTATTGTTTCTAGTATTAATTTCAATAATGTTTTTTGTCTTATGATATTTTGCTATTTCAAGTTGTTCAAATGATCATTACAACAAATCAAAATTCATTTTTTAATTTCATTTCTTAATTTGATATATTTATTTTTCTTTCTAATGCCAAATACAATTAGGCAGCTCCTGTGAAGGTGAAGAATCTCACTGGTCTGTGAGATGACGAACTTGCCTGATACTCTCAACTACGTGCTGGAATTGCCTCTATGGCTCAGATCTAAAAGTGCTGGATTATTAGTTTTATTCTGATCTTTGAATTGTCTTTGTCAAAGAATTTTCTTAGCATTTTCTTTATAACATCTTTTAATTTCAAACGACTTTGGTTGTTGATTCAATATATAGTCAAAAATTCCACTTTTCTGACTTGATTAGTCTTTTTTTTTTTTTTTTTTTTTTAACATGGCAAGATAAAACTTCTCTCTTGTATGATTTTACAAGTAAGCAATAGTAATTGTTAAACTGTCTAAAAGGCTAATGAAAATATTACCAGATTTTCCCCAAGTTAAAAAGAATTAGTGGAATTTTGAAGGTGGGGGGAAGCAGACTGACCAATTGGATCTGCAATATGGTGTGTCCTGACTAGGACACTAAACTGCATCCAGTGGTGAGGCTTCAGTTTTGAGCTCTGGGGAGTTTAGTCACATTCTACATTGCCATTACTCCTAGGCTCACTTTGACTTAGAATGGTAATACTTGTTTGGGTCCTGTTTACAGGTCAAATAGAACGTTTAAAAATTATTAGTATTCTATTGGAATACATAAAATCATATTGCTGTGAGAACAAATGATCATTATTAAATAGCAATAGTTAATTTAAACCAAATAATAGTATATAAATTATTTATATTAGATAGGAATACTAGATACTATATAATTGTGCAAACAAATTATTACCATTGTTAAATACCAAATGCTATTTTAGAAAAGATTGCAATTGAATGTTGAAATTATAGTTATTACAATCAAACATTTACAAATTAATCACATTTTGACATCAGACAACCCATGTGGGGTTGATATACCATTAAATAAATAAACTTTAACTAAAACCAATTCGGGTCTGACAAAGATTTAGGAATTCAATCATCCCTGAATATAGGGATCTGTTAGAGATCTAAGAATGAGGTTTAGAAAAAAATTTGCTTTGAAACAGAACCAAGATAGAAATGATCAAATATGAAACTGAGCAGAGAAAGTTTCTTGGCTTTTGGGTTGATTTTATTAAAATGCAGGCTTGTTGGTTGGGTCTGTAAAATATGCTGACTGCATCTCTGCAGAGAGGTGCAAACCCCTCCCTCACCAATAATACTAAACTGCATCCGATGGTGAGGCTCCTGAAGTGGAGTTTTGAGGAATGGGGAGTACCCCTTCATTGTCATTACTCCTAGGTCCACTTAGACCCGGAGTGGTAGTATCTCCTTATTTACCAACCCCTTCGCTCAGGCAGGATATGGCACAAGGTAAATTTTTAAGCAGAGTTTAACAGGTTTGAATTCAGAGTATTCCTAGACTAGTTGCCTGACCAAGGCTGAAGAACCCAGTCTGCCCTACTATTTACCCATAGCTGGAGGGAGAATAATTGGATTCATACCTTTCCCAAGGGTATTAGTGCTATGTGAAATGTCAGTCTCATCCAGAATTTGAACTCGTGTCGTCATGTCCATTTCCTACGACAATAACCACTACACCATGGGCACCTCCTCCGGAGTGGTAGTATCTCCAAGGGTCCCATCTGTGGGTCACACAGAGCTGTTTAATCACTTAGTATACTTAAAATCATTCAACTGTATGCAAACAAATGACTGATTTTGAATTTGTATTAAATAGCACTGCTTGAAACTACTTAGCTGTGTAAAAATAAATGAACTCTGACTCGTTTAAAAACCTTATATACAAACTATTTACACACACACACACACACACACACACACAATGTGATTTTTGCATTAAATAACCTATGGGGTTGATATGCCATAAAACTTAACGAACCAATTATTGAAATGATAGCCTGAAGGAATTGGTGACAAATGTTTCAAGGTTTTTGGCTTTAGTTTGAAAACATGAGTTTCAGTTGCTGATACCTGCCAAAAATAAGTCTTACATTGCTATGTTTTTGGTTCAACTTGGGGCGTTTGATATAAAGAATTCTGGATCTTATGATATACTTTTTGCTTATTCCTGTTGCCATAATGACCAAATTAGAAAAACAGAAATTCTTATCTACTAAATGGAATAAACACTTTATCATAGTCATGTTATATTCGTTTATCTGAAGAGAACTGAGAAGTGAACTATTCTGATCAAATATAATTCCTGTTACATCTGGATGAAGTTCCATTTGGCCAGATATGTGTAACAAAAAACAAAAAAAAAACTAGAAAGTATCACAACTTGGGAAAGAGAGTAGTTTTTCTGTTACCCCCCCCCCCCCAAGACAGCCGTGTATTTTGAGAAGCTAACACAGAACAAAGATTACATTAAGACTAATTACCGAGGCAGGCTTAGCTTAATATGAAATGGAATTGGTAACTTGAGGTCAAACTCTGCGTAAGGCTGTTTGCATTCACTTTGCATAAATACTAAGGCTGACTGGGTTCTTTAGCCTTGGTATGGCACCCAGTATAGGAGAAGGAAAACTTGGAATTCAGACCAACTGTACTCTGCTTAAAAATGGTGGAGGAGTTGGGTGAATATATACATTATGATCAGTGTAACTCCCCATGTCCTTATGTCCCAGTAGATAATTTTATCTTATTCTCCATAACTGCTATGTAATCTTTCTAGGTGAATAAGTGTCATAGCTTTTCTTTTGACTCCATGTGTTAAATTCCTTACCTGTTCAATGCAAAAGATGTCAGATTAGAATTAGGGTTACTGAGGGTGCAGCTAATAAACCTGCAGCCATTTCTATTGAATTTATTTTTCTTTTGAGGAGTAACCAATGTAATTTCCAGGGTGGATGTCATTTAGGGATTGTTTGATTTACTTACCTGTCTACCTATTTCAAAATAACTGAAATGTTTTGTTCCAATCTAAAAGACCTGACAGTCTAAAAAGATAGTTTATTAAAAAAAGAAACTTTCTTGCGTGGGTTCTCCTTTTTACTTGTTTTTTATGACTTCTCTGTAAT
Organism: Sepioteuthis lessoniana; assembly: GCA_963585895.1. Lineage (NCBI taxonomy): Eukaryota > Metazoa > Mollusca > Cephalopoda > Myopsida > Loliginidae > Sepioteuthis > Sepioteuthis lessoniana. The sequence continues at coordinate 211,859 of OY757920.1, forward strand.
TGTTTAAAAACTGGTTCTGTTTTTTTTTTTTTTTTTTTTAATTTTTTTTTTATGGCTTACCAATAGCCATCATCTCGAGTGTAGACTTGTTGAGTGTTTCATACAACTTGTTTATCATAATTTATTTATTGCATCTGTAAATTTTTTTTTTTTTCCACTCCAACCAAAGTTCTCTCTGTGGGCATTTTGAAAATCTGTGCTATATGACTTCAAGGACATTTTTGTGTCTTTCTTATATAATCTCTAAATAAGTTTTTAAAATTGTCTCTTATATTGTCAGTGATTTTGTAACAGAAAATTACAAATCTCATCATCTCGGCTGCTTCTCATATATTATATTCTCTCCATCTAAGCTTTACTTAATCCTATTCCCTCTTTGCAGAGCTTAGAATATGCTGACTTTATCTTCTGCAGTGGAGGTAAGACCTCTCCCACCCACTGGATATGAAACTGCATTTGATGGTGAGCCTCCAGTTCTGGGAAGGGTGGTGTACCTCTTCATTGCTATTACTTCCAGGTCCACTCTGATCTGGAGTGGTAGTAACTGTTAGGATCTGTGGATCAAATAGATCAGTTTAGAAATTAATCCTATTTGATAAGACCATGTGCAAAAAAAACCCCAACCCTTAAGCACCTACACAAAAATTTAAATATAAACATACAATGAATGTGATTCCCTAACCTCTAGGCATAAAATAACCCTAGACATGTTGACATGCCATTAAAATCAATCATTTAGGTACTACCTATTAAACTCCACAGCTATGAAATGATGACATCAAGTTGTGCTAACGGTATGGATTTCCCTGACTCACTTAATCTGTCCCTATCATCCATTGCTCCCGGCTGGTTATCCAAACTACATCCAGTGTCCAACCAGAGCTGACGTAAGTTCTTGCTGGTCAGCCAACACTGGTGTATCCATATGTTGTGGTATGAAGAAGAACGTTGTCACTTATAAATTTGTCCTCGTCTCTCCAGCTGTACCCTGCATGTCTTAATTGAAGGGTTTTTGAGATGGGAAGTAAGTGGCTGTATAGCTGGATTTTTTTGAGAGGGGTGTTGCTTTCAGGATTTGTTCAAAACAACAAAACTTAACATTCTTGTGTATTTCTCATTTTCTTTTTTTTTTTTTTTTTTGTTTGAATCGGGGGGGTGATGTACCCCCCCCCATAGTCGTATTGCCACAATTTGGAAGAATTCCTGTTTTATTTTATTTGATAGATCAGATATGATTAATGAAATAAGAGTCCAATGTAGTTTAGACCTCTACACATGGCCGAGCAAAGGCAAGGCGACCTGCTTGAACCTACATACAGCAGCTCTGAGTAGATATGGGATGTAACCCTGAGGACCTGCCGGAAGCGATGGATGATAGGGAGGGGCGGCGAGACAGGGTGGGGGATATCCATGCTGATAGCGTGACATCATGATGAACATTCTTTTGGCTGTTATTATCATCCATTGAAGAAATTAATGATTAATTTGAGTTACTTTTATCATTTATGCTGAATTATCTTATAAAAAATTATATTTACTTTTTTTTTTTTTTTTTTTTTTTTTTTTTTTTAACATTCTGGGATGTAGTTAAAACTTTTTGTTAGAAGTTAGTGGTATCATTGTAAAGTCTATTTCCAGTAGAATTCTGGTGGTGTTTTTTTTTAATTTTTTTTTTATCTCTTTTCTACAGGATTCATTATTCCTCTGTAGTTATTTAGTATCCTTCGCTTCACTTCCTTGGGGTTCTGATAAAGAATGACAGGAATTAGGTGCCTGGTGGAGGTGGATAGTTTGCTGAGGGATTATTTCTGGCAAGTGTAACATCATTTAAGCAAAAGTCTGTGCCCTCTCTTTTTATTCAATCTAACTCTCACTTTCTTTCCCAAACCCTTCCTTATTTACTGAAGATGACCTTTCAATGTTTTCCTGTTAATAGTAAAACATATGGTGGAAGACTTTTTTGAATATACTTTTTTTACTAATTTTTATTTTTTGGTTTCTTTTGTAACTTGGTAAGTATTGTTGAAAAGCATTTTATTTATTTTTTATGCACATTGTGTGTGTGTGTGTGTGTGTGTGTGTGTGTGTGTGTGTGTGTGTGTGTGTGTATAAAAATGTGTGTGTTGTAACTTTTCACCCCTGATTCATGAATAAGTTTTTTTTCTTTCCTTATTTAGTCTGTGAAGAAATTATGCAAAAACCTCATTTGTGTTTTTTCTCTGTTTGATAAGAGGTTTATGCTTTAGCCATTGTGATATCTCAAAACAAATTCACTTAAGTGTTTTTGATAAACCAAAAGTGAAGATTGATCCTGAAAAATCTTTCAAGTTAATCAATATTTGATTTATCCCCCCCCCAAAAAAAGAGCCGTCTACTCAAGAAAAATATTAAGCTTGACATTTGTTTTAGACAATCCCAAGATGCACTATCATCATAAATTTCTACTCGATTCAAACTAATATTTTTATTTCTAATTTTTTTTTTTTTTTTTTTTTTCTTAGACACAATTTTTAGCAAATTAACTCGTCAACCATATTCAGTAAATATACATCAAGTCATACTGAAAGCCTAGATTCTCTTAATTCTCTTGTGCCAATTGTCGCTGTTGGCCATTATTCTTATCAAATCCTCTAAACGGCATCTTGTGTCTGCACATAGCTGATGAATATATATGATATATGTGGTGCATTCAATAAGTTTCAAGACTTTTTTTTGTACAAGCATTTAAAATTGTCGTTGACTCTTGAAAATTCAGTATGTTATTGCTATACATCTTATGAGATGACTGACCAATTATTATGATTTCAGGTTCAAATGAACAGCTACAGCAGCAATTGGAATACACCCTACTAAAGCCTGATTGTCACAGCTGGTGGATTTCAAAAATGCAATCTGACTCTTTAGGAGAATGATATGCAATAAAATTGTGTTTTAAACTTGGAAAAAATGCCACAGAAACGTATGGAATGCTTCAGACTGCTTTTGGAGTATCTTACATGAATCAAGCATCAGTTTTTGAGTGGTATAAGAGATTCAAGGAAGACAGGGAGTCTGTGAGGGATGATGAGAGGTGTGGGAAGAGTAAGGATTCAGAACACCAGAGTTGATTGGCCAAAGGCTTAGGGTTAAGGTTACTATGTTGAGGTTTTAAGGGAGTTCAGGAAGAGATTCCGTCGGAAGAGGCCAGCACTCTTCAAATTGGGTCAGTGGCATTTCCAGCAGGACAATGCACCAGTCCACAACTCCATCTTTGTCACCGACTATTTGAGCAAGATGGGCATCAAGACAGTTCCTCAGCCTCCCTGTAGTCCAGACGTTGCTCCCTGTGACTTTTGGTTATTCCCTAAGCTCAGAGGCTGTCGTTATGAGACAATTGAGGAGATGAAAGAGACTGTGATGAAGGTCATTGACACACTCGCACAAAAGGACTTCCATGGGGCCTTCCAGAAGTTGTTGGAATGATACAAGTGCATTGCAGCCAAAGGAGATTACTTCGAAGGGGAGTAGAGTTTCATGTGTGTACTATCAATAAAAGTGCCCATACGAAAAAAAAGTCTGGAAACTTATTTAATGATCCTCGTAAGTTTTTATTGGTCTACCAACATTGATGTATCCATGTGTCGGAGTTTATAGGGAGTTGTTTGTCCTTACTCTTTCAGCAGTCTCCAACATGTCTATAACTTTGTCAATTTTAAAATTGAAAATGTCTAAGTAACAGCAGAAGTGTGATTAATTTTTCTCGTTATTTCAATGGCCCGGTCGGCTGGGGCTGTAGAACACACTGACTGCATTTCTGCAGAGGGATCCAACTCCCCCAACGAGTGTTCTGGATATGTCACTAAACAATCTAATGGTGAGGCTTCAGTAATGCTGGCCCTTTGGGATATGTGGATTACCCCTTAATTGCCATCACTCCCAGGTCCATTCTAACCTGGAGTAACAGTACCTGATAGGGCCCTATCAATGAGTCAAATAGAACTAAACTGTAATTGTTTGAAATTATCTGTCTTTCCATTTAACTGTGTGTAAACAAAAAAAAAAACAACTATCAAAATGACTTAATTTGATGTTCAATAACCTGAAAAGGGTTGATTTGCTGTAAAGTAAACCAATCAACCAACCATCAATATTTCAATGTTTGTGAATAAATTGATTGAACAGAATTTTCATTTTTTTGTTTGTAATGAATAAAAAGGTCCTTAAATTCCCACTGATGTGTGAATCCTGGTCGCACCAGAACCAAATGTGAACTTTTAGACTCTTTAGCACAAGTCTGATACTTGCAACTTGGTTATATTATCTAAAAGATAACATAGTATTCTATCACTAATCCATAAAGTAGGTTTCGGATCTTTTTTTTTTTTTTTTTTTTTTTTTACACTTGTTGGTATAACCTACATAGCTTTGATGTGTGGAACACATGTAAAATAGTATTCCTATCTCAAAAGCCATTAACACGGGAATCGGCTGTTACAAACTTTTGGATCTGTTCTAGTTATATTAAGATGAAAAATGCTTCACTATCTGAGTCTCATCTAGAAATCCCTTAAACCAGATTTTTTTTTCCAAATCTGAAGTCTGGTTTAGATTAATTTTTTTTTTCTTCTGGATGTTTATCTGCCATACAAAGTATGAAGTGAAACACTTGGAAAGGAGCCATCATGATGTTCTAAAGTAGAAGGGCAATTTCATCTATTTTCTTTCTCACCTTCTCTCTCTTCTATGTCACTCTCTTCAAAAGCGGAGAAATATAAACTGGATTTAAAAAAAAAAAAGTCATCTGTCGATCCAATATTCTTTTTGTCTTTTTAAGAAATAAAAGTAATTTAGCTGTTCATGAAATTCTCTTCCATTTGGAACTTGCACAAAACCACTGTGTCGGGATACAGATTTATTGGTCCTACTTTTTCTCCCTAACCTCTGCTATTATCTAATCTATTTGTTACAAAGTTTTTTTTTTTTTTTTTTTTTTTTTTTTTTTTTTATCTCTTATACAAATGTGTGCGCACACACACACTTGATTGTCTGAATGTTTGTTCATAACATTTGGGTTTTAAATTTCAGTCTCTTTTCTGTATTTCAACAGTGTAAAGGAAATTTGTTACAATTCTTTTCCATAAGGAGTGGTTTATTTGAGCTATTTAAGGATGTTGGCATTTTGAACAACTAGGATCAAAATACATAATTTCATGTAATAATATATTCTCTCAGTTGTAATTATAATTTCTAATTGAACTAATTAAAAAAAAAAACAAACAAAAAAAAACCTGGTGGTGTCATGGAGATTGAAGATGTAAAGAAGATAATTTTATAGATAAATTTCGAATAACTTTTACTGCTTCGTCTAATTGGTGAGATGCTGTTGCAGACATGTTCCAAAGATCAAGGAATCCAAGTTCAAATCCAGTTTGATAATTTTTTTTTTTTTTTTTTTTTTTTTTTTTTTTTTTTTTAATTAATGTTGCTCACAACTGATAATAATCTGTCCTATCAAAATGAACTCTCTCAGACTAGTCAGCTGGGGCTGGAGAATATTCTAATTACATCTCTGCAGAAAGGTAAGACTTCCACTCCCACCCAATGAGAATCTTGGATATGACCCTAAACCATCTGATGAGGCTCCAGCTCTGGAGCTTCGAGGAATGTGGAATATCCCTTCATTGCCATTACTCCCAGGCCCACAGTTTTAGTACCTGTTAAGGTCCCATCTATCGGTCTGGTAGAAATATCTATAATCATTTTCTAAACTGGAAACCATTTAACTGTGCGTAAACAAATTACTGATGTTTAAATTGAATTATTAGTATTATATAGCAAGACTTGAAACCATTTAACTGTCTGCAAATAAAACTACTAGTGTTAGACAGCAATACTTAAAACCATTTAACTGTGAGCCCTAGCTTGTTTAAAAATGTTAGCTACAAACTATTTGTTTACGAATAATATATATTTAATGTATGTATATATACACAGGATTTTGCATTTAGTAACCTACAAGGGTTGATGTGCCACAGAACTCCTTCCGCTTGGACAGAAGTTTCTTTTCATTCCATCTAGATGATTAATTTGAATGTTTTTTTTTTTTTTTTTAATTTATTTACCAAGTTTCCTCACAGATGAGGCTAGTGTTGTCTATTAAAATTTTTTTTTTTTTTTTCCTTTTCAAATGTTCGTTGTCTTGGACAAATGATCATGTGTACAAAAATAACCTGGTTTACCTTAATAGCCAGTCATTTATATTTGGTCAGTGGTGATAGATTATGTAAATGTTTGTTTAAAAAAGAATGTAGGAATCTTCTGAATTATTTTATTTTTCATTGAGAACAATTGCTAATAGCAGATAATTATTCTATCAGCAAGGCTTACACTGTTTGTATCTGCAGTAGAAGAGCAAGACTTAAGTAAAAGGGTTGTTCTGATATGACACTAAACTGTATCTGATGGTCAGGTTTTAGTTTTGTAGTATGGAGTACTCCTTCATTGCTACTGCTCCAAAATCCACTCTGACCTGGAGTGGTAGTAATACCTGTTAGGGTCTTCTCCATTGTTCAAATAGATTTGTTTGAAAATTATTTGTATTTCATTGAATATTTGATATCCTAACTATGCAAATCATTTATATTACTGTGGATTTATAGGATTACTTAAAACCATATAATTGTTTATAAATCAGTTGTATTTGATATGAATATTTGATATCTTATGATATCAAATTGTGTACAAATGATTTAGACAAAGTGCAATTTAAAAAATGCAATGAAGATTGAAAATAGTTGATTGTTATCAGACATTTCATTGGTTAGAGCGTTCGCCAATGGCCCGGGAGACCTGGGTTCAATCTCAGGTTGAGTCATACCAAAGACTCAAGCAAGGTAGCATCAAGTACCATTTTTTAACACTCGGCATTATAAGGTAAGGATCAAGGGTAGGGTGGAGCAATCCAGGGAGAGGAGTAGTGTCCTCGTCTACATCTTGGTGTAGTAGCTGTCAAAAAAGGAGCCTTCGGGTCGACTTGACTACGGTCGCCAACTTTACTTACTTAATATATAACTTGATAAATGATTATGGAAGTAGAAGTGGTTACTTGAAATTATAGAATTGTGTTTGAATTATAAGTGGATAGCTGTTGCGAATTCTTTGTCTTAAAGAAGACTACTTGATATGTTACTGTGTGCAAAACCAAAACGAAACTCTTCAGAAATTATGAAAAACATGTAAATCTAATGCATGTAATTACCTGACTTATGGGCATAAAATAACCCCAGACAGCATGAAATACCATTAAAATAAATCAATTAGCCAAGTTTTCACATAAATTTGACTCAAGATGAGAAACTTGTTTAGCATTATTTTTCATAGATTATGAAACCTACTTCATGTTTAAAAAAAAAAAAAAAAAAAAAAAATCAATGTCAAAAAATGTGAATCTATTTTTTCTCCTCCTTGTCGACTGGCACTTGTGCAGAGGGGTAAGACCCTTCACCTAATGAATGTCCTTGGTATGACAAACTGCATCGGATATTGAGGCTCCAGTCTTGGAGTTTTGGGGAACGTGAGTACCCCTTCATTGTCATTACTCCCAGATCCATTCAGACCCGGATTGGTAATACCTGTTAAGGTCCCATCTATGGGTGAAATAGGACTGTTTAATCATTATTTGTTACTTGAAACCATACAGCTTGTGCAACTTAAATTACACAAGAATACGTGAAACCATTTAACAGTGTGCAAACAGATGATTAATATCAAATAGAATTATTAGTGTTAGATAGGAATACTTGAAACCATTTAACTGTGTGCAAACAGATGAGCTTTAAAAACTCATATAAAATGAAGTTACCTGAAAATTGTTTGCTTACAAATTATATATATATATATATATATATATATATATATATATATATATATATATATATATATATATATATATATACACACACACACACACAAGATTTGGCATTAAATAACCTACATAAAATTGTTATGCCATAAAACACCAAGGAAGCAAGCATCCAAACCATTTTTTCCCTTTAAATTCAAATAAAATGATTTTTTTTTCTTTTTTCTTTTTAAATGAATTTGTTTGAGTCATAATGGGTTCATTATTTAAAAAATAAATTTTTCCCTTCAATGAAAACTTGATCTGTAGATAACTTTATACTTTTCAAATGTTAAAATAAGATTCTTGTAAAAAGGTTTATTTGTTTTTACTGTTTAGTCAGAATCAAAAAGAAACTTCTTGTTACTGTTTTCCTGTTTTCAACATGAAGGACCAATGTTTCTGGATCAAGTGAATGAAACTGTTCCACCATCTCTAAATGTTCTTTGTATCTAAGTGTAAACAATGGTTTTACCAGAAATAAGATATTTACACACACGCACACACGAGTATAGATCCCTAAAAAAAAAAAACAACTGGGACATTAATTTAGATTTTGACCTTTTTATTTGAACAAAGTCACATGGACACAAAATAAGGCATTACTAATTCTAGCTCATCAAATTCTGAGGTTGTGAATAAACTGATATTATCTATCAGGGTTGGACTTTTTTTATGCTGATAAAGTGTGTGTATGTGTCTTTAAATAGAATATTATGTTCTTATTAAAGTTAGAATTTCCTCATATTTGGAAAAGAACTGTTTGATCATTTAACTGTGTGTATCTCCAAAATGTCTTTATAAATCATATATTTAATATATATGTAAAAAGATTTAGATGATTTAATAATTGAATAGACTTAAAATAACCCACAAGGGTTGATATGGCATTAAACCAAACCAAACCAAGCCATATTTGTTAGATTATTCACTTGCAAAGCTTGATGCATTTGTATACATATAATCTTCAGAAAAGAATTTTTAAAAAAATTGAAATATAAGAATGACAAGTTGAGACTAAACAAAATTTAAACATGATAATAAGGAATTTTAGAAAAATCATTCCTTCAGATATTACCCATGTCGGAAATCAAAAAATTCCCAGAAATAAGTCCGGATGCTTCAATTGAAATGTAAGAAAATTTTATTTCTGGATTGTAACAGTGTTTCGTTTTTAGATGGAAACCTGAATTTTGATGCAGATTCTTTTTTCTTGATTAAAAAGAATTCACAAAACTTGCTGTAGGAGAATGGATGAACTCCTGAATAATATTGCCCTATGGACTCCTACACATGGACACACCAGTATTATCCGACCAGTAAAAAAATTTACATTCATTTGCTCTGTGCAGACACTGGATGCCACTTAAAGGACTTGCAAATAGAAATGACTGATCGGGACAGATGGTGACCATCAAGGGAATCTATGCAGTTAGCATGCTTTAATTGACTTTAATCATCAAAAATACTTGTAGTGTATTTTAAAAAAAGATGCAAAATGATTAATATTGAATTTTTGTCTAGTAATTCAAATAGTCGTTAAAGAAGGAAATGTGTCAGAATAAATATCTCATAATCAAACAAGTTTAATCACTGTTACATAAAAAAAAAAGAAAAAAAAAGGTTTATGGTAAACAATAATGAACTAACCACCTGCAGAAAACAATCTTCTGCTTATTAGAGAAACAAAGATGATTACAATGAAAACAGAAAAGGAACCAAATGATTTTTATATCAACTAAATTATCTAAAGAGATTTAAAACAAATTTTAAAAAGTTCACATTAGGTTAAACTGGCAATAAAAACATGTCTTGGCAGGATCTTTGAATACTGTAAGATATTAAAGGCTGCTAGAATAGAAATGAACTTTAACCCGATATAAAGAACTAGAACTTTCACTCGATTGTCAAAACCATTTCTAGTTAAGTAAAATATCTGGGAGAGAATCTTTGAGCAAATATGTCTGACTGCTTTCTGTGATGTACAGGGTGTCTCAAAATAGATGCAACCCATTAATATGATAATGATTTATTACTGAGGCAAGCGCAATGGCGGTCATTTGGAACATGTCTTGTAAAAAAAAAAAAAAAAAAAAAAAAAAATACATCCTTTGAGCTAGACATCAAATCAATATTTTATTTTATTTTTTTTCTTTTTATTATTATTTTATCAGCTTTCAGGACATGCAATCTTTTTTTGAGTTTCTGTCTCGGTAATAAATCATTATCATATTAATGGGTTGTATCTATTTTGAGACAGTTTTGAATGATTTTGTTTCTAAAGAAGCAGTGATGCAAAATGTTTCTCCATTCTTGTCCAAGGCATTGTGATCAAAGATTAATTATTGTTTATAGTATACTATTTTCAAATTTGAAACAAAAAAGAACACTATATTATTATTAGTAGAGTTATTAACTGTCACGTAGGTCCCCTTTATATTGAGACACCCTATGTAAGTCCTCAAATACAATTTTACAAAATTATATACAGTATTACAATATTATAATGGCCTAATGAGTAAAGTGTTCACCAATGGTCCAGGAGACCAGGGTTCAATCCCAGGTTGAGTTATACCAAAGACTCAAAAAATGGTACTTGGTGAGGCCTTGCTTAACTTTCAGCATTATAAGGTACAGATCAAGGGTAAAGTGGGGGCAATCCTGGGAATGGAGTAGCATCCTCCTCTACACCTCTGTGTAGTAGGTATTGAAAAGGGAGCCTTTGGGTCACCCTCGACTAAGGTCGTCAATTTTACTTTTATAATGGAAGGAAACTTATGTTCTCTGATTACTCAAAGTGCTTGAAATTTTAGTCAAATGGAATTCAGATCTGAAAATATATTTTGTTGCAAGTGTTGAATTTACAGATAATTCTTTGGAATTGCTTTTGCTTCATGACTACTAAATTTACTTTGCTTTACTTGAAAGCAATTTAATAAAACTGGAGGAAATGAAAAGAAAAATTCAGGATTGAAAAGATCATACACAAAACTGTACAGTAAAAAAATTTACTGAAATCTATGAATATGAAGAAACTCTGGATCATTCCTCAGCTGGACAGAAGTATTAAAGAGATATCAAGTCACTATGTTAAGAGCAGATGATTTGTCAGTTTTGAAAACTAATTTCTTGGTGGTAAGGTTTCTAAAACAGATACAAGTAAAAGTTCAATGACTTGAGATTTCAGGTTAAACTAAATATCACAAAATATCTCTAATATAACAAAACAAAAAAAAAAACAAAAAAAAATGGAGAAACTAAAAGGTTTCAGGATATTCTCTTGAAAATTTGAGACTATTGTGGACTAAAAGATCTGAATAGGATTTCTAAAAAAAGGGAAATTTAGATCTTTTTTTGCAGCTCATGAGAAATGGATAAAAACACATCACATCAAAGCCAAAAATTGAGAACATTCCAGAAATAACAAATATTTGTCTGCGTGAATCAAATGAATCAAACTGGGTCAGAAAGAATCTGTGACTGAGAATGAAGAGACAGTAATAGATTGAAAATTATATAAACAATTTGGTTTTGAATAGACAAATGTTCTGAGCACAAACCCAGAGGCTGTTTTTAAATAAGAGTCAAATACTGTGATACTTTGAGATCCAGACAAGTTTCTGTATCCTGGAGGAAACTTGAGTAGCTATTCCAACAGTTCTGATGATGAAAAGTAGGGGGGGAAAAATTTCAAGTATTTTGAAACTTGATTGGTGGTAAGATTAAACAAATTAATTATTACAATGAATTAATATAAACAAATTGAAACTTTTTCTCTTGGGTTATGTGTGGTTTTCTCCAGATAAATTTTACTTTTACACCTCATTAGGTTTTTTAATTTAAGAAAATTTTTTTTATTATTTGAAAGAAAAAAGAGCCTCCACCTAATAATGATAGGTGCCATGAAAATGAGAGGGTAACATTATCAAATGGCAGTCAGTGATTTTTTGCATCAATTAAACAGCCCTTTTTTGTGTTAAAGTTTGACAGATTGCTGTAAAAAGTTGTCAGGGTTTTCTTGGATGGAAGTTCTACTCAGTATTCTATATTGACCCCATTTATTTTCATAGCCTCAGGATTTATATTTTAAGAAGAAAATTTTTAAAAATCAGGCTAATGGTTGGTGGGAGAAAGTTAGTTATTTTTTATGATCAAAGTGATGGCGTAATAATGTTGAATGAGAGATGTCAGTAACAGGTTATTGTTGTCTTCAGCACAAATGGCTGTTATAAAGACTTATGTAAATAAGTCAACAAAGGAGGTAATTTCTTTTGTCTCAATTCATCTCGCTTCCTTGTTTTTATATCCTCATACCAAATACTTGTTCGTTAAAGATTTCTGGAATTAAGGATGCTAAGTGTGTTTGATTTTTTTTCTTTGCTTTTCCAAGTGTTCAAATGCAAACTTATATGATAAGTGCAGCGTACCCCTTCATTGGAATTACTCCCATGTCCACTCTAACCTAGAGTTGTATCTGTTAGGGTCCCATCTATGGATCAAATAGATCTGTTTAAAAAATTATTCATATTTGATAGGACAGTGTTAAAAAAAAAAAACCCTCTTAAAAAAACAACTACATCAAAAATGTGAATATAAACATACAATGAATGTGATTTCCTAACCTCTCAGCATAAAATAACCCGAGATGGGTTGACATACTTTTAAAACCAATCTTATATACTAAGCTTTTCCTGTATAAATAAGGCTAGTAATATTCTGATGATTCTACCTAGTTACATTTAAAAAAAAAATCTTTTCTTTTTAACCTGGGCTTTATACCCGAGTCATCTAGTGGAAACCCCACGACTTTCTCAGTTACCAAAGTGACCTGTCAATTTTTTTATCTGCTGATCTGAGGGAGTGTGGTGGACACAAATCTCAATCAGTTGACTGAGCCGAAAATTGAACACTCTTTAAGTTCAACATTTCTTTTATTTATATAAAGTTTTAAAATGTAGATCACCCCCTCCTCCCATTGCCAACCAACTCTTGCAAAAACAAAGGTTCTCATCTTAAAAGAACTTGGGAAAATGAATTCCACTGTCTAACTCTTGATATGGCAAGACATTTTTTTTATTGATGAAAACTGTGCCATTGAAAAGATCATATTTACAAGAGTGTCACTGGAGATGCACTCAGCATAATGGTAATCCTTGTAGGAAATGGAATCTGTGACATGAATTCAAATCCTTCGTCTTGAATCCATTTTTTTTTCTCTCCACCCATAGGTGCTAAGGTTGACTGGGTTCTTTAGCCTTGGTTAGGTAGTCGGCCTAGGAGAAGGAAAACTCCAAATTCAAACCAGCTCTACACCTCCTGCTCCTGGTAGAGGGGTTGGGTAAATACATACAAGTGTTACTGAATTTTTATTTCAAATTTCTTTTCAGGATTGTCTAAAAATTCTAGCTATCTTTTTGCAATTTGTCAAAAAAGAAAATTTTTGGTTTTGTTTCTTTATTTAATGCCAAAAATATCTTTGTAGAAAATATAGCAGTGATACTATTTAACCCATAGCAATATATAAAATTTTAAAATAGATTTTTTTTTTATTTATTTATTTATTTTTTTTTTTTTTTTTAAGGGAAACTGTAAATATTAACTTGGTTATTTCATTTACAAAAGAAAATAAAGATGGCCACAGTGTTGTAATTGCAAAATAAATGCTATGTTAGAATGAGCAGTTCATTCTAAAGTTTTTTTTCTTTTAGTTTTTTTATTCTAGCTAATTCCATATAACCTTGCTCAAGCACCTAGAGGTGCTTGGGATATAATGGTTATTGTCATGAGAAATGGATATAGGGGCCCAAGTTGAAATCCTTGCACTTAACACAGTGCTAATACATTTAGGAAAGATATCCTCTCTCTCCAGCTAGGGCAGACCAAGCTATTTAAACTTGGTATAGCAACAGGTCTAGAAGAAGGGAAAACTCTGAATTCAACTCTGTTTAAAAATTGACATTGTGTCAGAGGTAAATATGTATTCAAGTACTTACTGTAGCACAAGAGTTAACAGATGCATTTGTTCCTCACTGGGTGTCTCATAAGTCTTATCAACTTCACTTTGCTTAGAATTATGTATATTTAAGCTTGACAAGCTTTTAACATCATGGTAAAGTTTGTTGACTTAATATTTTTCAACTGTCAAACACAGATATTTTGTATTTCTGACTTGAAGTAGATATAAAAGTGTTACTATATAAGAACCTGAAATTTGTTGATATACTTGTCTATTTCTACTCTTGTCTGACTGTAGTAATAGATAAACTTAGAAATATATGTGGAATGCTATTAACATCCGGAATTTTCTAAATGTTTTCTTCATCATTCTCCCTCTCAGCACTCTCTTTGCTTTTTCCTTCCTTCCTATTTAACCAAATTTTATCCAGGACTTTAACTGTTACTTATACAACTCTGACTAGACTATATTCAGTTGTATTAATATTTTTAAACAGTATCCCTCTTTCTGTGAAAAAGGCTGAATTTATTTTATATCTTTGAGAGAAAAATGGAATTTTGATCCTTTTTTCAGACAAAATGGCTGCTAGTAATGTGGAGCAGAGACATTCTGCAAATTATGAAGAGTAAGTAAAATTTGTGTGTGTTTGTTGTTTTTTCTTTGTAATTTACTCGCATTACAAACTCCAATATTTTTGCTTCCTCAAACTAATAATCTAATCTGTGTAAAATATTTTTCAGTATTTGTGTATTGATCATTTTAAAAATATTCTTTTAATCTGCTTTTGACAAAGTTTTCTTGGTTATCTATTTCAAATATTTTAAAACTGAAATCTAAATTTTAAAACAATTGTCCTGTAAATTTGACAACTACATTACTCAAGACAATATTTACAGAAATATTACTGAAGAGAAATTTTCTTTTGAAAACCTTTTTAAGATTTTATTAGAAATTTATTTTTAGTTTTATTCTCTAGAAAAGTTTAATAAATTTTGTCTGGCCAGAGTATTGATCAAACGGGACATTTGTAGGTTTTTTGTTAATCAATCCTTACATATCAATTTAAAATTTATAGATCAATTTGAATTTTTTTCTTTTTCAGAAAATTTATTTCTAGATTCTATTATTTGACTTCTAAACTTTCTTGTAGAGATCTAAAATTTTACTTTTGTGGAAAGGATGATTTTTTTTTTTTTGAATTGCAACTAAAATTTTCTAATGTTTTTATGGTGAAAAATTATGATTCATAGAATTTTAAACTTTTTGTTTATACAACTTTGGTGATAGATTCAACAATTAAAGTGAAATTGAAAAATTAATGAATAATCTTAGTTTTTATGTTTGTATTTTATTTAGTGACATTAGACGTTTGTGACAATTATGGATTAAAAAAAACTTTTAAAGATTGTACAGATATCTATCATTTAATGGATTTAACTGAAATTTGGTAAAAAAACTTTTTTTTTTTTTTTTTACCAGAAATTCATGCTAAAAACTTTTCTTGAAGTTGTCATGGCATAACACCAAAAAAATCTTCTATTTCTGTTAGGTTCATTTTAAAAGCTTTTTTTGTGTGCGTTTTCCCTCTCTTACTATCCCAGTAAAAGTTGATAGCATAAAACTCCAGAAGATAGAATTTATTCTAAGATTTTACATAGATTATGATACTAAGATTTTATTTATTTTTTAGCTTTATATTAAATAATATTAGTTTAATTTGTTAGAAATTAATGCAAATTTGCATAATTTCTTTTAAAAATAATTGTAAAATTCTGAATTGTTCCAAAAATTTACATTTAAAAAAAATTTAACTTCCTGTGAGTTTTTCACACCAGTTTTATCTGGTGGTTTCTCATTGGAGTCTAAGTGACAGTAGGACTCTTCTCAGTATTCTAATTGATCTTATTAATGACTTACCTGTTTATTAACTTTTCTCGTTCTTCAATGATACCTGCATTGTAAAAAACATGGTCAACAAGAGTTCAGCTTACCTTTACCACATTTTTAACCTGGATTATATTGACAGTTTTTGATATTAAGACTTGCAAGACTTTCATTTGTGACATATGGTATGTGAGTTTGATATCGGAGATCAAACAATAAAAATTTTTGGTTTTAAACATTGGAAATTATTTTTATATCTGAATTCTTCTCCATTCATTGTGAATGGCACAAGGATTTATTACAATAAGATGAATTTTTCTACAAGTTGTCATTTCTTGGATATTGAATCAAGTCATACTAACACATTTTACCTCCTACCCATTTTGTGTAAAACTGTTTAACCTAATTTCTATGGGAATATTTTCAAGTAAAAAAAAAAAAAAGAAACCCTTCAATTTTAAAACTATACAAATTTTAATGTCATTTAAAAAATTTCTTAATTTTCATCCCAAATTTTGAAAACTTAAAAAAAATATTAAATCCTACTTGGTTTATCCTTTGTGAAAATTTTGCTGCATTTTTTTAAACATATTAATCCCACTGGCTGTTTCTCTCTGATTTTCTGGGGGCCACTTGATGTTCCTGTCAGGTGGGTAGCATTATGCTGATCATCTGGTCCCAAGCAATACCTACTTAGCAAGGCTGAGTTTATCACTTGGCACCTCAAAAATGGGGATGCCAAGGGAATCTTTTTTTTTTTTTTTTTTTTTTTTTGTGACGGCCATGCATGAATCTCAATTGGTGTGGCCCTATCCCATGAAAATTACCTTGTGTCTAATCTGACTTGATAAGAAGTTAGATGGATATTGGTTCTACTGTATTGTTTAAACAAAAAGAATTATGCTTTGCCTGATAAAGGAACCCAAAATTCATGGACCCTACTAAAAAGATTAAAAAAATGTGCTTTGTTCATGTTGTTTGAAGGAATATATTAAAATACATGTTTTTTAAAAAATTTTTTTAACTCAGTTGTTATATTTGAAGTTTTTTTTTTTTTTTTTTTTTTTTTCCCTAGCAATGCTGGGTATTTCTGCTTGTTCATTTATATTCGTTTTGATTAGTAATCATCCTTAAATCAAATTATACCAAACAACTATGTATAAACATAATTCACTTTGGATATCAAAATATCTATTTACCTTTTTGTTAAATAACAAGGATTATATTATTTGCCCATAGAGTAATAAGTTCTTTCTCACCATAATTACTTGGTAACTATAAAATCTATTTTAACTATTAGTGTTTGTTAATGCATTTTTGTTTTGTAAAAGTCTTTTATATTTTCATTTGTCAAATTAAATTAAAATATTCTATTTTTATCTTTATTTTTAAACTTTTAGAGTAAAAATTTCCATTGTTCAGAAAAATGGCATTCATCAATTTTCAATATCTGTTCTAGTAACCGTGACTCAGCACTACTAAAGATTTCCACCAAAGAATAAAGTTCAAGTAACATTGCTTTATTTTCCTCTAATTCAGTATCTGGAAGGAATAAGTATTTTTTTAATGTCTTGTACAAATAACCTTAATACACCTCTTTAATTAGGACTATTTTTACTAGTTAGCTGACTGATATATATATATATATATAACACACACATGCTGTTTTATCATTTTAAAGATTAGATATTAGTAACGGCTGAACCTGGGGGAAATGTGATTCCAGGAAAAACTTGAAATATTTCTCTTGGTATTCTGCCTTTTCTAGTTATAGACAAAAAATAAATTTGCCTGTAGAATTTTGTTATAGATTCAGAGGATTATAAAAAGTCCTCTTAATTTTTTTGTTTCATATTTTTTTATTTTTCAAATTCTTTTTATGAATTGTACTTTGAATCCTATTTAGCATGTATTTCATTATTCTAAACAATACGTTTATTTTCTGATGTGTGAATGTTATAATTCTGTAAATTTGGTATTTGGTCCAAATAAAAATGGCTGAACTATAATCAGTGGATCATAAAATAAAAGGAAATCAAATCTATGATCTGAAATCTTTGAAAATCTCAGATAAATTTTCTGAAAGATAGATTGATAAATTCTTTGACCTACGTTTATCAAAATTGGTTCACTTGTTTTGATATGTCCCTCAGATAATCATGGGAGCCTATTTTTATTGATGATATTTTTATCCTCATTCTAAAGTCCTCCCAGCTACTGCTCTAACCATGTGGTTACCTGCTGCCAATACTGCTAACTTGTTGAGTTCTAAATCTAGGAAGTCACATGATAGATTGTGGACATAATTACCCACAATTCCCTGTTGCTCAATTATATTAGCAACTGTTTGTTCTGACTACAGAACTATTTACCAGTATTTTTATTTTTTCACATATATTCAGTTTTAGCACAGAATCAGGTAATCCTTTTTGTTGCATCTTTCATATTTTTGTTTTCCTTTGTTATTGGGTAGTATTTGGGGGGGGGGTTCCTAATGGGGTGTCTTTGTAGAATGTTAAACCTCATCAGTTTAGTTGGGTGAGAACTGAATTCAAAAGAGCTTTGTGTATAAAGCTCTGAAAAAAAACAACCAATAAATGAATGCCTGGACCCAAATTTCAAGTGGCCTAGACAACTGAATTTTTATTTATTTTTTTATAAAGAGGCAACGGCTATGACTAACACATCCCAAAAGATTGAACATTTGCAGCAGTGATGAGGCTAAAATAGAATGTTACTTCCCTTGGAATTTGTTCTGCCTGTACAATTCAGTGAAACATGTCACTCCACAAAACCTTAAGTTAACTATTCAACTGACGCTCTATATGGGAGTTCCTGTGGTGTAATGGTTAACATACTGGACTCTGACATTGTAGTAAGCAAGTTCAAACTTCAGTTGTGCTACTATGTTTTCTTTTCAACTAATACTCTTGGAAAAGGCACAAACTCACTTATCCCTTGCTCAGCCAGGAGTTAATAAGTACCACTATTGTTCTTCTATTAGAAAACCTTTGGGATTAAATAACCCATAAAGGTTGATATACCATTAAACCAAACTGAATATCTAAGCTTAAACATTAAGAAATAAATGGAGCTGATTTACCAAAAGGTATCTCTAGTCTCTCCTAGCAACGTACTAAACAAAATAGTACAGTTATTTTACTTCAATAGCTGTTGGCATGTGATTTGAGTTTATCAAAATATTTTTTAAATACTAGTCCAAAGTTTTACAATATTTTGGTGATGTGAGGCACATTCAAATACTCTGGATGTTTTTTGCCTCTGAGGTTGTGAAGATGCTGAGTTTGCTCGATACTCTTCAAATGTTACTCACTGGAGTTGCCTCTATGACTTGGAATTCAGTTTTAGACCTTGTTGACTTTGCTTAATTGTCAAGTTTCTGGCAACCCAAGCAAAATTTCTTGAAGCATCCGGTTACTGTTGTCGATTGCACCAACGCCTTTTGCACAACAAATGTTCTGGGTTGCTTTGATGGTGTTACAGCTCAGCTGGAACTAGTAAAACAAGTTTCTGAATTAGACTACATTGTATATTCAACTATGTAGCTTTCAAATCACATGGAATAAAGCAATGCACAGCATGTCAGTGCACCAACTACTGTAATACTATCAACCACAGTGGACATCTTCCATGGCTTAAATTGTTTGAGTCACATGATACATTCACCACAAACTAGCACAGAAAATATTGCAAAACTTTTGACTCACCCTAATAAATTATGTCTTTGATTAGTTTCTGTACAAAGCATCATCTAAGCAAAGTGTTGTCTTTTTGCTTGTAAATAAAAAATGTAAGCAAAATTTTATTCTAATAAACATTTGAAATAACAAGTTGGATGCTTTTTCAAGGTCTTCCACTCAAATTGAATTTCTTCCAAATTGCAAAGCTCAATAGTTGAACACAGGAGAAATGGGATAAGTGGTTAATCCTCTTGTAAGAAGATAATAAATAATCCTCCTCTTGAGAATGGGGTATGTGTTGGGTGGAGGTGTCACAGGACAATCCCAGAATTCCAATCTTGACCTTATTTGCCTATGTTCTTTCAACAGGAGATAGGTAAAGCCACAATGATTACTTTCTCTCGTTAAACTTTTTATTCTAATTTTTATACGTCTTCCATATTTTGCTTGTTCATGAAACAATGTGATAATTTCTAGCTGTTGGGACACGTTTATTTATTAATATATTTTTTGCAAGCAATATTGAACAAGTCCTGGAGGCAACACCCCACAAGGCACCAATTATACGGCCACCTGCCTCCCATCATGAAAACTATCCAAGCTAGACGAACCAGACATGCAGGACACTGCTGGAGAAGCAGGGATGAGCTCATATGTGACGTACTCCTATGGACCCCCAAATATGGCCGAGCAAAAGCAGGACGACCAGCTTGAACATACATACAGCAGCTATGTGAGGATACGGCATGTAGCTCTAAAGACCTGCCGGGGGTGATGAACAATAAGAAGTAGTGAGAGGGTCAGGGATATCCGTGCTAGTGGCATGACATGATGATAAAAGGTTAACTAACCAACAATAGAAATACTTAATTGTGTGGAAATATTTGCTCGCTTTTAAAAATAAAATCACCTACAAACTATCTACTTATAAATCATATGTATATCCATTTAATTGTGCATGAACGAATGACTGATATTAAATTGTTAGTGATACATAGAAATACTTGAAACCACTTTACAAACAAATGAGCTCTGGCTTGTTTAAAAATGTTATCCACAAAAGGTGTTTACAAATCATATGTGTGTGTGTGTGTGTATATATATATATATATATATAAACAGGATTTTACATTAAATAACCTACAGGGGTTGATATGCCATAAAACCCAAACCTATAAAAGATTAAATGTTCTTATATCTTAAATGTTTTTATCTTTCTTTCTGTTGTGTTTGGTGTTAGTATAATTTGGATATCCTCGTGCTAATATTAATACTTGGTGTGAGAGGGACTTGACTAAATATCTTCCTCAGCACCAACCATTCTAAATACTCTCTCTCTCCTCTACAAGAGAAGATTTTCTTGGTTTAAAAAAAGCTTTAAATAAGCCACAAGAGTTGATATGCTATAAAACACAACCAAGTCAATTGGTTGGATTTGTCACCATAAAATTCTCTTGACAACATGATTACTTCCCTATTGTTAATAATTTAAGTTTATATCAAGATGAGATAATTGAAGCCTGTAAGATACAAATAAAAGAAAAAAAACCTTTCATAAAATCGTTACCCATTATCTAATTATCTTCTCCAATAAATTCTACCAGAAGATGCTGTCATGTAACCACATCCACCCTCAATAAACGACCCCTCTCTCTCTCTCTCTCTCTCTCTCTCTCTCTCATAACAACCACCACAAAAGACTTAATGCACGTGTAATGTTATCTCATCATCCTTGGACCCAAGTATTCATGACTGCAATAGAAAAGTGACAGATCAAATTTCATCATTACTTATTTTTACATACTAAAACTTTTATTTTGTTACTATGAGAACCTGCTCCTACCAATCCACTGGCTATTATTTCTTCTGGTTTGGGAGGTCATTATTTAGGATATTTCATTATAATTATGCAAATTTTCTATCTTCTGCCAACTTTTTTCCAAAGAATAAATACGTGCACGCACACACACATACACTGGGTTGAGTCATAAATAATTTCCACTTTTTTTTTTTTTTCAATTTAAAGTAAGTTGTAACTACATATTTTAAACTTCCAATGTTTAGAATGTCACCAGAAATTGCCAGATTAAAGAGTGCCTTCATTTGTCATACTTTTTTAAGTAGTTAAAGAATGTACTTCATAATTCAATTGATCTCACAACCCTAAAATGGAGGAATTGAAAGTGCATGATATGTTGTACAAGGTATAAGAAAAACAAAAATACTATAGAAGCAGCTAAGAAATTTTGTAGTGTTTATGGCCCAGATTTTATTCAGTGAAAGATGAACCTTGACCATAATGTTCATCAGACCTCAATCAAAGGCTTAAGAGGATTAATGGAATACAATCTGTGAAAGTTCGAAAGAATTTGTACTTTCCTCAATACATCTCAATCTATAAGCTACTGCCACTTGAAAAAGATAGAAAAAGTGAGCAAGTTGGGCATTTGGGTTCTTCATACTCATAGAATAATAAGGTCACATATTCAAAGTAACAAATCTTCTTTTTAAGGCAGAGAAATAGCCTGGTTCCCAGTATTGTCACAGTTGAGGAAAAATAGGTCTTTTATGACAATGTTTAACACTAAAGGCAATGGATTGACGAGGATAAATGTTTGTTGCCTACCCCAATGGTGGAGCTTTATGGAAGTAAAGTTATGCAGTGTGTATGGTGGGATCACTGTAGTAGTATTATTCACTTTGAGTTTTTAAACTGCGATCAGACATTCAATACAGACTTATATTCTCAACAGCTGTATGTGCGTGAAAATCTAACAAAACACTCTGCACTTGTCAATAGAAAAAACATGCTTCTCCATGATAATGTCAGACCACATGAAGCAAGAATCCTGAAGGGGGGAAAAAATATTGGATTTCGATTAATCTGTTCAACTTCATCCAACGTAGTCATCAGATTTTGCACCAATTAATTTCTATCTTTCTTTTTTTTTTTTTTTTTTTTTTTTTTTGTTCTTTACAATATTCTCTGTATGATAAAAAAAATCAGGTGAAAAGGTGAAAATGTTTGTTGAAATCTTGAGCTTAAAACCGGCTGAATTTTACTTGAGAGGAATCAACCAGGTGATGGCAAAACGTGATTCAAGATAATGGTAAATCTACTAAAGAAATTAATTCATTGTTAAATTATTTATAGATAGAATATATTTTACTAAAATGGAAATTATTTATAACTCAACTGTGTGTGTGTGATATATATATATATATATATATATATATTGTTTGATCTGAAGAAGTCCTGATAATTTTTTTTTTTTTTTTTTTTTTTTTTTTTTAGAGCATTGATTTATATCAATGCTTTTAATAGGATGGAAATAAATTTATTATCTTAATGTGATCAATTGTTGTGTTATATATATATATATATATATATATATATATATATATATATATATATATATATCTTTGTATGTTAAGATAGCACAGATTCAGTTGACTATGCTTGGTAATAGTTTTTCACCTATGCAATCAAGTGGTTTCTATGATGGGAAGGGTGATCTAGTTTGTGGGGCATTCTGGGAGGGATGGTCTTGTTTATACTTCCTTGTTATTTATATAGTTATGTTATATTGAGACACTGTTTATACTATCCTAATTTATACCCTGTCACCAATATTGAGCTCTCTGTCTTTATAAATATAAAGTGTGTGTGTAACTGGTTAATCTTATGTAAATTGAAATTCAGGACTTTTGAGATCTGCTTTACAACTGACAAATCTTTTTATTAAAAACACAATCCCTTGTTATTGAGTGATTATTTATTTATTTATTTTTAAGAATTTAATCTTCAATTTTGAAATAGCTTTTATTTTTCATGTTTTTTTTTCTTTTCTATTAGACTTCATTTTCTTGGCATTAAGTACAACAGCCAAATAATTTTCAGCAATTCTGTAACTTTTTTGGTCTTTTGGCAAAAGAAAATTTTCCTCAAGGGGAAAATTGTTTTAAAAAAAAATACAGCTTCTGACAAAATTAACTTGCCAAAGAAATTTGCTATATCATCTAATGTTGTATAACCAGCTGTGTCTTTATGAACAACTAGAAACATAATCTACAATAATGAACGAATGAAACGTTTCTTTATAAAATCTCTCATTTTATTCTCATAAGGGGCCTACTGTTTGTTGTTAGTTGAGAGATAGATGGAGAAATATATACTCAGATAGGGAACTTCTTCTTGTCCCATATCTTCTTCCGGGAGCCAGGGGGTGCCAATGCTTGCACCCCCTTGCACTGTATCGTCAGAGAGGCCTCTGAGATGCCTCTGATTGGCTGCATGTCCCTCGCTCGACTGCCGATTCTCTGCACTCTGTCTAAATCTGACTGCGTGGTTCTCATCATGTGGTCTCCTTCCGGTTACACATGTGTTGGACCCAACTGTCTCGACGCACTGTCCTATTTACTAATCAGTGTGACAGCTTGTCAAAGCACACAGGGTCACTAGGAACGAACCGAAAATCCATGTCATGTTCTTTAACATTAACAAAACATACTTTAACCATGAAAAATCACTTGACAAACATTGATATGATGTTGGTTCTTATCTTACTATTATTTCCTTGATTCCTACTTTCACGAGATGTGAACCTATGATGTTTTTTTTTTTTTGTTTTTTTTTCTCGACCCCTTCATTAATAATTCTTGAGATGAGTGGGTAGGGTGTGGGCTGAACACAGAATTGCTTTTCTTTTAATGAATATTTTCTGTGGTTTCCCAATTCCTCCTTTTGTTCATCAACTTCCCCACTGGTGTTCGGATCTTTCTCCTCCTCCTACTTGGATTGCTTTGATGTTATTACCATGCCAACCAATTAAATAATTTATCTGCTTTATTAGCACAAAAAGAAAACCTTTGTAAAGACTGATTAAGCCTTTTTTTTTTTTTTTTTTTTCCTCTATATATCTTGATGTTGCCATTATAGAGACTCAGACAGTTATACAAATATTTTTCTCCCTCTCTTATCAATATTTGGCACAAATGATTTCTAAAACCAGAATACTTCTAATGAACAGTATGACTATTCCTGTTTGTTTCTTTCTAACTTCTGGGATAAGAGTGTAGTATCTGTATGCCATATCAAATCAAAATGTCAGTCAGTATTTTTACCTGTGGAAATCTAATTATGTGTGTAAGATATATATATATATATATATATATATATATATGTCCTGTATTGAATTTTATTTATTTGAAGCAAAAAGAATGTGCTGCTTAGCTTGTCTTTTGTGTAAGCTGCCATTTGTAATGTGAGTTGTGTGCATGCACAGATTTGAGTCCTTATGTTGCTATTGTTTATGATTGTGCATGGGCTGTTGTGTACATAAGGACTCCAAAGTTGACAGATGGTAGTTTTGAGATAACAATTTTTGGAAGCAAACCAAAAAAAGAGTGACATTTGGTTGGAGCATATACATCGGTCTTTTGTGAAAAAGACAGTAAAGGCATGAACCTTATTGTCAAAAGAATCAGAACTCCTCACAAAGAAGGAAAACGAGTTCCATCCCCTTTGTCCGTTAAAGGACATGCAAAACAAGCCTTTCAGCATTGTTCATATATCTTCTATTTTTTTTTTGTTTTTGTTTTTTGTTTTTTTTAATTTTTTTTTTTATTTTTTTACTTTTGGAATTTTTTTTTTTTTTTTTTTTTTTTTTTTTTTTGTGAAGTACTCATACCTATACTCTTTTGAAATAAGTTTTTCATTTGCATATTTTATCTTAGTTTCTAAGATAGCTATGGAAATTTTTATAGGTACAGGTACTACACTCTAATTAGCACTTGTGCCTAGAATCAATGTCTAAATCAGTGTTTCTCAACCTTTTAATCTTTGTGGAACCCTTGAAATAGCTTTTATGTTTCAGGGAGCCCCTGCATAAAAATTATTACATACTATTATTAATAACTATCTTGTGGAACACTTATCAACCTCTTGCAGACCCCTGAGGCTCTTGGGAACACCAGTTAAGAAACACTGCTTTTAGTAATTAATGTGTAAGTGTTTATGCATGACAATATGCTTATAAAATACAAACTGTTTTCAAATCTTTCATGAAATAACCAATTAAGTGAAGAATATGAGATGTGAGTTGATCATCTTAATTTTAACTAGACCTCTTTAACATCAGGCGTCCTTTTTTTTTTTTTTTTTTTTTTTTTCTTTTAGTATTTGGATTCACTGAGAAATGTCTATCTACATTTTGAAAATATTTCCAGTTGTCTATTTGAAAGGATTTCATTAAAGAGGATTTTTGCTTATGATTTGCTATCATTTGTAAATATATTTTCTCAGCAATTCTATAGGATATTTACTTGAAACCATATGAAATAAGTAAAGTTGGCGACCGTAGTCGAAGATGAACCAAAGGCTCTTTTCGATACCTACTACACCAAAGTGTAGGGGAAGACACTACTCCTTTCCCTGGATTGCTCCACTTTACCTTTGATCTG
Organism: Sepioteuthis lessoniana; assembly: GCA_963585895.1. Taxonomy (NCBI): domain Eukaryota; kingdom Metazoa; phylum Mollusca; class Cephalopoda; order Myopsida; family Loliginidae; genus Sepioteuthis; species Sepioteuthis lessoniana. Next base: position 237,741 of record OY757920.1, read on the forward strand.
TACCTTATAATGCTGAGTGTTTAACAAGGAGGCATCAAGTACCATTTTGTTGAGTCTTTGGTCTGACTCGACCTGGGATTGAACCCAGGTCTCCCAGGCCATTGGTGAACACTCTATTATGCCAATGTCCTGTAACTAATACTTAACCGCTTTCAATTTTGTTGGTTTTTCTGATGCCAAAGTCTCTTGCAATATATGTGTGTGTGTGTGCGCGGATTTATCCCTTCACCAAAGACAGGATGCAGCTGCAGATCACCGGAGTCAAAATTTGTTTGAATTCAGTTTTTCTTCTCCTAGACCACTTGCTGTATCAAGGGTAACAAGTCCAGTTTGCCCTATTAATTAACCCATAATTGATGAGGGAAGAGATGGATTCATGCCTTTCTCTCGAGCAATGTTATTCAGTTAAACACAAACAGCCTCATCTAGGATTTGAACTTGATTCCCCAAGTTCTGGTTCTCCGACGACTCTTGTGATACATGTCACTAATTGAAATGTGTAAGTGGATTAAGTTAATAAACTTATTAATAAGACATAATTCTAATTGCTCATGTTTTAGAACTTAAACAAACAAAATAATCAACAGTCGAGGAATAGTGCTTATTGATATCATTTCAACTTTTATTTGCAACGTACAATTTGGCAAATTTAATGCATCTTCTATGTAATAAATCTTTTTTTTTTTCTCTCCTGTGTCCTTTCCTTGTTTAATATCGATAACAAATATCTAATCCATGACTCCAGTAACAAGAGAATCTATTTGGCTATTTTTCTCATCCCACCATGCATGACATGTTCAACCACACTGTATCAAAAAAAAAGTAGTTAAAACCCCCCTATCAAAGTTGTTGTTATTAGTAATTTGAAACTAAGAACATGGATCATTCATTTGATTTTCATATCAGTTACAGTTGTTGTACAGAAAATTCAAGCCAAAATACAAAAAATACTTTGTTGATGAAAGACACAGCAAGAAAATAACTCCTCTAATTTCATTCTTTCCTGTTAAAAATAAGTTTTCTTTTGTGGTGTAAAAAATAAAACAGAATGGCTTTTAATTTTTACATGTCATGTGAAACGAGAAAGGAAAAAAGTTTGTTGCCCATTTAATTATAAGTTTTGTAATTTGAAAGCTTTCGGTACAAAGTTGGGAAAACAGTATTTAAAAAAAAAAAAAAAAAAAAAAAAAAAAATGAAGGTGCTCATAGTATAAGTTATATTGTCATAGGAAATGGACACAGCGATGCAAGTTCAAATCCTGGAAAATGCTGTTTGTATTTCCCATAGCGTTCCTACCCTTCAGAAACGTATACATCCAACCATTCTCCCTTCAGCTATGGGTAAATGATTGAGCTCTTTAACTTTGGTATTACAACTGGTATGGCAGAAGGAAAAACTCTGAAATCAAATGTTAAACTCTATTTAAAAATTGACCTTGTGTCATATTCTACTTGTTTGGAGGGGTTGGGTTAATACATACTTCAACAAATCAAATATAAATGTTTAAAGGTTACTTATAAAAATTCATTTTATATTTTGACAGGGAAATACCAAGCTTTATTCCCTCTTTCTCTCTCTGACAATTCTTAATTTACTGTGATATGATTGCGTAGAAAAAAAAATCCTTTTTGATTGCAATGCATCATCCTTTTTTTTTTTTCTTTCTTCCCCTCCTTTAAAAGAATTTTTGACTTTAACAGGAAACATCAGCTTTGATTCATTTTTTGCTTGCATAAAATCTTGCTGGTATCTCTATAATTACAAATGTTCAGTATGTGTGTAGGGTTACAATAAATAATTATCTCCTGTAGAGAATTGGCATAGTCCATTAGGAGGGGGGGGTTGTAGAATATCATAAGTCCCAGAAACCCATTCTTGACCTAATATTTTTTACCTCTCTTTGAAGAGTAGACATTGTCTCTGACCCTGCCAGGGAATGGTAAAACCACATGGCTATATTACCTTCACTCATCAAGTAAGCCCTTTTTTTTTCTTCATTTTTGTGTCTCCTTCTGCACACTGCTTGTTCATGGAACAATATATGTATAATTCTACCATGGTGCATGTTTGTGTATTCTTTCTTTTAATGTTACTTGTATGTACGTAAAAGAAATGTTCTTGGGGACACAACTTGGTATCTTCCTTACCACTAAACGTGTGTGTGTGTGTGTGTGTGTGTGGAGGCTGGTGGAATGAAATGATAAACTAAGTCTTGATGACAAGTTTATAAACTTCATTTTTCTATAGTGAATATCTAAGGGTTGCATTGTACCTTCAATATAAAATTAAATGCAACACTTAAGTGCTGGTCATTTTCGTCCCAAGAATGCTCATTGAAAAATGTGAAAATAGATTGCTATGAAATTATTGAATTTTCAAATTATAACAAAAACTTACATTCATCAGCTCTGTGTGAACACAGGATGCTGTCTAGAAGATTTACCAAGAGCAATTGCTGATCGGGACAGATAGCTTGAGATTTGAGGGAATCTACTGTCTGCATGCCTTGATGTTATTTTTATATCTTAAGCCACTCAACTCTTTGGCCATTAAAATAAACAAGAATTTGGATGAGCAAAATAGTTTCAGACAATATTTGAACCTGAAACCCATAACTTCAGAGCTCATATCTTATGTATTAAATCATGACCAAAATCTTTCAGGTTAACACATGGTTTTTACCATGTGATTTTCTTTCTTTTATTTATACTCTGCCTGGTAACCTTTTAATAATAGTTAGCATAATAGTAAAAATAGCTTAAAGTATTTGTATTTTATTTATCATATTTTCTATTCGTTTTCATCATATTAAACTTATTGTTTTATTAAATATTGTTTTTTATGTTCATTAGTGACAAAGAAAATAGTTGATGTTTTGTTTTTGCGATTTAACAATCTAGAAAATAATTTCTTTTTCTAAAGCAATTGTCAGTCTTGAATGTTTTAGTATTCTGTTTAAAAATCTCAGAAATCTTCTCTGAAGCTTTTTCATTTGTGTCCTTCTTGCAAAGGGAAAGTTTTTTTCTTATATATATATATAAAATCTCCAAGGGTTGGCTGTATGTCTGTTGTTCCAAAGTGATCCACATATTTAGTGAGCAGTGTTTAGAATAAGTATGTGTTTATAATGGATTTCCTGTTTTTTAAAAAGAATTTTTTTTGTGCTGACTGGTTATTACTTGATATAATGATAAGGATACTTTTTTTTTTTTTCTTGAATCTTTGCATAAAGAGTTGATAAATATTTATTTCAGTAAGACAAAATGGCTTTTTCCTTTTTCCTCTAAATTTCTCAGATTGAGTACTTTTCTTAGATTTCTATCACAAAAACACACAATCTGTCCATAAAGCATCTGGTTATCAATTATTAATGAACCAAAAACAAAAAAAAGTTTACCTTAGGCAATGACACCTTTTTAGAGCTCGCTCGCTCACTCATCCCAGTATCCTTTCTATTTTTCAAAATCTTCCTTTCAATACCAATTTTTGTTTTTATGAAAATCCACAAGTGACAAGGAACCAAATCTGAAGTGGAAAGAAGCTAGCATATCTGCATTAAGTAATGTTTTTGTCTTGTAAAATCTACGAGACCTGAAGAATAAACTGGTGCATTATAATAAATATGAAAAATCACTCGATACAAAAGCTCACTCAGTGATAATTTACTGCCAATCAAGTTACACCATGGGAGTGTGTCGGTTTTTACATGCACAGTAATGTCTTCTGATTGTTTGGCAAATTTTATTAACAGCTGTTAAGATATTCAAAATCGTTGGATACTTTCAGAGATAATCTTATCATCTGTCCACACACACGCACACTTATATTCATATATGTACATATAAGTAACCAGATTATGAATTTAGAAAAAAAAAAATTCTACCTGTGCCTATTGCCTAAGAGATGCCATGACCCACTGAAAATCTTGTAGATCATGGGACTGACTAAATAAGTACATTTCTGCTCAGTTAGTCGTGAGGGTTTTTCATTATCCAGCAATTTGTAGTTACTGAAAATTTCATAAGCAGATGTAATATCTGGTGTTGATGACTTTTTGACTAATGGGATCCAAGCACTGCAACACTGGAAGAAGTGTATGGATTGCTAGGTGGACTACATTGAAAAATCAACCTCATTTGGTCATGTTCCATGAGGGTATCTTAGTCAGCCTCTGAACTTTTCTGCTAATTCTCATATGACTATTAATTTGTCATCAATCATCATCTTATCTTGTCGGATATCCCTGACCCTTTCTTGCCACCTCTTCCTATTGTTCATCGCTTTCGGCAGGTCTTCAGGGCTACACCCCGTATCCTCATAGAGCTGCTGTATGTAGGTTTGAGCTGGTCGCCCTGCTTTTGCTCGGCCATGTGAAGAGGTCCATAATTTTTTTATAACATGAATATATTCAAATATATAAATACTCTTTATTATCTTTGTGCTTTTTAAAACTAATTTTCTGTCTCTTTGACCATTACTAGACTAGATGGGCAGAGAGGCTTAATCCAATCAATCGGATAGTAATGTCAATCTCTAGCACCAATAGGATCTTCCTGACAGTATTCTTTGAAATGCACTTTGAACAATGTACCCAATCCTATGATTTTAGAAGTTGTTTGGTGGTGACTTAATCATTGAACTCTATCTAAACTAATGATTGATATTGAATAGAATTATTTGTGTTGGATAGAAATACTTGAAACCATTTAACTGTGTGCAAACAAATTCATTTACAAATCTCATGTATAAATCGGATTAGGCATTAAATAACCAACAAGGGATGATATACCATAAAACAAATCAAATTGTTAACAAGAGCAACATATATGATGATAGGTATTTTATGTACATGAAATATGAAATGTGTATTTTATCTGATTAATAAATATGAAGAAAATGTTTTGAGAATTAAGTCAACTGAAACTGAATTGAGAAATTGATTTTGTTTATAAATAAAGATTTTTTTTTATCTTGTCATTAAGACAAAGAAAAATCTTTTTGTTTGTTATCATTTGAAAACACTTCAGTAATTATAAGTTATCAGTTGGTAGTTGTTTGGGTTTCTTTTCCTTTATACCATACAACCAAACCCAAAACCAGAATGAATCTGCCATTTGACACTATTCACACACCAACACTGGAAGATTTCCTCTTGTTTCATACACACCTACAACTTGTGTGTGGGGGAAGGTTATTAATCTTATTTCCTTAGAAGTGAATAGATCATAACCTTTTTAGTTTTCTTTTTTCTTTTATTTTTTCAACAAGTTTATATATACTTAAATGTGTGGGTAGAGAAGCTATTTCATGGCCATGATAATTGTATATTTGTCAAATGTTTGAATCCAGGTAAAAAATCTGGATTTTGAGTGGTGTATTTTATTTTTTCTAATGAAGCCAGCAGGGTCTCTTCACCTAAAAAGGTTGGGGCAGGACAATTAACTAACACTCAACCTTATACAAAGCTAATCATAGTGAATATGAATAACACATTAAAATAATGAAGAAAAGATTAAATGAACCAACTCCTCATCTTTCTTATTGATATATTATAATGTATCTATAAAGAAAAGGTGTTTCTATTGCATATTTATTTATTTATTTATTTAACACAAACATTTTAATCTTTCCACTTGTATTGTTACTTTTAATTTATCCTGCCTCTTTTTTATCATTGGGATGGAAGCAGCTGAAGTTGTGAGAGGAACCAAAAGCATCCCCACTTTTTTTTTTTTTTTTTTTTTTTTTAAATGATGCTGAGGCTCTAGTCCTGAAGTTTGAATAATGTTGACCATTCCTTCTTTGGCATTATTCTCATGTCCACTCTTACCCGGTGGGAGGTAGTACCATCTATGGATCAAATAGAACTGTTCGATCATTTATCAAGGATTATTATTATTATTATTTTGCTCATTTGAGTTTTTAAGAAAATGAAGTCATAGCTTCATTTTAGGGATTTATGACTGAAGAGACCTAAGAAACAGGCCTATAAATTGGGATTTATTTTGATTATGTTTATCAGGGTTAGTAAATGATTTTTCTTCAGAAAAATTTAGGTGTACAACCCCCCTATATAAAAACACACACCCATTCAAAATATGGGATTTTTTATTTGCTGGTCTAGTGAGTAGAGTGTTCGCCAATGATCTGGGAGACCGGGGTTCAATCCCAGGTTGTCATACCAAAGACTTTAAAAAATGGTACTTGATCCCTTCTTGCTTAACACTCAGCAATATAAGGTATGTATCAAGGGTAAAGTGGAGCAATCTTGGGAAAGGAGTAGTGATCTCGCCTACACCTCTGTGTTGTAACTATTGAAAACTGAGCCTTCTGGTCGCCCTCGACTACGGTCACCAACAACGTTTTTGCTTTATGCTGAACATGTAGTTGTGAAAATGACTGAAGAAGTCTGACATATTTTCAAAGATTTTTGTATGGTTGTATTTAATTTTAATATGTAGAATTTTTAAAAGGTTTTATCTAAATAAAGAATTTTAAAACACATTTACCAGGAAAATTAAAGGAATGCATTATGAGTTGGAAAAAAATGTCATTGTAAGATATTTTGTCTGCTGCTTTTAATGTTGGCCCATGATGTCACATTGAAACTTTCTGTTTTTCTGGATATTGTGTAAATGTCAGAGGCTGTCTCTTACTGTAATCACTTGAGTTAATCGTTTCTAATGAGGTTTCATTTCTTTCTTTTGAGCTGAAACGAGCTGGAGTATAATTGAGAGGACGTGAAGAGCACGACTTATCATTGGCTAAATACACGACTGATGTTGGGTTACAGTTGTTCCAAAAATAATTCCCTTTATTTTATTTTTTTTTTTTTTTTTGTTACACACACACATATATATATAATTTTTATTTTAAAAAAATTTTTTTTTTTTTTATTCACTCTTTCCCAATCTAGTTCATTTCTGCATTTTTTTTATTCTTCCATACTGAATTTTTGGTGAATGTTGGTATCATTATGCTGAAAACTTTTTATTCAACAAATCTTGTCATGTCATTCTTAGAATTTACTGGATGAACTTGTTTCAAAATATTCTTTCTTGTTTTGTTTTATCACAGGTAACATCAAATAAATCTTGTGACAATGGTAAACACAATAGAATTGTAAAATGTCTCTCAGTTTATCTTTTATTCAATAAAGAACAATTTGAAAATATTAAAGACTTTTCAAAAAGTAAAGGAAAAAAAAACTTGAATATTTTATAAAACACTTTGTATTTAAATGTTAGAAATAATTAGATGTTGTTATCCAGGAGTTATTCATATGAATTTCCTCATTTTTGTTTTTATCCTTTGATAAACTTTAATTGTTCAGAACTTTCAATGAAAGAAAATCTTCAAAAGTTTATTTAGATCAACTTTAAATTGGAAAAAAAAAATTGAATGTCATTGTACTGAAGAAGATATTAATATGAATGACTTGTTAAGGGGCCTTTTTTTCTTTTTTTTTTTTTCTTTTTTCTTCCTGTTTTTTCTTTTTTCTTTCCGTTTTTTTTTCTTTCCGTTTTTTCTTTTTTCTTTCCGTTTTTCTTTTTCCTTTCCTTTCCGTTTTTCTTTCCTTTCCGTTTTTCTTTTTTTCTTTCCTTTCCGTTTTTCTTTTTTTCTTTCCTTTCCGTTTTTCTTTTTTTCTTTCCTTTCCGTTTTTCTTTTTTTCTTTCCTTTCCGTTTTTCTTTTTTTCTTTCCTTTCCGTTTTTCTTTTTTTCTTTCCTTTCCGTTTTTCTTTTTTTCTTTCCTTTCCGTTTTTCTTTTTTTCTTTCCTTTCCATTTTTCTTTTTCATAATAAAGAAAACCAAAAATTGGAGTGTGAAGTGGGTAATACATGATCAAAACAATAACAATGGAGATACAAATATAAATACTACTGAACATCTTGGAAGGCATAAAAAGGTGAAATGGGATCAATGGATAATAAAACTCTAATCAATCAGTTTTCTTTTTTAAATTACAATCCATATGATTATTGTTAAGAATCCTTCATATTGTCACACTAAGCATTCCAACAACCTTGATAAAATGAAAGAAAATGTTGATTTTTTTTTAATTTTTTTTTTTTTTATTTTTTTTATTTTTTTATGATATAATTTTTAAGTAGTCTCTCCATGTCCACCATCTTTGTTAACACATTTTTGTAATATTTCTATAGAAGATTCCAATAATCTATTGACCGGGATGGTGAATAGATGGATATTTTTAAAATCTTAATGTCAAAAAAGAATTATAGAAATTCCCCCCCTCTTTTTTTAAAAATTTATTTTTTATTAACAGCTGGCACATTTTTGCTTCTGACATATCTTGAATTTTTTTTCTTTTTTCTGTGTTAGTGAATTCCCAGAATTATAAATGTCTTTCATTTTGATTGCTATTTATTTCAGCAAATGGAAATAAACTGTCATTTTCATAACCTTTAGCCAGATGTTTTAACCATTAAGCTATGTCTGTTAAGTTGAGAACATGAAACTATCTGTGTAGATTTTGATGATATCATTGATTCTGATTCCCATTAATGATTTGTTTAATGGTGAAACTTGAGAATTATTGGAAAATTTGGGTTTTGTTTTCAATTCATTTGTTATCTTGATTTAGATGTAAATGAATTTTACTGCTTGACTGCTCCACTCTCTCTCTCTCTCTCTCTCTCTCTCTGTCTCTCTCTCTCTTTACAGTTTTCTAATTCTCTTTTACATTGTTAATTTTTTTCTCTTCTGTTTTCTACTTTGGAGTTTTAATATCTTTACAAAAAGCTTTTTTTTTTCTTTTCTAATAACATGATCTTGAACACACAGTCTCAAATAACAAATACACAATGTTATTAAATGTGTGTGAGCATGTGACAATTAATTGAAAAATTATTTGACATGAATCCTCAGAGTATCATAATTAAAAAGAATTGATTTTAAATATGTAGATATTCTTAATTTGGTTGTTTGTACCAGAATTAAACCTGCTTTGTCTACATGTTTCTACTTTTTGTAACATGCTGACAATAGATTATATATACTTTACTTTAGTAAAGTATATATATATGCAAATATATCTTTTGCTGTCTTGTAATAATGAATAGGATATGACCAATTTCATTTTGTACATCCAAAATGATTATATTCAAATTAAGAATCATTAACTGTCTAAATTTTTGGGGGGGTTACAACTCAACACCTTTTGTTTCAGCCAGCCAGTTGTTCAGCTTTTGTCATGTGTCTAATCTTAGAGGATGAGAAGTCAGTTTTAGCTAGTGTTCTTGTTGAGTTGCTCATTTGTAAAGGATACATTTTTCATCCTATTTCATGAATGATTTATTGCTGTAAGCAATGAAGAAGAGGCACTTATGATGTAATGGTTATTGTCATTGGAAATGGACTTGACTATCCAAGTTCAAATCCTAAACAAGGCTGTTTGCATCCCACAAAGCACTAACACCCTTTGGAATAGTATGAGTCCAACTATTCTCCCCTATTTATGTGTCAATAGTAGGATAGACTGAGCCCTTTTAACAATGGTATGACAACCAGTCTAGGAAAAAAAACTGAATTCACTCCAGTTGTAGATCTAGAGTAGGATGGGCTCTGCCAGGCTTTCTTGGCAAAGATATACTACATGAGTAATGTCCTTACAACCAAACCAGGTTATGGGACCAGTGTTGGTTGTTGATAAGCACATTGTCAAAAGTTTTTTTTTTTTTTTTTTTTTTTTTTTTTCTTCATAATTAATCTAAAATCCATTTGTTTAATTTTTACCTTCAAATGACAGAAAAGCAAAACTCAAAACCTTAAAGAATTCAAATTGATTTCTTCTAAAATTTTTCCCGATTGATGGCTGACTATTATGGGTCCTTCAATTCTAATTTTATGAATATTCTAATCTGTAAAAAATTGTCTAAAATCATTGCCATGTTCACTTAGATTTCTTCTCCAAAATTCTGCCACCCTGTCAGCAGAGCTTAGAATACACTGACTGTATCCCCTAAAGAAAAGCGTATCCTGGGTATGACACTACACTGTATCTGGTTGTGAGGCTAAAGATCTTAGAAGTGTGGAGTAGCCCTTCATTGCCATTACTCTCAAGTTGGCTAAAACCCAGATTGGTGGTATCAATTAGATTCCTATCTATGTTGCAAATAAATCTGTTAGCAATTTATTTTTATTACATAAGTGTTGTAGACCAGTAAAAGGTCTGAAAGAAAGACACGAAGTCGGAATTACGTGAAACAAGTATATTGAACGAAAGTATAAATACAGCATAGGTAAAAGAGTGTTGTACGTCAGTCTGACTGCCAAAGTGTTAGGCTGGAGTTAACTTAACACTGAGATAAATATTCTCCTGGTATTCATAGTAATAGGAAGAGTTTGTTATAGTCCGTAAGGTAGGTACCATAACAATAAGAATACTCGATGTCTTATAATTATGTTAAAAAAAAACTTTTAAAAAACAACAAAAATATGAATGTACAATTTATGCAATTCTCTAACCTCTCGGCATAAAAATAACCCTGCATGGGTTGACATGCCGTTAAAATCAGTTTTCCAAAATTGATTTTCTTGCTTCAGCCTTGTTCTAAATTAAATTTCTACAAATAGTAATGATTGCTTCATACACAACATATTTCAAGGTTGAAAGCTAAAGTTTATGATGAATAAACAATCTCAAAAAAAAAAAAATAAAAAATAAAGTAAAAGGTATATTAGAACAGTCAGATTTACAAGATACCTACCTACTTAAATGAGACTGAAGATCTGATTATAATTCTTCTCCTGTTTGTGAACTCACACACACACACATACACACACACACTATTTGCTGACAGTTTAGTCATGTAGACTCAAAGTTCAGTTGACCTGCTTCTTCTGACTCAGAAGTTGACCCCCTGTAGATCAGATGGTGCTTGACCCAATGACTAAGTGCCCCTCCCACCTGAACACTTCATGCTTTCACCCATGATATATGTAAAAAAAAAGAGTAAAGGATATTAAAGTTTGAGAATTTGTTTTTGTTTGGCACAAGGACAAAAAGTTGAGCATTTGATGAGGATCAAACTGAGTAACAATGGTCTGATAGCTAAAAATGATCATGTACCATCTATATTTATTCAACATATGTGCTTCATTCTGTGAAAAATTAGACAAAACTGAAATTTTATTGAAAATTGTTTTTAAATGTGTAAAATTGTTTCTTTTTATTAATTTAACTGATTCTTTTTTTAAAATTTTTTATTAGGATTTTGTGCAATATGTTGCTGCAACCAAATTTCGTCTGTTTTATGTGCTTTTAACTTTCAGTTACGAGGCACACATGGTATAACAACATTGAAGGAAATGCACTGAGTGATTCAAGTTCAAATCCTGGATGAGGCTATTAGCATTTCCTGTAGCACTAATATTCTTGCAAAAGGTATGAATTCTATTTGCTGTCCCAGATATGCATAAATAATAGGGCAGACGAGGCTCTTTGACTTTGGTGTGGAAACTAACTTAGCAGAAGGAAAATTCTGAATTCAAATCAGTGGTGTTTGTGAATAAGGCAAGGCACTTAGATGGAGGAATTCAGTTCTGGTGAGACATGGAGAGGGATGAGTTCTGCCTTGCTACTTCTGTCCAAAACACATTGCATAAAAAAACAAAAAAACTTGTCTTCATGCCAGGTTATGGGACTAGTAAATAATGAATTTTCAGTATAAAAATTGTCCTAGTTTAATAAACCAGTTTCAACATTTCTATTACCAAAACACAGCAAAATTAACACTTCATTGTGCAGTTAAACTTGATACCAGTGAAATATCTTTACGTGAAGAATAAAGCAGTTTCCAGTACAGTTTGGCCTCAGTTTTAGAGTGAGTTTAATCAAGTATAAACTCACCAAAAAACACCTCTTAATAACTAATTACAAGTTAATTTCCTTAAATTTTGATAAGAAAATAAGAGGAGTAACCAGGGAAGAATCCATCTGTCTTTACTCTTAATTTTTTTTGTCACTTCTGATATGCTACAACACTCAGTGAGCTTAATTATCATTTACAAATACTTATTTATAGAATTTATATTTATATTGACAGTGAGGAAAGGCCATCAAAGGCAGTATTTAAATGAGTGCATATTATGGATTTTGAAAAAAATTATTTTATTTATCCAATTTTTTAAATATAAAACTCTGAAATTTTAGTTTAGAATTGAATGTCTTGTAGACAGAAGAATCTTATGATTGGACATGGTTTAATCTTACTCCAAAATGGACATAAAAGAAAATCTCTTGAACACTTGGCAAAATCTTCAACTTCAGTACTCAAAACAAAGTTTAAATTTTGTTCAAATCATTTCACTATCAAACATTCCCACTTTCTCCTTCTCTTCTTCATTTTTTTTCTTTTACTCAAGATCAACAGGATAAGAATATATCAAGGATTTCTGGTTATTTGGTCACAGCTTAGTGTAATGGTTACCCTCATAGAAAATGGAAGTTATTTGCATTTCCCTTTGTGCTAATGCCCTCCTTTAGGAAGGGCATGAATCCATCTGTTCTCCTCCTCAGGTATGGGTAAATAGTAGGGCACACTGGGTTCTTTAGCCTTGGTAAGGAAACCAGTCTAAGAGAAGGAAAACTTTGAAATTAAAACAGGTTTACACTGCTTAAAAAAATTGACCTTGTGTCCTTATCATTCTCTTTTGTTGTGGTAAGGTTTAGGTAAATACAAAAGTGGTCACAGCAGCTGTTGTCTATGGGTTCTGCTATCAAAACTCACTCCTCAAAAAACACCTGTGTAAATTATATCAAATGTTTTTTTTATTTATTTATTTTTTTTCCATTACAGATTTTTCTGTGGCTCATTTTAGTAAAGATTTTCTTTACTTGGCACTAGTCTGGGTTGGAGGTAGAATTGTATGCCCTATAACAAGTCTGACCAATTTGCTGATTCTATTTTTAGTTCTATAAAAACCAAATGTACCAGTGGTTTAAGAGCATATTCATTTTTTTCCCCCAAGAGGCATCAAAAGGAAAACTTTTTATTTGTTGATATCCAACTGATTAGAAAATCCAAGGTTGAGTATTTGCAATTTTTAACTCTTTCACCAATGAATGATTTTTAAAATCCTTGTAGAGTGGGCAAATTACTTTCAGAAAATTTGCAATTAATCATATATATATATATATATATATATATATATATATATATATATATATATATATAAACAAAACTAGTCGCGTTAGGATTATAAATTTATTTCCATCCTGTTATGTGTTTTTGATATAAATCAAACTGGACCGAATAATACTCATATATATAAACAAATAAGCATGATAATTTGATCAACAATTGTGCATCGTAGTACAATAGCATAAAAATGATAAAGTACTCTTTTAATTTTATTTGACAGAACTATTTTCACAGAATCCGACGACACAGTGGTATTTCTTAATGGTGTTTCTATACATTAACATTTGAATTGCTCAATTAGCAGTTAATAAAGAAAATGCCTCACACTGAACTATTGCAAAAATGACTCAAATATTCCTGTACCTCTGAACTGTTGGTGACAAAAGTGTCTCTTTACTTGTAAAAGTTTTAATGAAAGCCAGAAAAACCCATTTCTCTTCTGGTTGATGATGCCTTATAAAACTCCTACATATTAAAGCACATTTGTAAATTTATTTATCTTATAAATGTTGATGATTGTAAATTTAATTGTTTACTCATAAATTCTTTTCCAGATTTGACAGAATGATAAATAATGTAAATTCTCTTGAAATAAGTTATATTCCTTGTGTTGCGGTTCAGCCCATTCAGCTGGGGCTAAAGAATATGCTGATTGCATTTCTACAGAGGGGTAAGACCCCCACCTCTCAATAAGCATCCTGGTTTTGAGACTAATCTTGAAGCTTTATATGGAGTACTCCTTCATTACCATTACTCACAGATCCACTCTGACCTAGAGTTGTAGTACCTGTTAGGGTCCCATAGAAATATATTTAATTATTTTCTGTACTTGAAACCATCTAACTGGCTTGTTTAAAACGGTTACCAGTTAACTATTCATTTACAAATTGTGTATTTAGTTTATATGTAAATCAACAGGATTTAGCATTAAATAACCCACAAGGGTTGATATGACATAAAACACAACCAACTGAATTATGTTGGTTAATATTGAAGTTGAAATTAAGAGGTATTAATGAAAGAATGGTAAAAATTATGTTAAGATGATTAGGACTTTTGCTAAGAAGGAATGGAATGTTATGCTACTGACTTGAGTGAATATACAAAAGTCTATGTGTATTCTGTTAAAGTTTTTTTTCTTCTTCCTATACAAGTACTTTGTTCTTTGCATGTGGGATTTCCACTTGAAAATTACCAATACAGTTGGTTGATGGTAATTAAGGTTTTTTTTTTTTTTAATTTATTTATTCATTTATTAATGTAACAATGAACATATAAACTTAAATATTCAATGACATTTAATAACAAAAACGATTTATTTTCATGCAAATATATTGGTCATAAAAAATACACTATTAAAATGTTTGAGCAAAAGGTGGGAACTTTTGAAAAAAAAAAAAAACAAACCCAAATAGAATAGATTAAGCCAGTGGTACCTTTATGTTCAAATGAAATTAGGCCAACATCGAGTTTATAGATTTCTGTCAACCCCCTAATAAATCTGTGTTTATTTTTTATCTTTAGCTCGTGTAAATTAACAAGGTCTGGAATTTGATGGACCTGCACTTCTGCATTTTTCTCCTATCAACCGTATGTCTTGGTGTGTACTAGCAGTATTTCTACAGATTTGATATGGAAAAAAAAAAGAAAAAAAAAAAACAGGAATTTAACTTGTCACTACAGTGATTCTAAATAACTGTAGTTTAAAAAGCATGTGATTTGAAATTATTATAAAATAGTGTATGAGATCTTCAACTCATTCCCACAAAAGAACTTGTTTTAATTATGAATAAAATGATAGTTTGTGAACATTTTTCTGTCATCAAAAATGCTATGTAATATAATTGTCAAAATAAAAACAAAAAAATATGAAGTAATTTAGTAGCTTTTAGATTAGATCTAATAAATCTTTTTGACACAACCAAATCGTGTGGTCATTTGGTACTAAAATAACCCAACTGTACTCATTGTGTGCATGATGTTTACAATCTGGGCTAGTAATAGGAAGAATGGGTTTAAAACCTTAACTAGGACAACCATTTATTTCAGCTGGTAAATTGGTATATAAAATTATCTGTCACTGAACGGTATCAAGGTCATGAGATTTTTGTAGAGAACATGTCAAAATTAGCAAATTCAATGCTTTCCATATTTCTCTTCCAAACAATGTAATTAATCTAGGATTATCTGCATTGTCAGATGAAAATGGCATTAAAGTTTATTTAACATGTAAATATCTACAGGGAGATGTTTTTTACCTAACTTTTCTGCCATGGGTTGGATATGACACAAGGTCAACTTAAAAGTGGGTTACAGCTGGTTTGAATACTGCTTTCCTTCTCTTGGTCTAGTTGCCTTATCAAGACTGGAGAACATAGTCTGCCCTGGTGTTTACCCATAGATGGGTGAAGAAGCGATGGATTCATGCCTTTCTCAAGGGCATTAGTATGAAATGTAAACAGGTTCATTCAGGTTTGAATTCTGGTTGCTGATTTCATTTTCTTTGACTGTAACCGTTGCGCTTAACACGCCTCTTTATACGAAGATATGTTGTCAATCTAGAAGCTCAGCAAATTGAACAAAACTGAAATCTGCCTTTTTTTTTTTTTTTGTGTGTGTAAGAATTTGCAGGAAATGTCAAATATTAAGATTCTTTTCTGCATTCCTGTTAAAAAAACAAAACAAAAAAAACAAACAAAAAAGAAAACCATTAAAAAAAAAAAAACTAAGAGGAGACTTTTCCTTAATCTTTTGTTGATAGAAAAGATTTTAATAACATTCAACACATTTGACTTGTATAATCGTTTCTCATCTTTGAAAACAAAAAGAGGTGATACTATCCAGATTTACGCGTTGACCACACCCTCATTATTCACTCACACCTTCTAAAAAGGGTAGATACCCCAATATGCTCAATGTGCAAAACACCACTCACAAACAACCTAAACGACCTTTTCAAAAACACCAAACAAAAAAACATCTATGAAAACAAAAACCAAAAATTTTCATCAGAATCTGACCAATCAAACATTATCATTAAAAAAAAAACCCATACCTTAAAACCTACGTAGAAAGCAAAACCAATTTAACCCATTCTGGCATAAAATTACTCGGTCAAAATATATATATATATATATACACACACACACACACACAAAATCTGTGTGTACAATAACTAAAACAGATAAACTACTGAAAAGAATGTTTTATTCATTTAAAACCTCATAAATAATTTTTTTATTTTTTTTTTCAATTGATGTATGTTTTTTTAACTTCCCCAAGTATAAATTATATTCTATTCTTATCGTGTGTGTGTGTGTGTATATATATATATATATATACACACCTTTCCCATGTTATGGGAAAGGTATGAAACCAACTATTCTCTCCCCAGCTATGGGTAAATAGTAAAGCAGACTGAACTATTTAATTTTGGTATGGCAACTAATATAAGAAAAGGAAAACTCATTCAAACCATTTGCACTCCACTTAAAAAAGTGACCTTGCCTTGCATTCTGCTTGTGCCAGAGGAGTTATGTAAAATACATGTCTCTCTCTGTGTCTCTATTATGTAAGTTAATGATATGGATAGGTTGACCTTTTTGATTATTATTAAGTTTTATTTATTTTTATTTATGAGAAATTATACCTTCAAAAAGATCTTTTCAACTGGTCAATATTTTTCATGTCTGAAGAAGTTGCTCTTCTCACGTACAGATTTTCATCTAATAAATCTATGACTCGATTTATATACAAACATATCTATATTCTCACACAGATACAGGGTACAATTGAATTAGTTAACCAGACCAAATTATTTTACTAATTTTCAAGTTTGTAATATTTTTTTACAAAAGTAATTATTCATCATTTAATGTCTTAAATTTCTTCTGAGTTGATTGTACAACTTTTACATTAAACCTATATGAGAATAATTCTTAGACTTTAAACACTTGAAAATCTTGGTTTTTGTTAATAAGTCTCGGTCTTGTCACTGCATTCCACTTCTTTTTTTTTTTTAATTGTAGGAAAATATTTGATCATAGAAATTTAATGTATGCCTATTGACTTTATGAGAATTGTTAAATTTTATTGAAAAAGGAAAAAGCAGTTGTTTGTACAACAGTATTGGAATCGTAACTAATTTAGCCAAAAAAAAAAAAAACCCCAAAAGATTTCTTTATGGGGTTGTTAAAACAAACCAGAATTATGTATCCAAAAACAATTTTACACACTATTACTTTTTAACAACCCCATTGGACCACATGAAGAATTACCTAGCTTGTGGGGTGGCTGTAGAATACACAGACAGCATCTTTGCGGAGAGGTAAAACTCTCCCAACAAGTGTCCTGGATATGACACTAAATCTGATGGTGAGGCTCCAGCAATTTTTGGGCTTTGGGAAATGCAGAATTCCCTTTAAATGCTATCACTCCTAGTTTCACTCTGACCCGGAGTGGTGGCACCTGAAAGGGTCCTATCTATACGTCAAATAGAACTAAACTGTGTTGTTTGAAATTAACTGTTTTTTCATTTAACTGTGTGTAAATAAATGACTGCTTAATTGAATTGTTAGTGATACATAGTAATACTTTGAACCATTTAATTTTGTTGACTAAACTGAATAGTTTGAAATAGAACTGTTTTTGACATGTAAACTGCATACTTATGCTAAACTGAATTGTTTGAAATGGAACTGTCTATTATGTATAAAAATGGATTTGGCATTAAATAACCTACAATGGTTGATAAGCCATAAAACTAAACCATGTTTTCTTATTTAACTGTTTTAACTGCGTACTTATGCTTAACTGAATTGTTTGAAATAGAACTGTTTTTGACATCTGTGTGTAAACAAAAAATTATATACTAAACTGAATTGTTTGAAATGTTTATTAAAATGACTTAATTTGGCATTAAATGACCCAAAAAGGTTTGATATGCTATAAAAACAACTACGTGAAGAAAGCATTATTACCTGTGCCAACTCTTCTGGTTTATGGTAATTTTTTTTTTTTTTTAAATCAGTTTCACACCACCCCCCACCCCAACCCCGCCTCCTTCAAGGCTTTTTTGATGGACAATATTCCATGTTTGCTTTCTCTGATGTAAACTTTGTAGTCACTGACATGATTCTCTGAAGAGAAGTCATTGAAACAAACGGTCCCTCATTTTAGGATTTTAAGATATTTTTGTTGTTTACAAAATATTTTATTATGTACGTGCTTTTAAAATCAATAATTATATATGTATATAATGTGCATATATAATTTGAGTCTTATTTCAATCCTATTGGTATAAATTGAATTTTATCATCATGGCATTATTATTCTTATTCCTTTTTATTGACCTTTTTGGATATGGTGGATTAGATTTTAAATTTCTTGTCTATGAAATCTGTTATTAAGAATACTTTATTTGAAGCCAACAGGACTTTTCAATGTCTTATAACATAATTGTTGTGAATAACTGCAGATTAGGTTTGATATATTTTTTTTCTAATGGGTGATTGTGACAAATTTCATCTGCTATGTTGAGATTTATTGGAAATAATCTGGGTTCCATCATTATTTCACCTGTCCCTCACAGTAAATATACAACACGTGAAATTGGTTTAGCTGCTTCAAGAGGTTGTGTAAATGAATAGTTATTTTGATTTGACAATTTTCTCATCTGTTATGTACGTAGGAAAATAAGGCTGAATTCTGTTTTTTTTTGTTTTTTTTTAATTGAAAATATAATGTATAAAGTTATAAATCTGATTTTTTTTTTCTCTTTCTGTTGAAAGATGATCTGTCAAAATAAACTCTGCAAAGCTTAATTAATAATAATGACAGAAAAAGCATTTTGTCCTGGATAGTATCTAGTTACTTTGCTAGTTGTTAACAATATACATAAATGAAGGTTATTGCTACAAATGGGATTATTTAAATGAAAAATTTTAGTTTAATTCTCTGTATTTCTACATCCTTTGATAATTTATTGACCAAATTTGTTTGCAGCTACCTCATATGATCAACTGGAGGTGTGTGTGTGTGTGTCTGTGTGTGTCTTTTTAAAGAGTATAAAACTTAATACTTCTTTATGGTGGTGCCTGTGGTGTAATGGTTATCGTCGCAGGAATTGGACACGGCGACACGAGTTCAAATCCTGGACTAGATTGCATTTCACATAGCACTAATACCCTTGGGAAAGGTGTGAATCCAATTATTCTCCCTCCAGCTATGAGTAAATAGTAGGACAGACTGGGTTCTTTAGCCTTGGTGAGTCAACTAGTCTAGGAGAAGGAATACTCTGAATTCAAACCTGTTAAACTCCGCTTAAAAATTGACCTTGTGTCATATCCTGCCCGAGAGGAGGGGTTGGTAAATATGATAAAACTTAATACTACTTCAAAGTAAATACAAGTTTTGAAAATAACCCAAAGATCAAAATAATAATGTATACATTTAAATTTTAATTTTCTTTTAGATTTACACATGTATAGATACTACACTTTGATCCTCAACAGAGGGGTTATCTCATGGGGTAGTGGATAACCTGCTGGACTGTGACATCATAGTGAGCAAGTTTTGAACTGCAATTGTACTTGATTCTGTCATTTGGGGGCAGTAGAATATGCAGACTGCATCTCTGTAGAGGAGTAAGACTGTCCCCTCCAATGAGGACACCTGTTGGCAGTTGGTAGATGACTCATGATGCTTTAAGATGGGATCCTGGTGGCTGAGCAGTTTGTGACCCTGTTACCTAAGTATCCATATGACTAGCAACACTTTACTTTTAACCAAAACTAAAACCCACCCCATCACTTTGAAGAGAAATTCAGCATCTAAAATAACTTCCCAGATAATCGCTATCTATATAAATGGCCTAAACAGGGAATGAAAGTTGGTTGTGCTGCTATCCTCCAAAACCAAGAACTTGTAAAACATCTCCCAAATGAATCATCAATCCATCTTGCAGCAGTCACAGCTATTGACCTAGTTGTGAACATTATAGCTTGCCACAAATCCTCTTAAGATCATCTTGCCCAGTCAACTGGGGCTGTAGAATATACCAACTGCATCTCTGCAGAGGGGTAAGACCTCCACCACCACCACTGAGTGTCCTGATTATGACACGAAACAATCCGATTGTGAGGTTCCAGTTATGCTAGAACTTTGGGGAATGCAAAGTACTCTTTCGTGGCCATCAGTCCCAGATCCACTCTGGCCCAGAGTGGTAGCACCTGATAGGGCTTTATCTATAGGTCAAATAGAACTAAACTGCGTACTTATGCTAAATTGAATTACTTGAAATAGAGCTGTTTTGACATGTAAATTGTTTGAACTAGTTTGTTTGATATTTAGATCTGTAAACAAAATCTATACTTATACTAAACTGAATTGGTTGAATTAGAACTGTTTGACTAAACTAAATAGCTTGAAATAGAAATGTTTTTGACAATTAAACTGTGTACTCATGCTGAACTGAATTGTTTGAAATAAGACTGATTATTTGTATATAAATGGATTTGGCATTAAATAACCTACAAAAGTTGATATGCCATAAAACTCACACAATCAACTGATGTTTAATTGAATTATTAGTGATACATAGCAATACTTGGAATCATTTGACTGTGTGTAAATGAATGAATGAATAGTGTTGAATAGAACAATTAGTGATAAATAGCTGTACTTGTAACCACTTCACTGTGTGTAAATAAGTAAAAATTAACGACTGCAGTTGAGGGCGACCCGAAGGCTCCCTTTTCAATAGCTACTACACTGAGGTGTATGGAAGGGTGCTACTCCTTTCCCTGGATTGCCCCACTTTACCTTCGATCCATACCTTATAATACTGAGTGTTGAGCAATGCAGCATCAAGTACCTTTTTTTTTTCTTTTTTCTTTTTTTTTTCTTTTTTCTTTTTTTTTTATTCTTTGGTATAACTCAACCTGGGATTGAACCCCAGTCTCCCAGACCATTGGCAAAATATTAAATAGAATTAGTAGTGTTAAATAGGAATAACTGAAACCATTTTGCTGTGTAGAAAGAATATCAATACTAGTGTACAAACAAATTAGTTCTAACTTATTTAAAAATGAAATTGCCTACAAACTGTGTGTAAATGTATGACTGATGTTAAATTATGACTCTTAAAGCAATACTTGAAACCCTTTAACTGTGTGCTACAAAATGATCTCAGGCTCATTTAAAAATATCTACAAAATTTGTTTATAAATCGTGTGTGTGTGTGTGTGTGTGTGTATATATATATATATATATATATATATATATATATATATATAAACATGATTTAGCATTAAATAACCTACAATAGTTGATATGCCACCAAACCACACAGAGGACAAAACCAATCTAACTTTTTGGCATTTAAATGACCCACAGAAGTTGAAATTCTATTATGCTTACTTTTGGACTAATACCCTTGTGAATGGTATGAGCCCTCTTATTTCCCCCCCCCCAGATATAGATTAGTACCATTATTGTTCTACAAAGATGGCTTTGTTAACCTTCATGGGTTATTTAATTGCAAAACTATTAAACAAAGAAACCAAATTAGTTCACAAATATATTTCATGCCAAAATTACAAAGAAATAACATCACACTGTTTATTATATGAATAGATTATTATATATATTTATTATAATGAATAAATCTATGAAACTTGCCTTGCAAAAAAAATAGCATGCCTCCTAATAAAACCTTTTATGAAATGACTCGGGGGTTGAATATTGTTTTAGACAACTGAAATATATAATACCCCAGGCTGTTGTGATACTCTTAAAGAAAATAGCTGATTTGAATGTTTGGGCTTAATAGAAAATGATGGAACATCAATCTTTATTTTGGTTTGAATATTAAATTTATACAATTGATCTGCTACCAGAAAATAGTCAGTACAACTTATCAGAAATGAGATTTTAGCTATTAGGTCAATTCTGCTGAAATAATTACTTGAGTTTAAAGAATTTTCTGGAAGCTCATTTGAAATTTCCAGTTCCTGTTTCTATGATGATCCCCATTCTCTTTGAATTGTCCATTTTTTTTTTTTTTTTAAATATCAGTTTTCTGTTTGGAACATACATATATATATATATATATATATATATATATATATATATATATATATATATATATATATATATATATATATATAAAAAGAAAACATTGACTTTTTGTATTGTTTATATTTTCAACCAAGAACCTAGCAGATTTCTATCATGAAACAGTTCAGAGAAAGGCAAAAATGAAGCAGAGGTGAAGAGAGTATAAGTAGCCTTAACCAGAAAAAAGGGGGGGGGTCCTTGTGGTGTAGTGGTTAAAGCGATGGACTGCGGAATTGTAGTAAGCGAGTTCAGATTCCAGTTGCACTATTATGTTCACTTTCGGACAAATACCCTTGGGAAAGGTATGAACCCCTTTATCCTCCCAGCTATGGGTTAAATCATACCACTACTGTTCTTCTAGGAGAATGGCTTTGGCATTAAATAACCTGGAAAGGTTGATATGCCATTAAATAAAGAAGCCAAACCATCAACCAGAATATAAACTATTTTTACTGATGCTTCATAAAAAGACAAAAGCCATTCTTATTTCTATGAAACCTTTCAAATGTAGATACAGGGTAACAAGGAAACAATCTTTTATTGGAAATAACTTTTGGTTTTGTTAAAAAGAAAAAAGTAGGGATAGTAAAATAAAAATAAAAAATTCATTTAAAATTCCTAATAAGATTCACCTTAACATTTGGAATAGAATTTTGCCTTTAAGGTGTATCTTAAATTTTATAAAAATTACAAACTAAATGTATGAGTAAGATCTTAAAAAAAATTTATTATCCAAATTCAATGCCATTTAGAAAATATTTTTACAACACATTTGTTGCTGAATTTTTATAAGAAATTTTTATAAAGTGATTTTAATTGCAATCAAAATACAAATTTTGTGTAGCATTCATTTTTCACTGCTTCCATTCGAAAAGGAAAATAATAAAACTTGTTTCATTAACACAAAACTCTTAACATCGTTTTTGTGGAATTTATCAACTTCCAAATCTTATAAATATTTACAATGTACAAACAGATAAATTTTATTCTAACATGAAATAAAGTTAGATATGAAGAATTTAAAAAAATCTTGTGAATATCTAATTACATTAGAAAAAAACAAATGCTAAGACAATTAATTTTACTAAGTTTGGACAGTTTAATATTTGGTCGGGTTTGGTTTAATTAATGTCTGACAGCATCAGGTTATGCTTTCAACAAGTTTTTTACAAGTTTTTATTGTTGCCAATAATCATTCACTGTGTTAAATAACTTGTGATATTTTTAAAAAGTTTTCTATCCAATATTTACCTTAGATTTTAAAACTTGGACAACTACCTACTTGCAAAGGACTAATCCCAAATTAGGAAAAATAAAATTCTAAGAAATTTTCTATTTTTTGATATTTCTGTGAGTTTTCTCTTTAGAGAATTGTGACTTTTTGCTACAACTAGACAAGCTTTGACATCAATAATCAAGGAAAATAATCACTTTCTATGTGTGTCTAAGCCATTGAAGTTTCATTAAAATTTGTGGCAATAATAAAAAATAGTTCTGTTTGTTTTTTGTTTGTCTTACACTGTTTCTTTCTGTTTTGATTTATGTTTTAAACCCCAAACATCTCAATCTTATGGCTTTTTACCAAAAGATAATTACAGAAGTTTGGAACAATTGGCACAGTCTTTCATTCTTTTTTTTTTTTCTTGTATGCCATTTTCCTTGGCAGAATTACTTGCCTTTTTGCTGTTTAGGTTGGCAAAGTTGTCTTAAGACCTTGAAGATGTTTGTAGTGGCGGCAGCTTGGAGTTTTGCCAAATCATTTGCCACTGATTAAATAAGCGTGTTAAATCTCTCCTGTAAGAACAGGTATGAAAACAATAGTGTGTGTGTGTGTGTGTGTATTATTAGTTCTTCTATTTCTGATAGTTATTGTATTTGACAGTACATAAGTCCTTTCTACCCACTATTTACATTTAATATTATATTATAAAGTTAGGTGAGATACAAATCTGAGTAATCTGTCTAGTCTATGCCATCTAGGTAAACATTAACCAATCAGATATCTCAACTTAGCATGTAAGAAACATTTCTGTATAGGTTAGAGAAAAAAAATGTATGTCTTATGTCATCAAATAAAGTGTTGTGGGTTGCCAATAATAGTTGCCATGGTTGATATAGTGTGAAACTATTTTTGTTCAATATGACATCAGTGAAAGTAATGGATGTTAATTAGTAATCACTTTTTATTATAACAATAAGTTATTTACAAGAAGTTTTAAGTAGTTGTATGAAATGTTTTTGTTTTAGCCATTTCTGTTACTACTCTCCTGGCTAAATGAGCAAGCCATTGTTACCCCTCCGGTTTAACTAGCTTCAACCTCTAGTGAATAAGACCACGTGCTTGTGTTTGTGAATCAGTTCTTTCATAAGGTTGTTAGTTTGGCACCTTTTGTAGCTTGAAGGGACCTGCCTGGTTACCATAGCTACTGAACACCCACTGCTGCACCATGACGAGGCATTGAAGTAGGATTTGCACCCAGATATCAAATGTAAAAAAAAAAAAATGAGTCTTTGAAAAATTGGTTGAGTTACTTGTTAAAATATTTAAGATCGTGACAACGTTGGTTATTATTCTAATGACATATACATATGAGATGTCTTGTAATACAGACGGCCTGTTTTTTAAAAATTTTTTTTTTTTTTTTTTTTTTTTTTTTTTTTTTTTTTTTTTAGGTCATCCTTAGCGCTTTATAGCATTTTACTTCCTCTCTCTGCTTCCATTGGAAAGATTCGGTACTCTAAATATTTGCTCTACATGCCATGATACTTGGAAGAGAAATTTTTGGCAAATCTGATCTTTTTATCTGGATTAATAGTTGTTATGCTTCTTGCCTTGTAAATTATCTTATTTACCAACCCCTTTGCTTGGGCAGGATATGACACAAGGTCAATTTTTAAGCGGAGTTTAACAGGTTTGAATTCAGAGTTTTCCTTCTCCTAGACTAGTTGCCTCACCAAGGCTGAAGAACAGTTTGTCCTACTATTTACTCATAGCTGGAGGGAGAATAATTGGATTCATACCATTCCCAAGGGTATTAGTGCTATGTGAAATGCAATCAGTCTTGTCCAGGATTTGAACTCGTATCGCCGTGTCCATTTCCTACGACGATAACCATTACACCACGCGCACCTCCTAAATTATAATTTTAAAAAGGGTAGAGGCAATTATTCAAATATTCTGCTTTTATTATTGCTCATAACAACAAAAAAAGGATGAGATTCTTTCAAAGATATAATTACACACATACGAGCATTTTCATGGAAGGACATGTTGTCACTTATTTTTCATTTTACTGAAATCTTTGTAATGTCGCTAATTCTAAATTTTATAGATATTTGATAAGTATTTTCATTGTTTCACATATTTATCTCAGAATTTATCCAGACAAGAAAGTATAAGGCTATATCAATAAAGCTGGTGTCTGTTGTTTGGTTTCTGTAGCCTAATCAGTAAGGCATCATGCATGTCAGATGGGCCTTGGGTATGACATTAAACTACATCTGATTGTAAGGCTTCAGTGTTGGAGTTTGGGGAATGCAAAGTACTCCTTCATTACCATTACTCTCAGGTCCACTTGGAGTGGTAGTACCTGTTAGGGTCTCATCTAGGGGTTAAATAGAACTGTTCTATCTTTTATTTATTAGGGATTATCATTAATATTAAATAGAATTATTAGTGTTAGCAATACTTGAAATCATTTAACTGTGTGCCAATAAATAGTCTAACTTGATTAAAAATAAAGTTACCTACAAACTAGTTACTTAAAAATCATGATATATATCAATTAAACTGAACGGCATTAAATAACCAACAAGGGTTCATATGCCATTAAGCCAAATAACCTAACCTAATCCATGTCGGAAACTCCTAGGATGTGAGTTCAAATCTCCTAAGGGTTTGATATCCTTTTCTGTGTTGCTTAATGGCTATGGAATGTAAAAAGGCCCAGAGTCTTGTGATGAAAAGCAACAAAAATTGGTAATTTATTAAACTTTTTGCCTAGATCTGGTACAAGGCCAAATGAATGGGGCATCCAATGAGACTAAAACTCACTCGTGAAGGTTTGCTTGTCTAGCTCACTCACCATTACACCACCCGAGCAAAAATTAGATGAAAGGAAAACTACTTAAAATGGATGAGAACAACCTTGTTGAAAATAAAGTCTGACAAACACAATTTTTCTTTTGTATATTTTTGTGAGTCATAATTCTATGAGTTGACAATTAATTTATTTGAATAGAATATCGACTCAAGGGTTTGAAATATTTTTTTTATTTATCCTCTTCTTTTTATATAAATGGTAATTTCATCAATTTTTAATTAAAGCTTTTATTTCTAATTAAAAAGAATATCATCATCAAAGTGTGTCAATACAGAGCTGATGGATATAAGTTTTCTGGTGTGTCCATTGGTAGGAGTCCTTAAAATGTTATTTATGAGTTTGTCCTTACTTTACCAGTGGTTTCCCCTCATGTCTTATTCATTTTACTTTGAATGGTTTGTGAGATAAGCAGATGTGTAACTGTTATTTGTCAGGTGCTGTTTTTAGGATCTGTTGAAAACAACATGCAGCATTCTTGTGTTCTTATTTAGCTTTTTCTTTGTTTTGTTAATTCTACTGGTGAAGCCATACAGTAGTAGTGACATGATTATAGTTTGGAACAATTCCTATTTTATTTTATCAGGTCAGATTTTCATATGGTCAATAACCTATCAATAGCAGACTATGCTTTACTAATGTGTATGTATGTTATTGCTTTCAATAGATGAGATATTGCTACCAAGGTATATGAAAAGGAATACAAAACATAATCTAGATAAATACACTCAAAAGCGAAACACTTGAATGTAAAATTATCAATTTCATTGAAAGTGGGTTAAGCTTTTATTTTTTCCTTTCTGATTTAAAAAAATTATTGGTAAATTTTTGGGTACATTTTTTTTTTTTTTTTAATATGAGGTCAGTTAAAAAGTGGTCTTTTTATTATTTGTATGGGTCTGATTAATGAGTAAGGCAATAGAAAGAACCCAATACCATGACTATTCCTAAATGTTTGTTTTTCACAGTTCAAGAATCTCCTTCCCTGCCCTAATTAATATTAACTCTGGTTTCTCTGGCAAAAGAAAGATCTGTTATTCCATTACATGAATGGTAATGGCTTTGGCTACAGACCTTCCCCCCCTCTTACTCTGTAACTGATCCATGGAGCTGGATCCATGGAGCAGGATTGGAAGAGGAAAAAAAAAGATCTGTCAATAAAGCTGGATAATGGATACAAATAAATCTAGCTTTGGATTTGAATTGTGGACTTGGATTTTACAACTCTGCAGCCATAGTATAGCAATTGTTGGTTCCATTATGTCTGCTGGTTGGAGTTGCTTGCAACATTTCTGCTTGCTACAAGGCACAGTTATTGTTCCTGGCAATTTCTTCCTTGTTTCTACAAGAGGATTCTGACCATTTTTAATATAAATAGAACAAACTGAAGGCTGAATAGATATGTATGTATAATATTTGAATACGAAAATGTTGGCTTCAAGTTAAATAAATCGTGGACTCCAGTGTTAGTTTTTAAGATATTTTTAATAAACTATTTTACAACTAGTATTGTAAATAGTACAGCTAAAATATAGTTGTCAATAATTGTTAAATTTTAATGTATGATGGATATGTATTTCTATTAATACATCGCCTCAGCCATTTTTTTACAACAATGGTGGACTCTATTGTCAAAACTAAAATAGAATTCTGGTTGATGGCACTTATGAGTTTTATCTGATAAGAAAAAAGGATGCCAGCAGAATCAGATTTTTGGATAATCAAGATGTAGTCTGTGGAAAATCCTGGTAACTGTTAGAAAGGTTACAACCTCCCCATTTGAATAGAATGATCCTTTGCCATTCACTAAGTTGAATTATTCACAATATTAAATTGTATATGTTATACAAGCAAAATTTAGCTACAATTCTAAGAGATAGTCAAAGAGAAATGGACAAAATGAAGAATTTAATTAAAAAAAAGTCTTTTGTCAGAAAATGTTGACTAATTATATATATATTTTTTTTTTTTTTTTTTTTTTTTTTTCTTCCCTGAAGATTATAAATTTATTCAATGTTAATCAAAATTTATACTAAGAATTATTTCTTTGTGCATAAATACGTGTGTGTGTCTGTTTGGTTTCTTTGTTTAATGGCATATCAACCTTCATTGGTTATTTAATACTAAAGCCTTTCTTGTAGAAGAACAGCAGTGATACTATTTAATCCTTGGCTGGTGGGGGATAAGGGGGTTCATGCCTTTCCCAAGGGAATTAGTTCAAAAGTAAACATAATAGCATGTGAGGTTCAAACTCTCTTACTTTGAGACTACAGTTCAGCACTTTACACCATTTGACACCATGTGAACAGCTTCTGTGTCTGTGTGTGGCCTTTTATTTTTTTACGTACTTGAGGGTAAAATTAATTCCATCCAAAAGTCAAATGACTCGTACAAAAACTCGAATGGATCAAAGATAGAATAGACAGACAAAAAGTGTCAGTCCTATTTAATCAAACATTGTTTTATTTTTCATTAGCAGTTTTTTCTTTTTACTATATGTATTAAGATAACATTTGCAAAGAGTTTGACAAATATTCAAGATAATTTTAAGATTAGGAGTAAAAAGGAATGGAAAGGAGGATTTTATTTAAGGATATATAACTGGAAATAGTGAAATTTCTTAGCATTTTGATCATCTTTTTATTTTTTCATTGCCAAATGTTAAAGATAGTTATTCTTCTTGATATTCTACTGTGTGTGTGTGTGTGTGTGTTACAATTAGTTACTTCTAAGTTTCTCATAAAATTAGAAACAAATTTTCCTTGTTCCATCAAGTCTTAGATTTGATTCTTGAAATAGTTACATATTTGTGTCTGGTGCCTAAAAAAGATAGGGTACAATTGTTTCTCTTCACTTCTAAGCAAATTTGTATACTTGTAAAATCAGCCTTGAATAAGAGGTATTCAATTTAAATGATGAATGATTTCTAAGAATGAGATGAAAAATGGAAGTGTCTGGGTTATGAGGCCATTTCTAAAAGTTGGTTCATCTCTTGGCTCTTAGAATTACATATTTCTACCCCTTTGTTGATTGGAGATTATTATCAAGGGACCCTCATACCCCCACCACCAGTATTTTGAAAACTGCTTTCTTATATAATTTTAAAGGCCTTCCACACTTGTTGAAGAATGGTACAACTGTCTTCTGACTACCCCCTCCATTTCCAGCCAAATGGCCCTTGTACCTTTGTAAGATTATTTTGGCTTCTCATCTCCTACCTTTTAATCTTTGTGCCATTGTAGAATTATTTCCCATTTGGTGTCATTTGGCCCGAGTACCATTCCTTGTGCTATGGTAAAATCCAGAAATGTTCAGACTAGTAATGATGAGGAGTTACCAACATCATTTTACCATACTATTCTCTGACCCTCATCACTTGTCATTTCTTGTCTGGCAGTTTGATAAATAATTAGCGGAAGCCTTGATGGGGCTATTGCTGTGTCATTATTAATAATATTTATCAAACTTAGCCTTGTCTGGTACAAGGCCACGGGCACTGAGCACTCAGTATTAAACTTGACCCAGAGGTATGTATCTACCCAATTCCTCCATGAGCAAGATGAGACACAAGGTCAATTCTTAAATGGAGTAGAGCTGTTTTGAAGTTTTCTCCTAGACTGGTTGCCTGATTCAGGTTAAAGAATCAAGTCTACCTTATTACTACTTATCTATAACTGTTGAGGGGGATGGTTTCATGACTTTCACTTGGGCATTAGGGCAAAAGAAAATGCAAACAGCCCCATCCAGGGTTTGAACTCGGATTACCAATTTGATTTTCTGTGGCGATAACCGTCATGCCAAGTCCATTACCTAACTCTAAAAGTAATGGTCAATGAGCCTAGCTTATGAGTTGTCATTTTGTCAGTTATAAATGACTGGTACTCGGAGGTATGGCTGAGGGAGAGGGCTGTTTATGAAAACGACCTCTAGGACCCAAATAGAAAAGGGTGTTAGCAAACCCCTCAGGAATATTAGATCATCAAGTGCATTTCTACTTATGCTATCCAATAAGACATCTTATTAAATGTTGGAAAGACCCCTGAAGGAGTTAAGACCCATCGCCCCCTTCTCATGTTTTGCATTGCCCTTGCTGTCTATTTGAATTATTGACATTTGAAAAGCAAGTTTTCCCAATCATTGGTAAATTGCGGCCATGTTTATAACTTGGCTGTCAATTGAGAGAGAGAGAGGGGGTAACAATTGAATATATTTTAATATAAAGTGAAGTGGGGGGAGTAGATTTCTGTACTTCCCGTTTGGCAAAGGAAACTGGTGGTGGTGGCTATTCACTAGATAAAAATGGAGAGTCAAATCAAATAAATCTTTAACTTTAATTGCATTGCAATTTCCTTAGCTTGATTACTCTCGTCGCCGTTATCAGAATATTATCTTTCAATTTTTTCCTCTGAGCCGCAAGAAACAAACAACTATTTAATTTTTTTATGTGGCTCTTGAGCTGTGTTTATTTTGGCACAAGGACACACTTGTTGAGCTCTCTTTAAGGATTTAATGAACTCGTTACACATTAAGATAATAACGATGTGACCTACTTGTTGATCACATTTCTCGTTGTAAATCAGATTCATAGTCTAAAAATTTTGTAATACAATTGATGGATTTCGATGGACTTGTTGACTTAAATCTTATTTCAAGATAACCTAATTGGTTTTTTGGCTGGTATTAAAGTGTAGTATCTGTTCATCTATTTCAACCATGTTCGTTTTTGTGTTTTTTTTTTTTTTTTTTTTTTTTTTTTTTTTTTTTTTTTTTTTTTTTAACCATGTGCGGCAAAAATAGATAAAAACAAAACGAGGCGAGCCTGGTTTCTGAGGATTCCAAAATTAGAGCAACACTTCCCCATTGCAACTAAATAGGATGGGGAATAGAAGTTAGTTTCCCTTGTAATGGTCTGCTCTTGACCCAAACGCCTGTGAGTAACTGGAGATGTTTAATGTGCAGAAAATATTTT
The DNA here is from genome assembly GCA_963585895.1 of Sepioteuthis lessoniana. Classification (NCBI taxonomy): domain Eukaryota; kingdom Metazoa; phylum Mollusca; class Cephalopoda; order Myopsida; family Loliginidae; genus Sepioteuthis; species Sepioteuthis lessoniana. The sequence continues at coordinate 269,091 of OY757920.1, forward strand.
CGAAATCATTGGTCTAATGAGTAAAGTGTTCGCCAATGATCCGAGAGACCGGGGTTCAATCCCTGGTCGAGTCATACCAACGACTCAAAAAATGATACTTGATGCCGCCTTGTTTAGCACTCAGCACTATAAGGTGATGATCAAGGGTAAAGTGGAGTAATTCTGGGAATGGAGTAGCGCCCTCACTTAAACCTCGATGTAGTAGCTATTGAAAAGGGAGCCTTCGGGTCACCCTCGACTAAGGGAGACAACTTTATTTTTATCTTATCTGCTTTTTTTGCATAGTTTATGAAAGAAAGGTCAGAGCAGAAATCAGTTGATTATTCAGCTATGAAGTTTTATTGACTTTTCTTATTAATCTGAAACTTTCAAAAATTCATATGCAACATTTTCTTGTTTCTTTGTGCGAAGTGATGCAGATTAGAAAGAACAGTGATCGAAGTAATTCAACTCAACGGTGGCTCTGGGATGGTGGTGGTGGTGGCGGTCAGGGCTATTTTGGGCCTCGTCCATTCAGATATACAACGATTCGGCCGTCGAGCTCTACTGCCTTTATTAGCTGTATCTGGCCATACCTTTTGTAATCTTAAGAGACGTTTATTCAGAGTTAAATTGTAATTCTAAATTTATCACAATCGATATCTTTTCTAAGAATCAAGACACTAAGAACTCTTTTTTTTGATCTAGCAGGATCACGTCAAAACCTTGCCATATGCTTATTTATCGTATCTAATAATAGTCGTATATTAGTCCTTAAAGATATCTCTCCAGGGTGTGGAGGGGAAAAAATCATCAAAACTGCCAGTTTTAATTTCCTTTCATCGCTTCTATCTCTCTCTCTCTCTTTCCTATCTTCTAGCACTTTTAGTTTAAGCGATATATTCTTTCTCAGAATCCTTGATAAAAATAAGTTAAATAATCTCTTTATACTTGCACAATAACATTTCTCTCTACCATCTAGATATCTTTGTGTGCACTTGTCTCAAGATTCAAAAGTTAAAATAGTTAGCATAACAAAATAAAAGATTATATATATATATATGTCATTAGCTTTTATGTTAGTGTGTTCCTTCAATTTTTTCTGACAACGATGAAAACTTAGTTTGTTTTCTAGTTTTTTTTTTTTTTTTTTTTTTTTTTTTGCACATTCAGAATTCCATTCTAACAAGGCGACACACACAAATTCCTAATAAATTGTACAAACTTTTTAGATATACGTTAGTTTTATTTTCCTATTATTGATTCTAAAGCTGAATTTTTTCACTAAAAACTTCTTTTTTTTGAGTTGAAACCGTTTCCACCATTTTGAAAATGTTAAACATTTTTGTACTCTCAATATAGCGGAAACGGTTTTTACCATGAAATAATTTTATGAAGGAAGGAAATGGTACAATGATATAGTTGTGGTCCCATTTTTGACGTCATTCATTTGTACGAAGTCTTCCCCCTCCTCCCATTTTTATTGCCGTCTACCGTGGAGGTTGTTTCATTCCTATTTTCTTGGTTGAATAACTTTCCTTCTGTATTTTTCTTCCCTTAAATATTGGATAAAGTTGCTAAAAGCTATTAATTAATAACGTATTCATTAACTAACTGCATCTGTAGAAATTCAATTTTAATTAGAAACAAAAGATCAATATAATTTTTTGAATGTACTTACATGTATACCCAAATTACATATACAATACTTATTCATATATACGACAAAATAAACTACGAAAAATATTTTTGCTCATTTATAAATTCATAATAGATAGTCGAGGTTAAAAGCGTACCAAACAAGTTTTAATTCGTTTACCCAAATTTTTCTCTTTGCCAACGTTATCTGTATCGAAAAAAATAAGGTCTGAAAAAGTTTGGCTTCGGGTTACCCTTACCACACTTAACCCAAACTATTTATCCTGAATTTATAAATATTTTTTGTAAAACTTATTCCCCCTTTTAGTGTACTCTCTTCAACGTTGGTTTGCAGATTGTGTTGTGCTTGTAGTTATTAGATATGGAATTTAAAAAAAAAAAAAAAAAAAAAACTTATTTTTCCTCATCATTCAAAAGATTTTTTCGCCAATAGTCCGGGAGACCTGGGTTCTATCCCAAGTTGCGGCATACCAAAAACCTTAAAAATGGTACTTGATACCTCCTTGCTTAACACTCAACAATATAAGGTACGTATCAAGGGTAAAGTGGAGCAATCCAGGGAAAGTAGTAGCGCCCTCCCTTACACCACGGGTGTATTGAAAAGGGAGCTTTCGGGTCGCCCTCGACTACAGTCGCCAACTTTATTTACTATAAAAGATTTTGATCAATTGACTCTTAAGTTAAAAAATCAAGTCAAGATCATTTTCTCAGTTTATTTTCGAAACACCAGCCTGAGGAAGGACATTTTTCTCGGCGGTTCCTAGAACCTGGATATATTGAAGAAGCACATAGGTATCCTAGTTTAACGTTGAGTCGTTATAAGTGAGATAATTTAGGTACAATTATCCCACCTATATCGACTACACCTTTGCAGTGAGGTACCCCCCCCCCCCGAAACGAGGTTACCAGTTGGCTGTGGATTGTGACTCGTAATGATCCAGGACGGGATCCTACTGGCTGAGCAGTGACCCAGCAACCGAAATGGTCACATGATTTGCAACACCCCATTTAGGCTCTGACTGAGCCAGACCGGCGGTCGGAGAGGCCCGATCCGATTAATCGGCTTGTTATGTCAAGCCTTTGACCGTTTTCGTCAAATTGATTTTGTAACAAACAATTAACCAACTCTATTTTATCTTAAATATGCTAGGGAGTGACAATCGCACTGAGATAGCAATACTTGAAACCATTCAATAAATAAAATTATTAGTGATAAATAGCAATACTTGAAACCATTTAACTATGTGCAAACAAATGAGTTCTAACTCGTTTAAAAATCAAGTTACCTACAATTTATTCGCTTACAAATACACATTAAATAACCCACAAAGGTTGATATGCCATTAAGCCAAATAACCTAACCTAAATTACCTTAACCCATCACGCAAATGAACTTGAAGATGTTCTTCCAAAAAACATAAAATAAAACCGGTGCATGAAAAGAAACGGCGTGTTAACTTTCTGTGAATTTTTAATTTTACCAATACGAAGAGAACATCTACACCCTAAACCTATAGACTCTTGATTTAGTGGTAAGTTAGAAGTCAGATACATCAGTCTCCTCGCCCCTTTAATAGATATATACATTTCACTCTCCTATTTCCTTGTGTCGCATACTTTACACTCCTTGGTAGATAGGTATAGATATTTATCGAGTGGGGTATTGGCCTGGGTATGTCAGAAGGCAGGCATGTTATCATCGGTCTCTTTTATGAATATATAAATAAAATTTCTCCGTGACGTACACCTTACACGCGAAGATAGTTTTTACGTTATTTATATATTGACCCTATAAATTTGTTATATTAGAACAAAATGATTTTTAAAACAAAGAGTTAATTTTCTTTAATCTTCTCTTCTTCGTATTGCTGACCCGGTCAGCTAGGGCTGCAGAATATATAGACTGCATCTTTGCAGAGGGGTAAGACTCCCCCCCCAACGAGTGTCTTGGATATGACACTAAACAATCAGATGGTGAGGCTCCAGTAATGCCGAGCCATTAGAGAATGCGGAGTACCCCTTCATTGCCATCGCTCCTAGGTCCACTCTGGCTCGGCATGGTAGCACCTGATAGGATCCTATCTAGGGGTCAAATAGAACTGTTTGACATTTAAACTGTGTAAACAAATGACTTATGCTAAACTGAATTGTTAGAAATAGAACTGTTTGATCATTTAATTGTGTGTAAACAAATAACTGATGTGTAATTGAATACATAGCTATACTTGAAAATATTAAACTGTGTGCAAACAAATGATTGATATTAGAATTATTCGTATTTGATAGAAATAAGTGAAACCATTTAACTGTACGCGGACAATAAACTCAGACTCGTTTAAAAATGTTATCTACAAAATGTGTTTAGAAATCATATATTTAATATATATGTATAAAAAGGATTTGGCAATAAATGACCTACAATGATTGATATCCCATGAAACCTAACCAAACCCCGTACCGCCTCCATCGTGCTCACAATATATATATTTTTTGTTTTTTTCCCCCCCACTCATCTTTTCTCATCTCCCCTTCTGTTTTTCTGCACCCCTAATATTTAAGACGTCTCTGTCTCTGTTCTTAGACTTTGTTTAAACGTTTACTTTCACGAAAGAAGCTGACACCACCGCATGTTCATCGTATTAATGTATAGATTATTAAATAACTAACTGAATTGTTGGAGTTCCCTTGACAATCAACTCGAGTGAGTGGGGGAAAAACTTAATAAAAATCGATGACGTCAAAAATTGGACCACAACTGTATTATTGTACATTGATAGTGCCTGCTGTAGTGCTATGGCTAACAAGTTCATTTCGTAGGTGTATTATTACTATCGGTCACTTCGATCCTCTGTGGATGCATTTTTTATAGTAGCCTTGTGCCAGATTTAGCTTTGGAAATGAAAAGCATAATGTTAGCATTTAGTACGTGAGTTTCCTTTCTAGATTAATTTAGAGTTCGAAACTCACTGGGTGACTTAAAATAACTTGTTAGATTGGCACAACACACTTCTTATCCGATTCGTGCAACGAAGCAACAAGTAGTATCAAAATAATTTATTTTTTCTTTTAAATAATTTTTCTCATCTAATCAAAAGACAGAAAACTTCCTTTTTTTTTTTTTTTTTTTTTTTTTTTTTTTTTTTTTTTTTAAACATTTGTTTACGAGGTGGGGTGATAAATTTCATTGGAGGCAGATATATTTGTCTTTGTGGTCACAATGGTCTTAATTAACCGACTACTTGAGCCAAGAACTCTAACCTCTTTCTTAAATAGTCGTCAGTCTCACGTTCTGCTGTTGAGCTATGTTGGCACAATCGTTGTAGCTCATGTATTTGTATAGATTTTGTCTGCTGGCTGAAGCTGAATGTATTCAACAGACTAAAATCAGAGAGAGAGAGAGAAAACTGCAGGGTAAAGTTAGAAAAGAAAAAGAGTGAGTGATAAATGTGTACACAAGTTGTGTCGAGAACTTGGTTAGTAGTGGTGGAGGGATTTTGTTTGAGAGGATGGGTGGTGAAACTGTTGAGTGAATGTGAAGGAGGAATTATAGATCTACACGCGGAGGGAGGGGGGTGAAAAAAAGAAAGAAAGAGAAAACACAACATGAGTTTGATGGTTTGTAAATTCTAGCCAAAAAGAAGGCAGGCTGGCAAGACGAGGAGGGAAGAAAGACATCATTCTCTTATAAAAACTAGTTGTCCTATCCCCACCCCTAGGCTTTTTATCTCACGTCACTCTTATTTCAATTTCTCTCCAGGTTTTCTTCCTTTTTTTTTTGTTGTTGCTTAGTTCCCCTTTTATTTTTCTATTCCTGGCCATTTCGAATATCTTAAGCCATTTTTTGTTTTTTATAAAGCAGATTTTTTTGAGTGTTTAAAACTTTAAAAGCAATTATCAGTTTAGTTGTAAAATAAATTGTCAATATTTTTCTAGTTAAAAACAAAAGCTCCCTTAAGGCCCCCCCCCCCAAGAACTGCCGAAAAAGCAAATAACAAAACAAGAATCTTAAAAAAACAGCCTGCCAATTTCTTTTTGGAGACTTTACATATTTTGGTGGAGATTTGTACTTACATATTCTGGATATGGCTACAGCATTTACTAATCACCAGTAAGTTTCCGTTTTAATTTCTTTATTTTATTCACCTTTTCCTGAATGATTTTGTTACATTTTGAAACTTTTTCGTCATTTATTAAGAATCAGGCTTTTTCACTTGTTTATGACCGATTTTAGAAAGTTTATAATTCTTATTTCTCGATTCTGTTTTTGCCTTCTCGTGTGATTTTAAGTTGTGGATTATTCGTAATCGAATATTTTACATGGCATATGTTGAACCTAAAGTTAATTAACGAGTTGTTCATTTGTGCTAAAAGTCGGAAATATAATTTTTCTTCTTTAAAACAAAATCTAATTCATATTTGTCACTACACGTGCGTGTCTAACAAAATTAAGTATGACTTAAATTATTGGTATTCGTGTAACACTTGTTTTTGTTTGTTTGTTTGTTTTTTATTTAGCGTTATATTTTAAATATTTTATGTTTGTGTCCACACATTAACCTTTTTTTTTTTCTTTCTTTAAAACGTAATCACGTATCGATGTGTTGGGATGCGTAACTTTCATATATTCTTGTGTAATTTGTTGTGAAAAACCAGATTTACTTACACGATAGATAACTTTAATTTTTGTTGAATTATGTTTGTGCTTCAAAATAATTTTATATATCTCTAAAAAGGTTTTTACGTTTTTTTTAAATGAATCCAGTAACTTAAATTCAAACAAGTCTCTAATCTTAAGATCCTGAACCTGGAAGTTACAACTGGTGTCCTGAGCAAAAATGGCGGTTTATTAAATCTCTCAAGATAAAAACTTTAACTTCGGTTTTTATGAAAATTTTATTGGAATTTTAATAAATTTTTTTACATTGTATGTACGAAAGGATTTTTGAAAGTACTAAAAGGTATATATTCAACAGTTTAGAATTTCAATCATTAATTGCGTGAGTAAAACTAACATTTTAAACTTTAAAATTTAAAGTTAAAAATGATAAATTAAATATTTTAGATTATCTTCAAACAAAACTTGAATATATCTTAAGTGATCTTGTGTGTATTGTAGACATTTAGTTGGCTTAGTTGTGACACAAGGCATAAAAAAAAGTCCTTGTGAGACTTAAAGTCACTATAAATGGTCTGCTAGTGTTTGTACAGTCACTCGTTAAGAATGACACCCCACTAGGCGCCCTTTGCTGTGTAGCTACGTCATTTGTTAGTATGGTCGATTGTTTGATTGAATACGTACACAATTATATGGTCGGTTTTTCGATTATTACATGGAGGAGGGACATTATCAGAGCAGTGTATCTTTGTCACAAATGCTGTAAATCAAAACACTGTCAAATTTTCAAATGAGGAGGGTTGATGTGACGGTCAGACTGTTAAGCTTTGTTAAGGATTCACTTAAACCGTTGTTGTTCTTTGGATTCTATCAAATTGGCAAAATTCCAGTCTCCGCCTCTTTTAATGATTTCAATACTTTTCGACTTGACACTTTTTTTCCCCCCCACTTCTCATTTGAATGTGACCACACAACACATAAACAATATATACCTATTATAATGTGTGTGTGTGTGGCAGTTAAATATCACATGCTTTGACGTGAAGATTTGTACTTGAAAATGCACGTGTTTTTATTATTTTTCATTCCAATCCAAGTGACACACTGGCGGGGATATTTTATTTTCAAGCTTATGATTTTTTTTTCCTTCTGATAAATAGAGGTATCTAACACCAGGAATCAAGCGATTTCGGTGGTGACGTTTGATAAAATTAAAATTTAAGACAACAAACATTATAAAAGTAATAAGAAAAAATAGTGAAAAGGTTGATTTACTAACAGATTGATCACTCAAAACATTTTTATATTTATCAAACTTGTTTTAAATAAACACTTAAAATGAAAATAAAGAAGTACTGACCACTGCCGCCACATTTACCTGTGTGCATCGTTAAAACATTATCATTGAAGGGATTTATGATTTTGAAGAAACACATTTCCATAGCCCATAAAAAAAAAATGATGTTAATGTAGAAACTGTATTAAAGAAAGATTTAAAAAAAATTTTTTTTTATTTAATTTATTTACATTTATCTATTTTTTAAGATGGTGAGTCAAATTTTTCCTATTTCTTGGCTAACTGTGATTTATCACTTGAATCTAATCCCCTGATAAATATGGACATCCTTTTTAATGAAGATCTGGATATAAAGTGAAAAGTTTCTTAGGACAAGGTTTATTAGGATATTTTTTCATTCAATCAATATTGATCTTTTTCACCCACGGCTTGTACATCGTCCTTTGTTTGGGAGGAGGAATCTTTTCAGTATGTAGACTTCAAGACATGATTTTTTTTTTCTAAATCTCAACCATTTTTTTCTTTCTTCCCTTAAAGAGAAAATACTGCAGTCAATGTACTTACCAAGTCAAGATACAAAACAATTTTAATTTTATGTCGGCTGTAAAGGAATGGAAAAATGCAGCTGTGAGAAGGGAAATTTCTGACCTCAGATGTTTGGGATGTCAAGAGTTAATCTTTTATTTATGTCAATATAAATCTTACCAAATTTCTGAAAACTGGACAGATGTCTCCATGAAGAACTGATAATTGGCATTGTATTTGTTTTTATTCCAAGTTTAATGTTAAAAGATATAGATATTTGAACTTGAATTTTGATGTTCTAGGTCTAGATTATTAACTTTCTTTAAAAGTAGTTATTTTCTATTTCCAATATGGCACCTTTTTGAGTGAAGTTAGTTACAAAACACACACACACATATATATATATATATATATATATATATATATATATATATATATATATATGAAGTAGTAAAGCCTACATATTCAGACCCAATCTACCAAGGTTTCACCAACTGGATCATCTGGAAGAATCTGTATCGTCCTAGAGACATTGTTTGGCAATGTTTTTATGTACAATCCATGGATGGCATGAGAATCACTCTTGCATGTATACAGGTGCAGTCAGTTGGGTTGAGAGATCCACCCAGGACTGTTTAAGTGACATTAGGACATGTGTTGTGTCAAATCCCAAACCTTAACAGCCAGTTTTATTTAGTTCAGGGAATTTTACTTGTCCACATAGAAATAGTGATACCTCTACGCTTGCAACAATTTTTTTAAACACACACACACACACCTCCTCTGTTAAGTGAGATATCCTCTAGCGTTTTTATCTTTTCCTTTCTTTCTGGACCTGTCTTAGACTTGTACACTTTGATCCAAACTTGCAAAGAAATGCTGAACAGCATGGGGTTGACATCATTGTACAGATAAAGGTGTATGGACTGCACACAGATTCTCACATATAAATAGGATCCAATGATACCTTGGAATTAGGATATCTTTTTTTATCCTTTCTTTAAAAGGCAGGAAACAAACTATTTGAAATAAAGTTTTTAGCCAGATTCACTAAGATTAATGTGACATTTGAACCAAGGCAAATCACTGATTTTTATATATATATATATATATATATAGTGTGTGTTATTTTTATTTATTTTTTTCCATTGTTGGATTTTATGGAAGTCAGTTGTCCTCAAAGTCGAGTGAATTTATATTATTTAGTTTTGTAAATCTCTGGTGGTCTTTTCACTTTTAATTGTTATGTTCATTTCTTCAAATTTTTTTTTTTTCTATAATTTTTATGGATGCAACTTTTTCTAAATGTTTGATTGGTTTTGAAAGTCAACATTACCATAGCAACCAGAGCACAAAATTAAATATGAGGCAAGTTTAAAGGTGAGAATGTTGAATGTTTTAAATATTGAGCTTTGGAACTTGATACCAATACTGCTGCTTTTGGTTTAATTGTTGGAAAAATGAGGGTGGGGATTTTATATGCTAAATTATTTTTAATATTTGACTTAGTTGGAGTTTTGGCCTTAATATATTGAAAATTTTCTTATCAAAAGTTAATAGGCTTTCCTCTACATTAGGAAGATTGTCACTACATAGTTTTCTTATATTCTCTTCCCACTTTAGGCTGGGAACTTCTAATAGCTCATATGCTGGATCATGACATTGTAGCAATACTGTTTCTTTTTGGGAAAGGTATGACCCCTCTTATCCTTTCAGTTATGAGGGGGGGGTTAAATAGTCCCACTACTATTCTTCTACAAGGATGGCTTTGGCATTAAATAACCCATGAAGGTTGATATACCAATAAAACAAAGTAGCCTTACCACTTTGGGCTTTGAGCCAGACAAAACCATTCATAAAAAATATTTGTACTATAGATTGTGTTGTTCTGGTATTATTTACTAGCAAATGTATTAAAAATTATTGGAATATTTTCGTATGGTTCAACATTTTTGCTTAAGAATCAAGGACAGTTGTTTGTTTTTACTTAACTGTGTTTTTACTTTACTATGGGATAAACTAAAAAAAATGCAAATCTGGTCCAGGGATTCCAGCCTTGAGTGTCAGAGTATTATGACACACTGCAGGATCTGGGCAATATTCATATCAAATCCACAAAAAATGCATGTGATAGACTTTATCAAATTTGCTTCTATGGAGAAGACCCTTAAATACAAGGATCAGTGAAGTAATGGGGTATTTTGCCTTTATTCAGTGTATGTTCTCTGTACTCTTTATGATCAGTCTACTGTTTATACTTTGTGGAAACTTACACACACAATGATGTTTAAATTGTTTTATTTGTGCCACTAAAAATCTGAAAAATAAATGAAACCAAATGGAGTTTCATTTACATTTCAAATTATGAATCACAAAAGGTGATTCATAATTTGAAATGTAAATACTCTGTAAAGTTTTTTTTAAAAACAGTCAGATGCCCATGAGGAATGTCAGAACATAAGGTTCTATTATTGTCGGACATTTTAATGATAGAGAAAGAAAGTGTTTGTTTGAGAAGAGAAACACTTAGAATAAAATAGAATTAAAAATGCCATTGTTTTAGCAGACAAATCTTTTTTTTTTTTTTTTTTTTTTTTTTTGCCTACAAGATTTTTATTTATTTTTTGAGACAACTTGTTGGATGTAGTTTTAAATACTGTTTCTTTTACAAGTGTATCTTATATGCTAGCAAATCTGGTATAAACTTTGTTGATTAGTAGATTATCTTTTTTCCTTTTAGTATCACTTTGCAGTATGTTTGGTTGGCTTGTCAAGATGGTTTAGAATACACTGACTATATCCCCCAACTAAATAATATGAATCTGATTCCCTAACTTCTTGGCATAAAATAACTCAAGATGGAGTGTTTGAAAACTTCCCTTTTAGACCAGTAACAACATTGGCGCATTATTTCATTTAAAAAAATATTGATGATTTATGAAAATTTTCCATTTTCAACAAACAGTGTTAATGGCTTTGGATTAGATTCTTCTGTTAAATTACTTAATAAGATGGGGGGGATTCTTGGCTTGTAGATTTATCTAGATTCCCCAAAGACTAATGAGGTAGACATGACATTAAAACATTTTTACTAACTAAAATTTGTGCCCTTTCTATGAATAGATACAGATGCTTCTTCTCATAGTCAAAGTATAAACCACTTTTGGATGAGGTCATCCAAGCAGCTTACTTTTATAGCACTGATTAAGCACGTGGGAGAGAGAGAGAGAAAAACCAGTTGGGGTTTGGAACATCTCCGCAGGATCTGCTGAATCTGTTCTGTTTTTTACACTATGAATTCAACAAGTTGGCAGCTGGGATCTGTCCTTCAAAAAAAAAAAAAAAAAAGTTTACTTTTTGTTAATGGCCATTGCTGTCAGCACTGCTCAACTTGAAGGACTTGTTATTGTTTATTAAATTTCTTGATGAGGAATGTTTAATTTCCTTTTTTTGCCATTGGACATAAACTCCATTTCATAACATTTTTTTTTTTCTGTAAAAGAGAAGATGGGTAATAAATTAAATTGGTATGAAATGGTCAATGGAACTGTGAGAATCTGTAATCCTTTTTAGAAAAAAAAAATTGAAAGATGAACAGTAAACTTGATCGGTTAATTCTTGAGGACTTATCCATGTAGTTATAGCACTGGTATACAAAGATTTTGCTACAGGAGTAAAAACATGTTTTATATTAAATGGATGCCAAATCTATCTGTAATATAATGGCCGAGGGATTTCATTTTATACCTTTGGGTTTAGTTAGGCTGAGAACCTTTCGGCTCAGTGCATGGGTTAGCTAGGTGCAACATTAACACAGGTGTTCGCGCGCGGAGGGGACATGTCATTCAGAGATGTCACAATAGCCCAGGAAACGGGGCTAGAGAGTGCAGGTGATGTCATGCACTGGAAGCACGCGGAGGATTTTGGGGATTTTGAAAAAGTCAGTTGAGTTGAGTTCTGCCTTGGGAGAAGACGGTTGGCTTTCGCTTGCTTGCCGAAGACAGGTCAGTGGCCTTGTGGTAGGTGCCACACGTGTTGGGGGGCAGATGGAAAAGCCAGAATAGAAAGAATGTGTATCTCTCTCCTTATGTCGAAGAACTTTTAAACTCAAAGGTAATAAAAAGTTTCATACCTGAACTAAGAAGTCATAAGTGTTTTTCGTGTTTTGAGATTCCTATGTTATATATATATATATATATATATAATGAACATTATATGTCCATTCCGCATATCTGTATCTGGCTATGGTACATATCATCAAAATATTACCAGCTCATTAAGATTTTAAGTTGTACTATGACCAACTAGTAAATATTTACTAGTTGTCCATTGTATTCAATTATATGAAGCAACTCTACTCATGCAACATAATTTTGGAGGCATAAGCTTAACATTCAAAGGTCTTAGGTGCATTTTAGAGCCTCTATTATGATTAGGAGACCGGGGTTCAATCCCAGGACGAGTCGTACCAAAGACTCAAAAAAATGGTATTTTACTGTGATTAATAAATAAGTTATTTGTTGTGCAGAACTTCTTTTAGATCTTTAGAGCTGAAAATTAAGTTGTATTAGTGAGGAACATGTTAAATGTCTATCAGCAAACGGGTTATAGAATGTCTTTCAAAATTCACGTCTTGCATTTTTATCTTTTAGGTTGAAAAAAGAAATAATCTGGGCAAGATAAGTGATGAGTATCGAAAAAAATTCCACTAAGATATTTCAGTGATGGAAACTAGATATCAAGGGTGCTTCAACCCAAATACGAGGGTGATTACTGCTGATTTCTATAGCAGGAAATTAGCATCTTTAAGTGCAAGAGTAAACATATCAAATACTTTGAATGATATTGACCAATGCTTCAGCTGAATTTATTGAGGGCACCTGTTCTATTACTTAATCAGAAACTTTTTCTTATTGAAAGTTTTTTTTTTTTTTTTTTAAACTAATGTAAATGAGAATGTTAGGTAATAAGATATTTTGTGAGTTTCAATGAAGTTTGCTTTCCAATGTAAATGATATACCATGCAAAATAGTGTTGTGTATATAACTAGGGTATATAACTTAGAATTTAGTCATCACACCATTTTTTTAACTTCTGATTTGAATTCAAATATTGGAATTCATTTAAGAGAGCAATTTTCTTTAGTAGCAGACAAAAAAGTGTGTATGGCTTTTTTTTTTCCAGTCAATGAAATTCTACAAGACAGATTGTTTAAGATAATAAATATAGACTTGCTTCTTTATTTCTTTAAAAAATCAAAATACTTCAAGTTTTATTGCTGACTACTTATCTCTACATTTCAGAAAGAATTGAAATATATAAATCTTGCAAAGATATCATTGGGGAAGAGACTATTATTTGCTATGTTGCTTTTTAGTTTTTCTTTTTAAGGGACAGTATGAAGGAATGAGTATCTTTTCTCTCTCTCTTTAAAAAACAATTTTTTTCGAGTTGGAGTTACATAAAGAAGTGAACATTTTCCATATAATGATTTTACATATCAACTGTAATGTAGAATTTTAAGAATCATCATCAATGCATGTCAACAGCATAGATTCTCTCACCATCTTTCTTTATTGGCCATCACTCTTGGTAAGTCCTTTTGATGCCATCTAATATCTGATCAGAGTTGGTTGACGTAATTTTTGGCTTGTCTAACAACACTTGGTGTGTCCATGTGTTGGAGTCCATAAGAGAATGTCTCTTGTGAGTTCATACTTACTTGTTCAGCAGTACCCTGTATGTCATGTTCGTCTTGCCTCTTATCACGCAAGTCATTCGAGTAAGTAGCCATACAGCTGTTTTTATTGGGTGCTGCTTTCTGGATTCATTGTAATATTTCAAAATAATGATAACTTTTTTTCTTTTTAGACAATACTAAGTTTGGCACAAGGACATGGGACAATTGTAATGAAGAATGAATTCACTAGCAATGGTTGAAATGAGAATGTTAAGAGTTGCTCATAGTTTTCACTTTACAATTTGTTTGTTTATTTTACAATTCTTAAATCAATATTTCTCAGTTTGCTTTGTATCATTCAAAGGAATGTTTAGGCTTTTTTGTTGATGGAAGAAATTTGTTTGCTTTGGTGTCTAGCATTTAAATTGCTACTTACAATTCAGAATGAGATTTTTGAAAGACATTGTTTAGAAGATTTTATATTTTATGGAAATTAAATTGTTTTGTGCTATTAAAATAAATGTGTAAATTAGGGTGAAATAAGTAAAAACAAACAAAAAAAAACCCTGTATGGTTGCCATTAGAAATTAAAGTACATTTCAATCTTAAAACTTTTAGTAATAAATTCTCTATCGATTCATTTAATGTTGAAGTCATTTAAAATTGTTTACATCTATGGTTTTTATTATCATTGTTTCTCATAGATCAATTTGTTTTTCTGTAAACTTCTTTTTATGGAAGTTTTATTTTTCTTTCTTTTAAAGCTTCAATTCTCCAGTTTTAATCTTTTTTTTGTATTCTTTTAAATTTGGAAGGAAAAATATTCTGTGCATATTTATATTTTTAACAACTTTTTTACTAGCAAAATACTTGCTAAATGTGCAATTCTTTTTGAATTGGAAATCTTGGTGAGTTTTGATGATTCAGCCTTTTTAGTAGTGAGGATAAATCTTGATTTACTCACACACACACGTGTGTGTGTGTGTGCGTGCATATATATATATATTGCATAGCTGAGAAACTGACAGTCACAAAGCACCATTAATTCTGTATTTACACTATGTTTAGATATATATGCTTTATCACTGATATTGAGCAATCTTTATGAATATAGAAAATTACGTTTTTTATATATATATATATATATATATATATATATATATACTAAATATTTTATGATGTGAATTGGAATTTTTTTTATAATTGCTTAATTTTTTACTCATTTACATATGTAAATCCCACCTCAATCATTAGCTCCCGCCCTTCCACCCAAAAGAGAAAAAAAAATCCCAAGCAAGATGCTAAACTCTTTAATTTTGTCACTTTTTCTTTTGAACGTCATGTTGCACTCTAAAATAGATCCAATCTGTAAAAAGTCCTATTTTTCAGGGCCTTTCATCTGATTATCTTTTAGAAGATAACAAACTCAGATGAGAAGAGGGGGAACTTTTTGTTCTTCTACCCATCCAGATATTTGACATTGGGATGATATTTTATTGAAAGTGGTGTTTTATTTTTTGTTTTTTTTTTCTCTCTTAGTCAAGAATAGATTTTCTTTTCTACTGGAGAAGAATGTTTATGCTTAAAAAAAAATAATGGGCCATTATATTTATTGTGCATCTGTACTTTTACACACTACACTCAGAAGTACTCACTCACCATTTCTTTTATAGGCTGAAAATATCTAACATGTGGAGATATATATATATATATAAGTTGGTGACCTTAGTTGAGGGTGACTCAAAGGCCCCCCACCCTTCAACAGCCACTGCAGGGGAGGGTACCACTCCATTCCCTGGATTGATCCACTTTACCCTTGATCCTTACCTTATAATGCTGAGTGTAAAGCAAAGTGGCATCAAGTACCTTTTTTTTTTTTTTTTTTTTTTTTTTCTTTTCAAGTCTTTGGTATGACTCGACCTGGGATAGAACCCAAGTCTCCCAGACCATTGGCAAACACTCTACTCATTAAGTATATATATATATTTATATATAATATGAAGTTAAATCAGATAGATATGTTATAAAAAGAAAACAGAAAAATGGGTGAGAAAATTCATTAATAAATATTAGTTAAGGTCCACCAATGTGTTTTCTTATCAATTTATACATATTTTTTCTTTGCATTTATTTTTTATATTTATAATCCTCAAGATGAAAATTTTTTGATTTGGAACAAAAAATTAGGTAATACTTTTTTCTTATTTTCTTTTTTTTTTTCTAGCTTGAAAAAAAATTATGAAAATTACGTTTTAATTTTTTATTCAGTTTAGATTATAACCAAATTTTGAAGGAGGAGGAGGCAAATAGTAGATTGTATTGTGCAATCCTTCTAACTAGAGGTGGATATCTCTTTGCTTTGACCAATTTTGGGCAAACTGTCGCTCACTGTGCCATTCTGAATGGCCTACTTAAGACTTCAATTTTTTGTTTTTTTTTTATTGAAAAGGAAAAAAAAATCAACTTTCCTTATTTCTAAATGAAAATGGTTGAAGTACCTTCAACATATAATTACTTAAAATTTTTTTAGCAGTGTGGCCTGCTTTATGATTAGCCATGTCTCATGTAGCCCCACTTTTTTCTAGAAAAGTTACCCATGCTTGGTGTAGATAATGAGTATGCAAAATTCTTGGCGTTTTACTGACGCATGTGAGAAACACAACTATCTCAGACACCAAGTAGATCATTTAGTAATTCTTTGGAAAGTTTTTTAGTTTTTTTTTCCTGAAGAAATTCTTTCTTCATGATTTTTATGCTAATGAAATTAAATTATCTATTGATTAATTTGTTTTTACTCCCCACCCCCATTTCAGTGTTCTAAGCACCTTCAATCAATATCTCTGGTTAGTAATTCTAATGAAAAATATTTTCCTTTCTCTTTCCAGGATTGCAATAATTACTGCAGACATTAAGAGATACTTTCATCTTAATGCAATGAAGATGTATAATTTAGATAAATGACATAGATATTAAAATTTTGGGCTTTGATTTTGTAAAAGAAGTTGTGCTATATGAAAGAAAAAATTGTATGATGGCAATTGCAGACATCAAGGAATGCTCTTACCTGTCTATAGAGCAATCAGGTACGGTTTGGTTCTTTTAAATTAATAGAAGGATACATTGTTTTGGCCAATATGCTCTTTGACCTTCTTCAGGGGATTCTTGTTGAATTTGGGGAAAGTTCTGTGAAGGGTCCCAAATTTGACAAGAAATACCTGAAGAAGGCCAAAGGAAAGATCAGCTGAAACACTGTATATAATAATAAAAATAGGGACATTTTTCAGAAGACTTTAAATGATGGAAGCAAATGAGAATATTTGAAATTATTGATAGTCTCTCTTTTTTTTCTCTTAAACACACTTGCAAAAAAAAAAAATTTAAGTGGAAGTTTTTGTCTGATATTTTGGCTTGGTTAATTGCCAGAACTTGGTTGCATCAGGTTCATATTAAGGCCAAACTGGTTGGGGAAAAAATTTGGAAATGCTACCCAGCTGTGAAAAGTAGAGATGAATGGAACTACATTGATGAGGCACAATTGTAAAACAATTATCCATTTGCCCAAATAATTCAGTTTCTTAAAGGAAAAGCAATCCCATAATAAAATATGCACGATGCACAAACACTACCCTAATTGTTATATAACATTAGTGGATATTTCACATATATTTGTTAGAATAAATGTAATTGCAAAAATTTTGATTAAAAAAAGAAAAATGTCTAATTTCCACCCCCACCCCATAAATGTATGTAAAAATGTTTTATTTACTTCTGCCTTCGAAAAGATTTGAGGGCATATCAAACATTTGAATATTTTCCTTTCTTTTTTTTTTTTTTTTTTTTTACAGTGATCTTAAAAATTCTTTGCACAATTTTTTTTTTTTTTTTTTTTTTTTTTTTTTTTAAGGTAAATTTGTCTGACTGAAAAAAATCAAAGAACTATTGATGCAAAGCATAAAATTGTGATTGTATTTTCTATTGATCAATACAATTGCATATATCTGCTTAGTCTCTAGAATTTATTCTCACTGGATCATAAATTTCTTTTAAGTTACAACAAACTTTTTTTTATGTCAAATAAAATCTTTTCTTCTGACATTGGTTGGGACAACACCTGACCAAAAATGTCTTGTATAAAAAATATTTATCCTGCTGACAATCCTTTTTGTATAAATAGATTGTCAAATTAAGAATTTCAAAAATGCTGATTTATTTATCTATTAAAAATGTCCTAGAGATAATATAATTTTAGTATATGTTCTGCCAAAGCTTGTACATAATAGAAATTGTTTATAAGGAAATTTCTTGCCTTTTTAGAATATTAATCTCTTGAGATATGTATATAAAAGAAGCAATATAAACACAGCTAAATAATTTCTTCATTTAACATCTGAAGAGGCTCATCAAAAACCTGAAATAAATTTGACACCAAAGAATTGATTTTTTTTCTTTTTATAAAAAAAAAAAAATTTGGCTCTGCGTGTTAAGGTTTGATGTATTCTTAATCCCAGATTAATTACATGTCAGTTGCTGTTGGCATTGAGCATTCTAAATGGATTCTCCTAACCCCTGGATTTTTTCCTCAGATTATATAATATATATATATATATATATATATATATATATATATATATATATATATCTTCCATTTAAACCTTAAAATATTACCATAAAAACTTTTGTTAAAAGCTTTGAAGATGATCACAGGAGGAAATTTATTGGAGACATAGTTCATGTTAGCAAGCACCTTGAATCAATATCTCTGGTTATTAATTCTATGAAAAATATCTCCCTTTTCTCTTTAATGCAGTGAAGCAGTATAATTTAGAAAAATAGATGAGTGACATGATATTAAAATCTTGGGCCTTCATTTGGTAATACTCTAGATTTCTTCTTGTGTAATGAGGTACAATTTGGATCTCAGTATTTTCAAGTAGAGTACTGAAAAAAACAAAACAACTTGCAATTATATTAAATAGCTAAAAGCATTTTTCATTTAAAAAGATGTTAACATTTTTACCAATCACTAACCATTCAGAAACAATTGATGAGATAATCTAATTTTTTTATTTTTTACTTTAGTTCTTCTTAATCTAGTTGAGTTGTAAATTAGATGGTGATTAGAGATAATTCATAGATGTTAATGAAGGCATGAAAACAGTGATTACTTTAGAGAGGCTGATGATATTTTATTCATATATTATGCAAAAATTTGTTTCAAGTTGGCTTTTTTTTTTTTTTTTTTTTTTTTTAGTTCATTTTATTTATTTTTTCAATATATCATTGTAAATACAAATAAACCAAAGGGAAACTGAATCTATCTATGCTTATCTGATTACTGTCTCTAACTTCATTGATTTGACTGTTCTGTGGCACAGATCATTTTTGTGGCAAGAGGAACATAGCAAGATTGATTCTTACAACTGGGATTGAACCTGCAATTCTTGTAATCATCATGAATTTCTGTTAATTGTTTAATCATCTGATTAATGTCTTAAGTCAATCAACCTCTTTTTATTTTACTTAAACTGAACATTTTAATTAGCTGAGTCAACTGGGGCTGTAGAACGTACCAACTGCATCTTTGCAGAAGAGTAAGACCAGTCACCTCTCTATTAACAAGTGTCCTGCATATGACACTAAACTGAATTTGATGGTCAGGCTCTAATCCTAGAGCTTTGGGGAATGTGGAGTACCCCTTCATTACCCTTGCTCACAGCTTGATTTTATTGGAGTCCCATCTATAGGACAAATAGAACTATTCAATTCTTTTACTGGGATTATTATCAATATTCATTAGAATTATTGTGTTAAATGGTTTCAGTATTGCTATTTAACTGTGTGCAAGCAATAAAAAGCAATGATTGAAACTATTTGACTGTACAAACAAATGAACTCTAACTTGTTTAAAAATAAAGTTAATTATAAAACTCTTAAATCATTTTATATATATATATATATATATATATATATATATATATATATATATATATATATATATGATTTAGCATTAAATAACCATCAAGGGTTGATATGCCATTAAATAACCTGAATGAACATTTTAATAAAGATTTACTTGTAGACAATTTATTGTAACATTCCCTGACCAAAAAGAAACAATAAGTTTATATCTTTTACTTCAGGAGTACAGCTGGAATTGTCAGATTTTTTTAAGTGTGTGTGTGGGGGGGGGAGTGTATTGTTGATTCATTTGAATGGAAAGTAGGAATTCTACCAAATGATCAGATAATTCACGAAATGCATTTGCATTTATCAAATTATTTGTTGGGAGGTGATAATTTTATTCATTTCTTAGTTTTGCCTTACTTAACTGGCCCATTGGTATAATGGTTAGGGTTTGTCAATGGCCCAGGAGACTGGGGTTCAATCCCATGTCAAGTAAAAGACTCAAAAAATGGTACTTGATGCCTAACACTCAGCATTATAAAGTATGGATCAAGAATAAAGGGAAGCAATCCTCCTCTACACTTCTGTGTAGTAGCTATTAAAAAGGGAGCCTTTGGGTCACCCTCACCCTTGACTACCATCACCACAATTGTTTCAGTGCCAAATAAATCTTTGTTTCAGCTGCTGAAAGTTTTTGTAGTGCCTGTTTTCCACCCCCATATTAAGCAAGCAATATTCTTTCCTCAACTCCTCCATCCATCACTTTTTGGATCAGTGGGGAAACTAACTTGTATTTTACTTTTTTGAGGTTAAAGGTAAAAGGTAAGCATCTGGTTTATTTTTGGGTCCTTTTGGCTCCCTAAGGCAACTCACTAGGTCCTTTTTTTATATTTGGTGTTAACGTAATGAGAGACTAGAAACTAAAAATAACAATCCCTAAATTGGGAAGAATCCCTGGGGTGAGGTGATCTTAAAAACCTTATTATTGGAGGTAATTTGGTAGTTTGAAAAAGTAGAGGGACAAAATAAATACAATTTTTTTCTCTTTAGTAGGTGGGGACTACTTCAGTATATTGTACCAAATCACCTGGTTTATATATATACACTATAACTAGGAGTGTGAAAAAAAAAAATCTCCAGATGATACAACTTGTAAAAAAGGAAAATGGCACAAACAAGATTCAATAAAAAAAAGACTAAAAACATCCATACTGCTTGAAAATAATCAATCAGCACTGAAATGTCTAACCAAAAGAAAAAACATTGGAATTACCTAAGCTGGAACATTCTGGCTATTAAGGTATTATATTTAGGCAGTAAATTGTTATCTGGACAAGTTCTGTTAAATACCACAGACTGTCTCTTTTTTATGATCTTCAAGTGAAGGTGTTCAAGCTTACTATTCTTTGTATGTTTGTTTGGAAAGTTGTGAGTGTGTATAATATATATTTCACAATTTTCCCAATAGCAATCAGTTTAACACTACCTCCATCCCCGAAGATGACCAGCAAAATGGCCGAAAGCACTTGGGCTAATATAGGTTTTTTTTTCTCCATCTCGACCCAGAAATATGAAGAATATTAAGACTTGAACATCTTAAAAAGAAAAGAGGTAGTCTGAGGTATTTAACAGAACTTGTCATATATATATATATATATATATATATATATATATATATATATATAAACAATTCCTTTACATAATCCAAGATCTTAATTCTAAAAATGTCAGAATAAATAATGAAATTAAAAATGAAGAACATTTATATACCTGAATAAACATTACACCAGTAATAATATCCTCTTCTGCTATGACTATATTTATAGAAATATTCATTTGCTTGTAAATTAATTATGTATTTACCCAGCCCCTCCTGCTCCTCAGACAGGAAGCTACACCAGGTCAATTTTTAAGTGAAGTACAGCTGGTTTGAATTCAGTTTTCCTTCTCTTAGGTTGGTTGCCACTCCAAGTTTAAAGAAGCCCAGTTTCTAATTAACTGTAAAATATTTTTTATATCCATTTATAGGGATTCAGGTTTTATTTATGCATTTAACCTTGTTACCTTCATTAGAAATGTTTACCATTTTCATTTTTATAAACTTTCTTAAAAGGTTAGGTGAGATTCATCATGACCAGTATTTAGCCACAAACAGCAAAGCTGCTTCTCTTGTAGAAGGTATGATTGGGAACAATTGAAGTTATAATTTGAAATACTTTTGATTTCGGTTCAGGTTTTCATTCCCTCCAAAGCGCTATTTTGTTTTACCGTTTCTTTGCTTTTTGTCAAATACAAACCATTTTTGAAAATCATTCACACTCAATCCAAATATTATCATCCTCTGCCCACCCACCCCTTTTTAAATTTACAAACACTGGTTCACTCCTGAAGCTCATTTTCAGAAATTCTATCATTAAGAAATACAGATTTTCTTTCAACTCTTTTTCTTTTATGGTTTAAAATTTCTTTTTGTTTTTCCTTTCATTCTTTCTCTTTAAATCTTTTTTTAATTCATTTGTGTCCCTGAACAAGTAGCAATATTTCCCATAAGCATGACCCACAGCTTCTTGTTTCACTGTTGATTTCCTTGGGTAACACTCTTGTATTTAATGTAGCCACACCTAGTATTTTATAACCTATTATCCGAATGATTCTCCAATAGTTATTCGTCCTGGTCTTTCACATAACATAAAAAAGTGTAGAATTCTTAAAATAGAGAAACAACTTTCCAGTTGTTTAGATAGGAGTATATTATCTCTTTGTCTTTGAGCAGAATATAGTGTTAAAAAAAAAAGACACATGGTTATGGAGATTCTGATGTCAGGTCAGCATCTCCCAAATGTCCCAAAACAGTTTCAAATAGTCTGGTGCCTTTATGACTGGATAATTTTTTTTTACCCTTGATCATACCTATGCTCCCTCTCTGTTGATTAAACGGACTGTGTGTCATACTCTGTCTGAATTGAATGGGGTAGGGGGGTTACTAAAACATCAACTCTGTTTACTTTTAGGATTGAATATTTGACTACAGAACTTACAGGTGTCCAATAAGCATAAGATTAAATAACATTTTATTCAATTTGGTAAAATAAGTTTTTGTTAAGTGTTGTTACCATTGGTTGTTTTGGTTTTAATGTTTGAAATTATCATTTTGGCTAATGATATTTTAATCTCATCATCAATTTAAACTCTTTGTAATCTTGTCTATCTTTGTTCTTGTATGAAAACTAAAAGTCTTATGAAACATTTGACTCGTGTGATTTGGAATTTTCTATGCTTGTTCATTAGCAGTAAAAAATGTTAACGCAATGAGCCAAGATTGTATCTGTAGATAATATAAGCATTTTCATGAATTGGAATAATATCCACATCGTTTTGTTCTTTTGAACCAATTGCTGAAAATGGCAGAAGAATGTGAAGTTTGTTTGCATTGTGAATATGATGACACCATCATTTTGGTTCCAAAATGATTTTGAATAAATTTTTTAGTTGATAAAATGTAAAAACTTAAGAATTGTCATAATCTGACAATCTACAAAAAATGATAGACATTGAATTATTAGACTTTTCTTTGCAGTAATTTTTTTTTTTTAATCCAGAATCTTTGATGTCAAGAGGGGAAATATCTAATCTTGTAAACAAAAGGATACATTTGATTAAGTGCATCTTATATGGCAATTACACAAGAATGTTGTGAGCAATATTGAACAAGACTTGGCGGCAACACCCCACAAGGCACCAACTATACGGCCACCTGCCTCCCATCACAAAATCTATCCAAGTTAGATGAACCAGACATGCAGGTCACTGCTGGAGAAGCAGGGACAAGCTCATGATGTACTCCTATGTACCCCCACATATGGCCAGGCAAAAGCAGAATGACCAGTACAAACATACATCCAGCAGCTATGTGAGGATACAGGGTGTGGCTGTGAAGACCTGCCGGAGGCGATGAACGATAGGGAGAAGTGACGAGAGAGGGTTAGGGATATCCGTGCCTATGGCACGACATGATGATGATATTTATTTTTTTAGATAGTATGAAGTCATCTTCAGTCACATACATTTGAAGTATTAATGTCTACTTAGATAGTATGAAGTCATCTTCAGTCACATACATTTGAAGTATTAATGTCTACTTAGATAGTATGAAGTCATCTTCAGTCACATACATTTGAAGTATTAATGTCTACTTAGATAGTATGAAGTCATCTTCAGTCACATACATTTGAAGTATTAATGTCTACTTAGATAGTATGAAGTCATCTTCAGTCACATACATTTGAAGTATTAATGTCTACTTAGATAGTATGAAGTCATCTTCAGTCACATACATTTGAAGTATTAATGTCTACTTAGATAGTATGAAGTCATCTTCAGTCACATACATTTGAAGTATTAATGTCTACTTAGATAGTATGAAGTCATCTTCAGTCACATACATTTGAAGTATTAATGTCTACTTAGATAGTATGAAGTCATCTTCAGTCACATACATTTGAAGTATTAATGTCTACTTAGATAGTATGAAGTCATCTTCAGTCACATACATTTGAAGTATTAATGTCTACTTAGATAGTATGAAGTCATCTTCAGTCACATACATTTGAAGTATTAATGTCTACTTAGATAGTATGAAGTCATCTTCAGTCACATACATTTGAAGTATTAATGTCTACTTAGATTTTGGAAGATGTAAGTGAAAACTAAATGATTAATTTTTATTCAACCTTATGATGCATTAAATCTTGAATTTTTAAGATTGCATTCTCTAATTATAAATAACTAAAAGTTGAACTTTTGGAAGTACTTTCTTGAGCATTTGCCGTTTCTATATGGAAATTGAGCTAAACTAATATTATAACCAAGTTGATGATTTCTTGTATGTAATTCAATGGGTCTTTGTATTGTATAAAAAAAACAATATATTTAGATTAATACTCACTTCTTTCCTCCATAGCTGTTTAGTGGTTTAAATGGTTAGTTTCCATAACACTATAAATTGATAATACAAATAAATTACGAAACTTCTTTGGAAACACAACAATGAAAGGTTTATTATAATAGCAGAAGTAAACGAGTCGGTGAGAAAGGGTTCCTTTTCGTGTCGCTGGTTAGTATGTTGGTCCTTGAGTTTGTAGGAAGTGTGTGTCACTGTAGTAAGTGGCTCATGTGATTGTTGCAAGGCTGGTTCTTCTGTGTGTGAAGTTATTAGCAGCGTGTTCTTCAGTGAAGGTGTTCCATGTGGAATGTCCATAGCAGAGGACACGAATGAGGTCTGTCTTGGCTGCTAACTAGGTGCTCTCTGACTGTCGGCCAACTACCAAAAAGGGCTAGAAAAAATAGTTCTAGAAAGGAAGAAGGAATCAATGTGCTCTACCCCTGAATGGTCAGTGAGTTACCAAATCTCTTGGTGGGGGGCATTGATTCACGAGAGGAAATAGATCTGCGACTGCTACAGCTGTATCTAAACTAACAACTTCTGAGTTAAAGATTGCTATATAGATATTAGTATGAAGTGGATATGTATCCTTTTAAGGTCTTCTTTTTCTTATTTCTGTTGATTATATATAATGAAGTGTGGATTTCCTTTGTGCTGACCAATACACCATCTTTTCTTTTTTTTTTTTTTTTTTTTTTTTTCAATATGGCTGACTCTTTCTGTATTTTACAGACACAAAGCTGTCTTTCCGTTTCATTTTTGTTTTTCTCTGTTCACTTTCACTTTAGACCATACTGATCTTTCATTTCTCTATATCCCTCCCTGTCTCTCTCTCTCTCTCCCTACCGCCCTGTCAGCTGGGGCTGTAGAATACGCTGACTGCACCTCTGCAGAGGGGTAAAAACCCCCCAACGAGGCTACCTGTTGGCCGTGGGTGGCGACCCGTGATGCTTAAGGACGGGATCCTGGTGGTTGAGCAGTACTTGGCCTGAAAATCGAGTGGTCAAGTCTCTTGCAACACACCACTTTGGCCCTTACTGGGCTAGACGGGCGGTCGGAGAGGCCCGATCCGATCAATCGGCTGGTCATGACAGTACTCTCTTAGATTTTTAGGTTTTTTTTTTTTAAATCTAAATGAGGACGATGGCTGTAGGGTCAATCATGCTGTGGAAAGACTCGTAGTCCTTTCTGTCCCTGGGGAAGTAGTTATCTTGGGAACAAAAACCCAGGGACAAAAAATTAATTCGTCTATCACCAGCATGAGTATACTGAACATGTAGCCCTGGTGTTGCTAGGCGAATGGGTTTCCCCCTAGGCACATCCCCATATGGGGCTCCGAGGTGGGTGGGGAGCATGTTCAGTGAAACTCATCCAACACTTTTATGGCTTCTGTTAAAACAAAAACCCAAGCAAAAAGACCCCATATTGAATGTGATTCAGACAATGATGAGCCATATCCAAGGTTCATCATTCTAGAATCAAAAGAAAAACTACCGCTAACAAAAATATCCCCCTTCATCATAGAAAAATGTATTTCAGCTCTAATATCACCCAAAACCGTAAAAAACTTGAAGAATGGAACCATCCTTATAGAGGTGACAGGAAAAAAACAAGCCGAAATAATATTAAAGCAAAAAAAAATCCACAACATCGATATAAAAGCTTACCCCCATGAGAGATTAAACACCTCTAAAGGGGTGATAAGAAATGGAGAGCTATCATTATGCTCAATAATGGAAATTAAAAATGAACTAAAAAAACAAAATGTAATAGACATCAAAAGAATAACAATCAAAAAACAAAACGAAATAATTGAAACCAATACCTACATTCTAACCTTTAATAACCCAAAACCCCCTCTAGAAATAAAAATAGGCTATACAGTGGTGAAAGTTGAGACATACATCCCAAATCCCAGAAGATGTCATAACTGCCAGAAATATGGACACTTGAAGCAGCACTGCACAAGAAAACAAGTGTGTGTCAAATGTGGAGAGCAGGAACCAAATCACATAGAGGAATCCTGCAAAAACAGTCTAAACTGCAACAACTGCAAAGGGAATCATAGAGCAGACTCAAAGTACTGCAAAATCTGGGAAAGGGAAAAGGAAATTATCAAAATGAAAATCACCAAAAACATTACCTTCCCTGAAGCAAGAAGACTCGTAGAAAATCCCTTTAACAAATTAACTTTCTCTCAGGTAACCAGGACTCCCTCAAACCAAGTAGAAAACGAAGCAAAAACACAAATAAAAACAACAAAAATAGAAGAAGAATTAACAAATTTAATAAACGACCTACATGAACTAATCAAAACCCTTAAAACCATTATACCCAATGTACAACTAACTCCAACTGACAAATCAAAAAACATCCCTTCAACCTCTAGCCAAAAAAATGAAACGCTAACTATCAAAAACAGAAACCGATCAACCTCAAGAACCAGAGAAAAAGAAGAAAAACAAAAACCTACTCAACACACCCCTTCAAAAACCAAAAATAAATCCAGAAACATAGAAAGTATGGAAACCGAAATGGACTCGACACCTAAAATCGAAAATACAAAAATTAAATAGTACACCCTAAACCCAAGACACACACTGCATAAATAGTTATGGCCAAATACCAAAATACCCACAAGATAATCCAATGGAACTGTCGTGGCTACAAGGCAAATTACAACGAACTCCAGCTGTTAATAACTGAACAAAATCCTACCATTATATGTCTCCAAGAAACATTCAAAAAAAGCAATGATAAAACAAACATGAAAAATTATGAGCAATATGACTATATACATGACACGGGACTAAGAGCTTCGGGTGGTGTATCAATCCTAATAAGGAAAAACATTCCCCAAAGCAAAATCAACATCAGCACCCCCCTACAAGCAGTAGCAATTTCAGCAACTTTACACAAAACCACCACTATCTGCTCTATATACATTCCACCTCAAGATCCTATAAACGAAGAACAGCTAAATAACTTAATAAATCAACTCCCTAAGCCATATATATTAATGGGAGATTTCAATAGCCACAACATTTTGTGGGGAAGCAGGACAACGAGCAAAAGAGGTCAGACCCTTGAAAAAATCATTAATAACAACAACCTATGTCTCCACAATCGGAAAGCTCAAACCCACCTAAGCTCATCCTCAGGTACATTCTCTGCTATAGATCTAACACTCAGCGATCCAGCCACCTTTATAGAATATAACTGGAGGGTATATGAAGATTCCTGCGGCAGTGACCACTTTCCAATCATAATAGAAAATACTAAACCAGGAAAATCAGACCCACAAACAGTCTCAAAAACCCCACGATGGAATTTCAAAAAAGCAAACTGGCAAGCCTACAAAAAACTATGCCTTGACACCCTAATCCCAGAAACAAATATAAACCAAGAAGAACCTATAATACATTTCACAAACACCCTAATTAATATAGCAAACAAAACCATACCTAAAACTACAACATCCCCAAAACATAACAATCCCTGGTTTACGGAGGAGTGCAAAACTATGATCAGAGAACGCCAAAGAATCCTCAGGAAATTTAAAACCAACCCTTCATCAGAAAATCTAGACAAATATAGACAACAAAGAGCTAAAACTAGACGCACAATTAAAGAAGCTAAAAGGTCCTCCTGGAGAAACTTCACTGCAAAAATAAACTCAAATACTAATCCCAAAACAATTTGGAACTTTGTAAAGAAAATATCAAATAAAACTGTCCACACTCCTATAAATCATCTCTCCCAAGGAAGCACAAAAGCTTTGAATGAAAAACAAATAGCTAATCTGATGGCAGAAAACTTTGCCCAAGCATCATCTACCAAAAAATATTCCAACAAATTTAACTCCATCAGAATCAAAGAAGAAAAGAACAAAATAAAGTTCACCTCTGACAATACTAAATGCTACAACCAACTTTTCACCCTAGATGAACTCCAAAATTCATTATCCAAATCCAATAACTCAGCTGCTGGTCCAGATGAAATCCACTACACATTTCTTAAAGAATTACCTTCAATTTCCCAGAAATATCTCCTAAACATATATAACAATATCTGGATCTCAGGCAATATCCCTACTTTATGGAAGCAAGCTACAATCATCCCCATCCTCAAAAAACAAAAAGACCCAACAAATCCCACCAGCTATAGGCCCATAGCCCTAACTAGTTGTGCATGCAAAACTTTAGAAAGGATGATAAACCAAAGACTAATATGGTTTCTCGAATCAAATAAACTGCTCTCAAACCTACAAGAAGGCTTCAGAACAAAAAGAAGCACAATGGACCAGGTGGTTCATATAGAAACTCTAATCAGAGAAACATGCATAAAAAAGGAACACCTAGTGGCAGTCTTTTTTGATCTTGAAAAGGCCTATGACACAACGTGGCCATACGGAATTCTCAAAGACCTTAAAAACTTTGGGTTACAAGGTAGACTTCCCATCTTCATCCAAAACTTTCTTGAAGACCGATCTTTCAGGACACTGATTGGCAGCACATACTCTGATTCGAAGCCACAAGAGGTGGGAGTTCCTCAGGGCAGTATTTTATCAGTATCCCTATTTATAATAAAAATAAACAGCATAACATCCTGCCTCCCTCCAGAAATCAAAGGGTCATTATATGTAGATGACTTCCTCATCTGCTATAATTCAAAAAACATGACAACCATAGAAAGGAAAGTACAACAATGCATAAATAAAATCGAAAAATGGACCACAGAAAATGGATTTACAATTTCAAATAGTAAAACAAAATGTGTACACTTCTGTCAAATCCACAAGATGCACAACCACCCTAAACTTACATTAAATAACACTGAAATACCCATAACAGATGAACATAAATTCCTTGGCATTATCTTTGACTCTAAACTATCCTTTATCCCACATATAAAAAAGCTAAGAATAAAATGCAATCAAGCCATGCAACTATTGAGAGCCATAGCCCACACAGACTGGGGTGCTGATAGAAAGACACTTATCAAGCTATATAGATCTCTAATAAGATCAAAACTTGACTATGGCTGCTTCATATACGGAGCAGCCAGAAAATCCTACTTACAACGACTGGAAACAATACACCACCAAGGACTTCGCCTTACTTTAGGAGCCTTTAATACTTCCCCAAAGGAAAGTCTATACATAGAAGCAAACGAACCCCCTCTCTATTTAAGAAGACAAAAATTAGCACTACAGTACTACATCAAACTCATCTCCTGTCCACAAAATCCTGCTTATGACTGTACCAGCAAAACAAAATATGAAAACCTGTATCAAAATAACCCCAAAAAAATCAGACCTTTTAGCTTAAGAATAAGTGACCTCCTCAACGAAATCAAAATCAACACTAAAATAGTACACCATACCATACTCTCCAAAACGGCACCATGGACCATAAGGCAACCAACTATAAACTTAGAACTGGCTAAGTTACCCAAAATAAAAACACACCCCATCACTTATCAAGAGAAACTCATAAAAATACAAAATAAGTTCCCAGATCACTATCACATCTATACATACGGATCCAAACAAGGAAAAAAAGTAGGCTGTGCTGCTATTTCTCAAAAAAAAGAAACCCTAAAACGCCTACCTAATGAAGCTTCAATTTACAGTGCAGAAACCACAGCCATTGATCTAGCTATGAATATCATAGCAGATCATAAAGCTTCCAAATTTATCATATACACAGACTCCAAATCAGTCCTGCTAGCACTACAGAACAGAGATACATCATCCCCCTTGATTACAAAGCTCTTAAACAAACTAAACTCCCTCTCTAAAAATAATAGCATCATATTCACCTGGATACCAAGTCACATTGGCATCCAAGGAAATGAAAAAGCAGACAAAGCTGCAAAAAAAGCTCTTCAAATTGATATGTGCAAATCAAAAATCCCATATACAGATCTAAAACCAACCATAAAGAAATTTATATCAGACAAATGGCAGAAATCATGGGACAATCAGACCCAAAACAAACTCCATGAAATACAAGAAGCTATCGGAGAGTGGCCAACAGGCTACAGAAGTAACAGAAGAGAAGAAGTAATACTTGCCAGATTGCGTATTGGGCACACCCACATTACTCATTCACACCTGTTAAAAGGGGAGGATGCCCCAGTGTGCCCATCATGCAAAGTACAACTCACAACCAAACATATCCTTCTAAATTGTAACAACCTTAAACATATCCGCACTAAATACTATCAAGCAAGAAACCTGAGGGACATCTTTAAGAATACAAACCCTGAAAACATTTTTAATTTTCTAAAAAAAAGCAACTTTTTCAGTAAGATATAACCAAACATCTCTATAGAACCGCTATTTTAATGACTGAAATTAAAAATAACCTTTTTGGCATTAAATGACCCACAGGGGTTGATATGCCGTTAAACAAAACTCAAACTCAAACTCTCTCTCCCTACTTCTCCACCTTGGTGTGTCTGCCTCTGTCTCTCTTTCTGTTTGACACCCTCACCTTACTTGCCTTCTTCCCTCCCTCAAACAAATACTCCTATTTCTTCTTCCATTGCTAACAGCTGGAATGTATTCTCTACTCATCCTGTTAACAGTTGATGGATGGTGGGCTGATGTTGGGAAATCCTCTAAGAGGATTGATTTGACCCTTCAGATGAGGTGGCAACTCAAAACAACAACCCCAGCAGCCTCTCTCTCTCTCTCTCACACTTCTTTTCCTCTTACAGGAAACTTTTCAGGATGGCACACCCTTATAAGGAAATACAAAATAAAAATGAACTGATAAAATACACTAGACTCTCTCTCTCTCTCTCTTTATGTGTGTGGGCATTTTTTTCTCCTCAAACCTGTGCTTGAATACACTAGAAACCTTGCCTCTGAAAGTTTATAGTTGAGGTTAAAAGTGTGGTAACCTGAAGCTGATCTTTTTTTTTGTGTGTGGAGGGACAGACCTGGCCCAAAAATTTTTCTCATTCCCTAATGATACCTAGATCAGAAAAATAAAGTATAAAAAAATGTTTGGCTTCTAGTTACTTCTTACTGCACTTTTAACCCAGACTAATAAGAACATATCTTGACTTTTGGTTTTTATTTAATTAAAAATAAATTGTAATCATACTCTTGTTTTTTTGTTTTTTTTACTTTAAATTAATTAATCAATTTATTTATTTTATATATATATATATATATATATATATATATAGTTTCCAAATTCTATTTGCATAGAATATCAATATTTTATGGTACATATTTGCCATGTAGAAATTAAACCTGAAATAATGAAGTCATTTTCAATGATTTGAGTGAAAGGGTAGAACAGCTGTTTCCGGTTAAATACTGGTTAACAATGTACATATTTTGTAATGTTTAGTTTC
This sequence comes from Sepioteuthis lessoniana, assembly GCA_963585895.1. Lineage (NCBI taxonomy): Eukaryota > Metazoa > Mollusca > Cephalopoda > Myopsida > Loliginidae > Sepioteuthis > Sepioteuthis lessoniana. The sequence goes on from OY757920.1 coordinate 301,066, forward strand.
AAGCCTTATTGATTGCATTTGAGGTACTTTTTCTTTCTTTCTTTTTTTTTTTTTTTTTTTTTTTTTTTCTTTCATTAAATAAAGTTCTTAATGAATTTCTAGGTAGTGTTTGGTAAATTGAGATTGCAATAAATAACTTTTAAAGAGAAAATATATCTACCATACTTAGATAGGAAGAAATGAAAATAATTGTTTTACTGATTAAATCTGACTAAGAAGACACTTCAAGAATTAAAAAAAAAAAAAGTCAATCATTTTAATTCTGTCACTTTTATTATCACAATTTTTCTTGAGATGATGAGGAATCACCTTTTGGATCAGTAGGAAGATAATTTGGAGGTGAAAGGTAAACATCTGGTTATTTTGGGTCCTTTTGTTTCCCTAAGACACTTCTTTTTTTTGTATTTTATACTTTTTGATAGGTAATAATATGGCCACTTTCTTTTATTGTCACAAAATTTGGAGAGGGAAAAAAAAAAATGAAAATTCATTATTACACATCTTACATGAACAAAGATAGAAGTATATAGCACCCAGTTAGAATCAAACTCATTAATACTGGTATGTTTGCCTACCAAACTAATTAGTGGGTTTGATTCTTGGTTCTATATTCTTCTGACCTCATTTCAAACTAGGTTAAGCTTAATAAATAACTTCTTAAAATTCAATCTTATTGGTGTACGTGTAAATCATATTCCTTTCTGATGGTGAATCAAAATACCAAAAACTTTGAATGAAAATATAGATATAAATTTCAGCCCAGAAACCATTTATAATCTTTTATTTTAATCTTTGGATTAAAGTTGTTACCCTTGTTGAATCCTATGTTTTGCTAATTTTTGTCCACTGTTAGATAAGACATGACGATTTTTGTCCACTGTTAGATAAGACGTGACGATTTTTGTCCACTGTTAGATAAGACGTGACGATTTTTGTCCACTGTTAGATAAGACGTGACGATTTTTTGTCCACTGTTAGATAAGACATGACGATTTTTTGTCCACTGTTAGATAAGACATGACGATTTTTTGTCCACTGTTAGATAAGACATGACGATTTTTGTCCACTGTTAGATAAGACATGACGATTTTTGTCCACTGTTAGATAAGACATGATAATAGTGGCAAATCCTGAAACTAAAAAGTAAATTCTTAAAAGTGCTTCTACCAGAATCTACGCAAATTCATTGCAGGGAAAACTCATCATATTGTGAATTTATCATATTTGATTAGTTGCTTTTAAAATATATGGTTACCCTTACCCTTTGTACCCTGTTGACTGGGGCTGTAGATACACCGACTGCATCTCTGCAGAGGGATAGCCTATCCTTCCAACAAGGTTACCTGTTAATGGCCAATAATGCTTGAGGACAATATCCTGGTGGCTGAGCAGTCTGTCGCCTGGTAACTGAAGTGGTCACATGACTTGCAACAATCCACTTAGGTTCTTACTGGGCTAGATGGGCAGTCAGGGAAGACACGTTGAGCCCTAACACCTATATAATTGTCCTAACTGTATTCTTCAAATTGCTCTAGAAGCAAACACCAAACTCTTTTTAACATGAAGATGTCAGGTGACAGTCAATTGTACCAATAAATGGTTCAAAGTTTTGCTGTGTGCAAAAAGATGAGCTCTAACAACTTGTTTAAAAATAAAGTTAACTACAAACTATTCCCTTAAAAATCATATAATAGGTTTTGGCATTAAATAACCCACAAGGGTTGATATGCCATAAAACACCACTTAACCAACCTGACCCTTTTAGCTCTTTTATCAAATTCTTCAAAGCAAATCAAATCCTTAATGTAGCTACAACCTATAATAAATGTACTAGATATGCATCTACCACTACTGTCATGTCCACCAAATGTAACAAGTTATAAACCCAAATCTCACCTATTTGTTGAAAATAAGTTTGAGTTCAACCCAGTCGGCTGGGGTTCAAGAATACACTGACTGCATCTGTGCAGAGGAGTAAGCCCTCCTTCCAATGAGTGTCATGGAAATGATTCTAAATCATCTGATGGTGAGGCTCCAGTCCTAGAGCTTTGGGAAATGTGGAGTACCTCTTTATTGTCATTACTCCCAGGTCTACTCTGTTATGGAGTGATAGTACATGTTAGGGTCTCATCTACGAGTCAAACAGAATCATTTAACCATTGATTGATATTAAATTGAACTTTTAGTGTTAGATAGAAATACTTGAAACCATTTGTGTGCAAATAAATGAGTTCTGGTTTGTTTGAAATGTTATTTACAAACTTCATTTGCAAATCATATTTAATTTGTATAAACTGAATTTGGCATTGAATAACCTACAATGGTTGATGTGCCATAAAACCAACCAACCGAACTCTTCCAACTATATCTCATTAGTAAAAGACAAAAATAAAAACATTATCAGCCTAAGGGTTGATTTGCTGTAAAATCCAACCAAGTGAGTTTGAGTTATAGAAGGTAGGTTTCTGAGAATATATGTGGGTCCCAAAACTCTGTGATATAATCTTATCCACCCAAGGTTACTCAAATAGGATATTCAGAAAACTGTAGAAGCTTCTGGCAAGTTAGTACAAAGTTTAGATGATGAAAGTCTTTTATTTGTTGCCTGTAACACAAAAACCAAAGTAAGAAAAGCCCTGGAAATATTATAGGAACATGACCTTGCTGAAGGGAAAAATCAAAAACTATTTCCTTGGACATAGTTAAGATCATTATGAAAATCATCAGTCTCTTGGCAGTCATGATGTGAAAAGGCTTTCCACTGGAATTTGAATGATTTTTTTTCCTGTCCTTACACAAAAGGAAAAAAAAAACTACCACCTACTAATGTATTTTTTTTCTCGTCTGAACAAGTTTGTATAAATTTACAAACTGCTGGAACCACTTTGAACTCTAGCATTAACTGACAAGACTAGAACATCTTAATTTGCATATGTAAAGTTGATTTTATTTTTGTTTAAACAATTTACGAAGATAGTCTTTTTTTTTTTTGCTGTAAGTCATTATGACACAATTGGTAAGTATACAAATACCATCCATAACAGCAGGATTGAGGCTCCTTGCACCTCCCCCATCCCTGTTAAAAAAAAGAAAAAAGTATTATTCAAAGTCTTCTATGTTCAGTTAAGGTTTTTCAGTAAAGGTATTTAGCTTTGACTATATTTACAATAAGGCATGCTGGGTAATATATTTTTAGAAAAGGTTTTAAAGTGTTTAATGTTAGTATTTTATTTAATTTTATTACTTTTTATTTTATTTTGTTTTATCAGTTAGCTCTTTTAAAATGAAATAGAAATATGTGTGGTTGTTAAAACAATGATAATAGAAGGCAAAAATCATTCTTTTCTATTCACTTGGTCAACTTTTTCAACATCCATTCTCCACATCATTGATCGGTTAAAACATTTGTGGTCCAATTTCCAGTCAAAATGAAAAGTTGAATCTCATTTTTGATACTCTTTAACTTCTTGCTATTAAGTTTTGGTTTTCAACTTGATGTGAAGATTGATTTATAGATCCGTGTCAAGGTTATTTTGGCACAAAGCTGCACTAATAAAGTACCCGGTGAAGTTTGAGTTTGCTGTAAGACGAGCTTTATGCCAACTTGTTTTGACATACATCTGAGATTTTCCGAGTTAAGTAGTAGGGTACTCTGTGAGGATCAAACTAACTTACTAAACGTTACAAGCACTCACAGAACAGTATTTCATTGAGTGCCCCATACAGCCAGCCTTGTGCCACAACTAAGCTAAGTTTAGCCAACAAAAAAAAATTAAGAATGTTAAAAAAAAAATTGTCTAAGGGAGGTAACTTGCATCGATTTATCTCTCTTGATTCTGTACATATTTTCGGATAATTTAGATAATTTCCTTCAACGCTAAGACTACAAACACTTAAGATACGCATCCAGTACAAAAAACTAGAAAAAATGTGTTGAACGTGCGAATATTTGTAAGATTCAATAGTTATGTGCTTTTTTTTCCTCCATAAATTTAATTGACGAGTTGGTAAAGTCAAGTTTCTAATTGTAATCCTATCCTAAAAATCTAGCTTTTGTAACCTAAGCTAAGATTTACATAGTTAGCTCCCTTGACGAATGAATTAAAAATGTTTGACGCAAGTATAAAAATTATGAATCGTTTTTAATCCGGAAGAATTTTTCTATTTTCATATAAAAATGATCCATCTTCATAAATTCTTAGTTTAGAATTCCTGAAAATAAATTTAGTATCGGAATAAACGAATTTAGTTTTTGTTATTGTTGTTAAATTATCTAAGAAACAATTTATCAATGAATTAATTTCAAAAAAACAAACTATCTAATATTATTGCTGTAAAAATGCTACTGAACTTTTTTTCTGAAGTCACTATTGATTATCTTTTAATCTTATTTTTATGTCGTATTTCAAATTCATTTGCTTTTTAAAACGGCCAGATTACGGTCTTTACTAAATGGCCTGAATGTTTACCGCTTAAAAAAAAGCCAAAATTAAAATTAGTTGAAACTTAAGCACTCATATTTAAAAACAAAAAAAAACAAAGAAAAAAGTTATACGTAGTTGCTTCCCTTTGACCAAGCAATTCTATCGTTGGAAAATATTTTGACAATTAGTATTGAATGATATTTAGATATTTTATTTTTGTGTTCGATGAGTTTTTATTCTATTGATTCTTGCAGAAGATCAAGTGACAACAAGTTCCTTTATCTGCACTCACTTGAGCCCGGATGGTTTTAATTGTTCTTTAGATTTTCAATTAAATTTTTTTTTTCTCTTTGCAACATTTCAAAATCATTTCAAATATTTTATTAAAGTGTTGTCTTCAGATTTAACTTATTAAATGTCTATCTAGTAAGAAAAGTCTAGATATTTTTTCGATTTTTCACTGTTTCACTCTGGTCAACTTGGAACAGAAACATTTTATTTTCCTTTTTTCTTTATAATAAAGTTTGGTTGTTGTTTGTTGTTTAACCTGAATTCAGTGATCATTTTGAATATCAATGTTTCATAAAATCTTTTTCAATTTGCTACAATAACTCTTGGTTTGTACTGAGATCCTAAGTCATTTGCACAATTCTCAATGAATCATTACTGCTACTCAGTCATGTCTGTGTTTTGTTTTGTTTTTTTTATATTCTAAATTCATTTTTCTGCAATTAGGAAGTAATTGTCTAATTCGGCTTTGGAAATTTTAAATCAACATTCATATATTTATCTATTGACTTTTTTTTTCTTCTCGTCTCACCGCCCCCTGCATATTTTTGATTTTCATTCTTGTTGCATTCATTGAAAAATTAAACTACAAAAATAATGAATATTCTAAATCTTAATGAGTTTCATCATTGTTCTTTCATAAAGCATTAGTTATTTTGTGTTGTCTTTTGTTTGTGTGTTGTTTTTGTTTTTTTAAATATTTAGTTGTTACTCACTCTGGCCTTCAATCTGTATTCATATTTATTTTTCTCTGTCACGCTGACAGAACAATTATTGCTCAGAAAAATGAATTGGTTAATCATTTAAATTTTGAATAATTTTGAATAAATAAGTGTGTGTTTGTTTGTTTGTTTGGTTTTTTTTTTTTTTTTTGTTTTTTTTTTAAATACATTTCTCCATAAATTCTGTTGGGAGAAGTGCACACACACTTTTCCCTGTACATCTAAAATGTTTTTCACCAGCACATTATAATAGAGTATGCATATAAGCATTTGAGAAAACCACTCTCCCATAACTATATTAACTGCTTAGGTAGTAGTAGTAGCTCAAAGTTGTTTCATATTCAGCTATAATTGTTATTGCAGGATTTTTTTGAAAATCCGGGTCATAGGAGTGGAATAGTTGGGGTAGGAATTAGCCAGGATTTATTTATTTTGAGAAAATACAAAACCTTTAATAATAAAATCCTTTCACAATTGGGCACTAAAATTTTTAGAATTTTTAAAACCATTTTATATGAACAATGAAGAATAATTGAGATTTTCTAGAAAATGAAATATAATGGGGTAATTGTCATATATTTGCAGCTCCCATTACCAGTGTCTGAATTAAAATATACTGAAAAGACTAGTGGGAAATTGACCTCCAAATATTAGGTTAAACAATTGAACCAATCATTTTTATACCTTTGCTGTGTTGGCTGCTTTAAAAGTCACAAAAAAATGTTTGTAAAAATAAAAAAAAAATTGTTCTTTTTAACCTAACTAAACAATAATGGCATTATTTAATATCTGGAAGTTAAAGATAATCTAAAACAAATAAAAATGACAGGTCTTATATCTACTATAACATTAGAAGAATCCAATAAGATAAGTGATTTGTCTATCATCAATTTTTTTTTTTTTTTTTTTGTTGATAAATATAAATTTCTCAATTTTTGGAAAAACCACATATATGGCTATAAATGCTAGTTCATTAAAAAAACAACAACATTCAGTTAAAGAAACAACACAATATAATGGATATGAAAGGTTGATATTTTAATATACCAATATAAAAAGGAGAGAAGAAAAAAAAACCAATACAGGAGAAGTAGTCAATTTCACAAATTTATCTTAATGCTTCATGTAACAACTTTCGAAACCAAATGTTTTTGGTCAATTTTTTCAAGGTTCTTTTTCTTTTAGTAGCTGGTAGTTTTTCTCTTGGTTTTATTGAAAGTTCCCTCCCTTTTTGTTTTCAGCCTAATCAGTCGGTATTCATCCATTAGTTGTTGACTTGGTCCATTTCAACTCATCCATCCTTTACATATCCCAAAAGCAATCAGGATTTTTAGTCTTTGGATATTAACATTTTTTATAACATAAGGGAAAAGAGTCTCCTGTTTGATAGAGAGATCAAGATTATCTTCGGCTCGATAGCATAGTTGTCTCGTCTCTTTGTGTTGCTTGGATGGTTTTATGAGATGAGGGTGGGTTGGTGGCTGTATAGCTGGCGTTTTGTGAGATGTTGCTTCCAGGAATTGTTCAAAGCAACAAGCAGGATTCTGGTGTGGTTTTCCACTTAACCTTTTCTGTGTTTTGTTAGTATTGAGGTGGTGCATCCACACAGTAATAGTGACACAAATACAACTTGGAAGATATCACATTTTAGATTAGATTTCCAGTGTAATTAGTGTTTGAAATTTATTTAAAAAAAGAATGTAATGCATACCCTTTTAAAAAGACAAGTGTGTGTGTGTGTGTGTGTGTGTGTATTTATATATATCATCATCATCATGTTGCACTATTAGCACAGATCTCCCTGACCCTCTCTTGCTATCTGCCTCTATTATCCATTGCTCCCGGGAGGTCTTCCAGGCTACATCCTGTATCGACACAGAGCTGTTGCATATAGGTTCTAGCTGGTCGTCCAACCTTTGCTTGTTTATGTGCAAGGGTCCACAGGAGTACATTTGCTTATGAGTTTGTCGTTACTTCTCCAGCAGTGTCCTGCATGTCTGGTTTGCCTAATTTGGATAGTTTTAGTGATGGGTGGTAGGTGGCCGTACAGCTGCTGTTTTGTTGGGTGTTGCCTCCAGGACTTGTTCAATATGGCTCACAGCATTCTTGGGTGATTGCTGTCAAACTTTTCTCCATACATTTAGTTAGCGTCCATGTGGTGCATCCATAAAGCAGTATCGACATGACCGTTCATGCCTTTGCTAGTCGCATGTTGATGTCATTCTTGGTTGATGAGATGCTGCTTCTGAGGTTGGTGAATTTGTCCACGAGTTTCAGAGTGGGAATGTTGCATCTTTGATTAAAGCACATGTATTCTGTTTTGTCTACGTTGATACAAGGCCAATGCTACCTGCTGTTCATTCCAGACTATGTAGCAGGGATTTGGCTTGGGTGGATAAATTTATTAAAAGCACTATGTCATCGGCATAGTCCGCGTCTGTAATAGTTTGTGTGGTGTATCTTCTGCTTCTTCCCTTTGCCAACTTAAAACCGTTTTCTTTCATTAAATCTATAGATGTTCTAAGCACGTAGTCTTGTCAGATGATAAAGAGGTATGGGGCTAATGTATCTCCTTGCAAAACACCTGCTACAATGTCTATGTAGTCTATGTCTCCATCCGGTGAGCGGACTTTTACTTTTGTGTCTTTATATAGATAGCATCATTATGGCTGCGATTTCTTTGGAGAAGCTGTAGGCAAGAAATATTTGCTCCATCTTCCCTCTGTGTAGAGTCAAATGCCTTGGAGAAGTTGACGAATAATAGTATTGCTTCAAGGTTTTTTGCCTGAACACCTTCTCGAATTGGACGGATAGTCAAAATTTGATGTTGTGGATCAATTTCTCTAGAAGCTGTTTTCGATCTTAAGTATTTTCTCAATTTTAGGTTCTATGCAGTTGTATAGCAGAGCATTGTAGATCTTGGCCGCTATGGAAGTAAGGGTTATACCTTGGTAGTTCTTGGCAATTCCAAGGTCAAAGGGAGGATGTAGCCCTTTGTCCCTCTGTTTATTGTGTTCTGGTTATATACAGCATTACAGTATCGGAGCAGTATGTTGTTGAATTCCCTTGTCTTCCATACTTCTGGGGGTATTTCGTCAAGCCCTGCTTCTTTCTTATTTCTAATTTTTCTTAGTACTGAGTCGAGTTCTTCTTGTGTAAACTATCCTAGTTTGATGTTGAGTTGATTACTAATAATTTTTGTGATTCGTTCATCCATAACTTTTGGTGGTTTTCTACATAAGTTCTTGAAATGTTGTTTCCACAGGTGTATTCGTTCTTCTTGGCTGGTGGCTTTCAGTTTAGCTCTCGCAGTACTCTTCCTACTGCTCACTTTGTTTACCGTCTACCATGCTATCCTAGATTGTCTATCTTCAACCAAGTCTCTAATCTTATTGATCTGATTTTGTATGTATTCTGTTTGTTCTTTTAGGTATGTTAATTAGTTCATTTTGTACCTCAAGTTTCTGAGCATTGATATTAGTTGGGTTCCTCCTGTTGAAAAATCGTGTGTGTACGTACATACATATATATATATATATATATATATATATATATATATATATATATATACGCACACATGTGTGTATGTTAGATATTAATGTCTTTCTCTTCATCAGATTTATCTCCTTTGAATGTGTAGACTCTGGTGATTTTTGTTAAATACCTTCTACATTTTTCACATTTCACTGAATAGAATGACATGAAAGAAGAGGATTTATATAAGAAAGAAATACAGTAAAATATTAGGAATGTTTTTGAGTTTTGATCAAAAAGTATCATTAATTCTTCATAATTGCCAGTTTTAATTCATAAATTTAAAAACTGTAGAATGCAAGATGTACCGATAGTCAATGAATAACATTTTCTTATTGGAGAAAGTTAACCTTAGTTTTGGATAACTTAAAAGATTCCTTTATTTCAGAGTTTAGACAATCTGCATTTTCATTTGTGGATATATTTCCTATTTATCTTATTTATTGAAGTGTTAAATTTTTGAAAATTTTATTTTGGGTTAAAATGTTAAATTGATATAAATTGTTTTTTTTCCAAAAATAATTCAACAAACACATTTTTGATGTTTGTTGCTTTGACTTTTATTTTTATCAATGACTTAAGAGTTGAAAATGTCATTTTTAGATTAAAACAAAACTGTTAAAAATTATTTCTCTTACTGATTTACATATTAGTAAAAGATTTATGATCCATGATTAACAAAAAAATATATATATATACCTATCTCAAACAGCAATTTCTTTCAAATGCTGACACGAGGACTTGACAAATCCTTTCTGTTTCAAACCATTTGCAAAATCTGCTTTTAGGATCACCATCAACTTTGTCTTTGCATTCTCCTTAATCTCATCCACAGTCTGAAATCTTTTCAACAGTGGTTTAGGAAAAGCCTGAAGTTGCAAGTAATTTAAATTATGAGGTCAAGAAAGGCAGTCAAAAATGGCTGAATACTTTCCAAGCAATCCATATAAACTTCAGATCTAATTTTTGTTGTTTCTGTTGCTGATTTCTCTTGATTATAGCCCACATTCATTCAACATGTGTCCTGATTATTAAAAATATTCCAAAATGTGCATTGCTTTTAATGGATTCTTGGCCAAGTCAGAAGCATCATTAAAAAAAAAAAAGTTTATTTTGGCTTCACTTATTGAATTGACTCTGAAAGCTTTTTAATTATTCAAATTGTTTCCTGGGATGAAAATCTCAAATACATTGACATTTTCCCTTGCAAAAGGGTAAAATATCCTTTCCCTTTACTAAGAGTTGGCAGAAATTGGGTGTCTTAGGTATAACACTCAACTGGTGAGGTTTCAATTCTGGGTGTAGTCTCACACCTTCATTACCTGAGGAGACCCTGTGGACTTTGACATCATAGTGAGTTCAAACTCCAGTCACACCATTACATTCATTTTCTGACTAATACCCTTGGGAAAGGTATGAACTTCCTTATCCTCCCCCATGCTATGGTAGTACCACTACTGATCTTTTACAAAGATGGCTTTGGCATTAAATAACCTATGAAAGTTGATATGCCATTGAACAAAAAACCAAACCTTCATTACCATTACTAGGAGGTTCACTCTGACCTGGAGTGGGTGTACCAGTTAGTCCAATCTATGGGTTTAATCTGTTTGAAGATTATTTGTATTAGATTGAAATACTTGAAACCGTATATAACTATGAAAATTATTTGTATTAAGAATTAATTACTTGAAATTATAATCATTTATAAATGACTAGCTGTACCCAGCCATGCGTTGCTGTGGCTGAGTTTGTTTAAAAGGGGGAAAAGAAGAAAAAAAAGAAAATGCATGTTTCTAATATGTTTAATTTTCCAATACTTGTAGATACACAATATTCTTGGTAGTTCCAGTTTCCATGTAGATAAAGAGATTGTCTGGATTGCGGACTCTGGAACAGGCAACATATAATTGCCTATGTGAGAAGAAATCAGTGTGTAAATATAAGCCACACAATTCTAAAGATTGTCCCTGTGCTTTGTTGATCGTGATTGCAAATGCCAATTGAATTAGGAATTGCAATCTCTTAAATTGAAATGACAGATCTGTTGGAATCATAGGAATTTGTAGTCTGAGGACATCTTCACCTTTGAAAGGCCCTGTCGAAATTTTTGCTTCTATGATGTTGGTCATTAATTTTTTTTACTGAAAGACGTGTGCCATTACAAAGCTTAGGCTGATTAATATTTCGCAACATGATAATTGGCACACCATAAAATATTTATTAAACAACAAAATAAATGGGATATCAATAGTGAAGAAAAAATTTAAGAATAAGTTTTTAGAATAAAAAGAAATTTACTTACTACTGAACCAACGAAATATGGCTTAAAGTTTATTAACGAAAAAAAACTTTTTAAGGAATGTCTTTCGTTGAAGTTTAAAAGAAAATAAAATATTTAGTAAACAATTCGTTACTACTGAACTGACGAAATATGGTTTAAAGTTTAGTGTCTTATTGATGATAATAATAAATGAAAAAACTTATTAAGAAATGTCTTTCATTGAAGTTTAAGAGAAAAAAATGTCATATTGAAAAAAGAAAAGAGAATATTTTTAGTAAACAATTCGTTACTACTGAACTGACGAAATATGGTTTAAGTAAGAAAACTTTTTAATGGATGCCTTTCGTCGAAGTTAAACAAAAAAAGGAATATTGAAAAAATATAAAATATTTTGTAAACAATTCGTTAGAATTAAAAAAAAAAAAAAAAATACTTACTACTGAACCAACAAAATATGGTTTAAAGTTTAGTGTCTTATTGATGATAATAATAAATGAAAAAACTTATTAAGAAATCTTTCATTGAAGTTTAAGAGAAAAAAATGTCATATTGAAAAAAGAAAAGAGAATATTTAGTAAACAATTCGTTACTACTGAACCAACAAAATATGGTTTAAAGTTTAGTGTCTCTGTTTAAGTCAACCAAAAAAGAAAGAAAAGTGACAATGCAGAAAAAAAAAATCATGTGTACAATTCTTGGTAAATGGAAGTAATGTTTTCGCGTTCGGCTTTTCTTGGAGAAAAATGACTTATTAAAAATTTTTTTTTTAATTGTAATATTTTTGAATAATAAGTATATAAAAATACTCCTGAATTCGAATGAAATACTCTCAGAAAATTTTCAACCAATTCGTGGTATAAAGCTGGAGATTATCGATTAGTAACAAACATTTCCATTTTTATTTATATAGATTATCATCATTACTTGAAATCTTATAAATACTTATAAAAATATTGATTTGAGCTTTGAATAATCCAACAAGGGTTGACATGCCATAAAATCAATCAACCAACAACTGTAGATGAAATTTCAAGTAAAACACATTTTTTTGTGATGACAACAATCATACTGTTTTACTCAGTAATGCTTCATTGCTAACTGCATAACCCTTTGTGAGAGTGTCTGTTCACACATGTACAATTAGATTTTTTTTTTTTTTTTTTTTTTACAAGGCCACACAACCAGTTCTATTGAAAGTGGGTGGATACTTTCCACATAGAAATATATCTATAGTTGTCTAATGTTGTTTTTTTGTTTTTTTAATGTATCAGCTCTATGGCCCTGGTACAAATATTTTTGGACTTGAGAAATTCAGAATTATTTTCATACTTAATCCATTTTTAATTTTAGTTTTCCCTTTTCTTTTATTTAAACTTTTGAACTGTTATGGATGAATTTTTTCTTCTCCACCCTCTAACATATGTAAGAATTTTTTTAAAAATTTTTAACAATAGATAACTATATCTCTACAATAACCTTCATGGCTGGTTGACCAGAAAAATTTGGATTATCTACTGAAAGTTGGCTTTGTCACACATGTCCTCTTCATTTTTTTTTATGGAGAATTTTAAGACTTGTCAAAAAACTTGATATAATTTCTTATCATTAGTGTCAAGAAAGGTTAGCCATTTTTGGGAAGAGATAAAACAGTTCCTATCTTTTCATTGTCATTTTATTCACTGGATGCCTTTCAATATTTTTCCATATTTGTTTAATTTTTAACAATATTGTTTGGACAAGTTTTTGATAGCTGTACATTAAGGTTTCTGATGTGTGAGTGAGATTCTTTGCTTCTATCTTAACAATTCTGAGTCAAATATATACTCAGCTAATGCTCCGCATGTGTTATGTAATCTGCAAACTGTCGTGTCCTCTTATTTAAGTTTATGCCAGTGGTGTTGGGTAATAAATAAATAGCCTAAAATGTACTGATTACATTTCTGCTGAGGGGGGTAAGCTCTACCCCACCCTTTTCACCTAAAGAGTGTCCTAGATATGACACACAATCATTTGATAGTGAGGCTCCTTGAGCTTTAAGAATGTGGAATACCTTGTTATTACCATCACTAGGTAGTAGTAGCCCTTAGGGTCCCATTTATGGGTCAAATAGAAATATCTAATCATTTACTCAAACCCATTTATCTGTATGCAAATGAAGGAATGTTGAATAGAATTATTGGTGTTGACTTGCAATACTTGAAACCTTTTAACTGTATAAAAATAAAACTATTAGCAATAGTTGAAAACATTTAACTGTGTGCAAACAAATGAGCTCTGGCTCATTTAAAAATGTTATCTAAAAACTATTTGCTTACAAATTATATATTTAATATATATGTATAAACTGAATTTGGCATTAAATAACCTTTTGAGAGTTGATGTGCCATAAAATGTAACCAGTCAACCTAAATGAATAATTAATATATATATATATATATATATATATATATATATGAGAGAGTTAGATACATTTATAAAGGAAAAGTGCTGAATATTGGCAATAGAGCTAGAAGTGCTTGGTGACTCTAAAATTTTAATCATTTATTGTGTCATAACGAATGATAATATTTATATATGAATTAAAACTTTTGCCTTAGATCAGAGTGTAGTACCTGTATTTGGAGAAATAGTATGATTATTTTAAAAACTAAAGCATAAAGTGTGGGATTATTTTGAAGCATATAAAATACTATACATTTTAAAAAATAAATGTGAAAAGACGTATAGATATGTGATTATTTTAACTTTTTTTTTAATAATACATTTAGTTTTGCACAAGTACAGATACTACACTCCGATCCCAGCGGAAATTATGGGCAGAAAAAAAAAAACATCACACACCTTATTTTTATCTTTAGAAGATTGCGTTGCACCGATCATGATTTCTAAGGCAGACAGACTCTCCTAATTTGAAATATTTATATGATAAACTCTTATCCTGTTCCACCCTATACTGGAATAATTTAAGTTTATATTTGCATAACATAGATACACACAAATAACAAATGGCAAGACTTAGAGGGGGGGGGGAAGACAGTTCACTTCTTAAACTGGTAAACATGTGGGAAACATTAGCTGAGCTGGTTAAAAAAAATAAATAAAACATTTGATGCATCACATAGAAAAAATTAATCTGGCAAAAGATGGAATGTAGGAATGAGCAGAAGACTGTGTTAGACTTTATCAAGTAGGGAAAGTTTGTATGTCTAAATCAGCAGTTAAAATTTTAAGTGGAACTAAATGAAAATATTTCTTTAGCTGAACTTGATTTGATTATTTACAAAGCTTTACTTAGTTGTGGCACAAGGCTAGATGTATAGGGCACTCAGTGAGGCTCATACAAAAATTTACTTGTGAGTTAGAGTATGTGTATTTTGATCTCAAACAGAACTGGATTTTTCATTTTAAGTTTAGTGAGAACTTTGCATAAAATTCAAATTAATAATTTCTGTGTAGGCATATATAATTTTTATTTATTTTATAAAATGCATTTGATGAATTTTTCTTGTACTTGAAATGAAAGCTGGAATACTAACTCATTAAAGAACCTACCTTGTGTGACTGTACCTCCCCCATTCTATTTAAAAAGGAAAGGTTAGATCATTCTCTGATATCTGTAGTGCCCTAGTTTCTTTATCTATGTGAAAACCTGTAATAAAAGGATGGACCTGATGCCATATTCTTTATCAAGACAGTATGTTGATCTTCAACTAGATAAGATTTTTTTTTAGTTACAAATGAATATTCATGTCTAAAATGATGTTTTTTTAATTATCCAGATTAATTTAATAAGAGAGGAGATTCCAATTTAAATCTTTTAATTATATCTGTTTGGGTATCCATGTTGTTTTTTTTTTTTTTATCATCATTTCAGTGTTTATTCACATCATCCTCAGAACATTGTCAATAAAACTGACAATAAAATTTCATCCCTTGTGTATGTAAATACTTTCATTTCATCTAATACTTTGTTTCTAAAGATTTTTCTTTTCCCCTTCACTGGACTTTTTCTTGCAAACAAAAGTTAATTTTTAAATTTTCAAAAAAAAAAAAAAACTCTAATAACCCATAATATATTAAAAAATAGTTTGAGTTTATAGTCATAAAAATTTTTTTTTATTACTGTCAAGTTTTTAATCTTGCTACAGAACTTTCTTTGCAATTTGAAAAGTGAGTACTATTCCAAGCTAAAGAGTCCCCCTTTAACTACAAATTCAGTTACTCTTTTCTATAAGGAAGATTAGAATTTAAAGGCCTTTTACTTTACTAGCATTTTAATGCTAATAAAGTGCAGATGATGTATTTTGTAATTTGAAAATGTTGTATTTTGTGTGGCCTATATGTGTTTTCAAAAAGAAATGATAATTCATTCTGATTGACCAATTGTAAGAATGTCTTTGTTTTGATATTAAATTGATTCCAATGGGGAAGGCTCTGCTTTTAGAGCTCTGAGTAAAAAGTTGGCCTTTCATTATTCCAGGTCCATTCTCACCTGAGGTTGTATTATCTGTTAGTTTCTTCTATATGGCAAATAGATCTGTTTAAAAATGATTACTATTAAATAGTTATATGGTTTCTAGTATTTCTGAGTGCAAATTATTTGAAGTTATAATTATTTACAAAGGATTATTATTAGTAGAAGTAAAACCAAATAATTGCTTGCAAAAGAAGAGATTGACTTCAGTATTAAATAACTCAACAAAGGATGAGATTTTAAACCAACCAACCAACCATTTGTTTACTGCTATATGATATGATGAATGATTTTGTTGATGATTTCACTTTTGATAACACTCAAACTGTTAACCAATTCTTTTAAATCTTGGAAACTTGAACAAAAAGCTTATTTATTTTATTTTTATTTTACTTTTTTTTTTTTTTTCTTTTTTTTTTTTTTTTACTTTTTTTTTGTTTTTGTTGTTGTTGCAACCTACCATAAGATTACCTGAACTGATTGAACCTCCAGGGGAAAAATGACACATAGAAATTTTAAAAGATGCTTATGAAAGGAAAGCAACTAAAGCTTTTTACTTGTGACTGGAACATTGCTTGTTAGATCAAATTGACTTTGTTTGGCAAAAAAAGTCATCATAATGAAGCATCAAGTAAGGCATGTAATAGCAATAGACTTAAATAAACTTATATGGCAACTGTTGCTCCAAAATAGTCACAGGTATTTTGAAAAAAATTGGCATAATGGATAATTGAACAGGTAGATTTTGCCAGAACCATATTTATTGACCTTCTAATGATGAATGAATTTACAAGATTTTGACATAGCCATATTTGTTGACCTTCCAATGATGAATGAATTTACAAGATTTTGACATAGCCATATTTATTGAACTTCCAATGATGAATGAATTTACAAGATTTTGACATAGCCATATTTGTTGACCTTCTAATGATGAATGAATTTGTTAGATTTTGACATAGCCATATTTGTTGACCTTCCAATGATGAATGAATTTACAAGATTTTGACATAGCCATATTTGTTGACCTTGCAATGATGAATGAATTTACACGATTTTGACATAGCCATATTTGTTGACCTTCTAATGATGAATGAATTTACAAGATTTTGACATAGCCATATTTGTTGACCTTCTAATGATGAATGAATTTGTTAGATTTTGACATAGCCATATTTGTTGACCTTCCAATGATGAATGAATTTACAAGATTTTGACATAGCCATATTTGTTGACCTTCCAATGATGAATGAATTTACAAGATTTTGACATAGCCATATTTGTTGACCTTCCAATGATGAATGAATTTACAAGATTTTGACATAGCCATATTTGTTGACCTTCCAATGATGAATGAATTTACAAGATTTTGACATAGCCATATTTATTGAACTTCCAATGATGAATGAATTTACAAGATTTTGACATAGCCATATTTGTTGACCTTCTAATGATGAATGAATTTGTTAGATTTTGACATAGCCATATTTGTTGACCTTCCAATGATGAATGAATTTACAAGATTTTGACATAGCCATATTTGTTGACCTTCCAATGATGAATGAATTTACAAGATTTTGACATAGCCATATTTGTTGACCTTCCAATGATGAATGAATTTACAAGATTTTGACATAGCCATATTTGTTGACCTTCTAATGATGAATGAATTTGTTAGATTTTGACATAGCCATATTTGTTGACCTTCCAATGATGAATGAATTTACAAGATTTTGACATAGCCATATTTGTTGACCTTCCAATGATGAATGAATTTACAAGATTTTGACATAGCCATATTTGTTGACCTTGCAATGATGAATGAATTTACACGATTTTGACATAGCCATATTTGTTGACCTTCTAATGATGAATGAATTTACAAGATTTTGACATAGCCATATTTGTTGACCTTCTAATGATGAATGAATTTGTTAGATTTTGACATAGCCATATTTGTTGACCTTCCAATGATGAATGAATTTACAAGATTTTGACATAGCCATATTTGTTGACCTTCCAATGATGAATGAATTTACAAGATTTTGACATAGCCATATTTGTTGACCTTCTAATGATGAATGAATTTGTTAGATTTTGACATAGCCATATTTGTTGACCTTCCAATGATGAATGAATTTACAAGATTTTGACATAGCCATATTTATTGACCTTCCAATGATGAATGAATTTACAAGATTTTGACATAGCCATATTTGTTGACCTTCTAATGATGAATGAATTTACAAGATTTTGACATAGCCATATTTGTTGACCTTCTAATGATGAATGAATTTGTTAGATTTTGACATAGCCATATTTGTTGACCTTCTAATGATGAATGAATTTACAAGATTTTGACATAGCCATATTTGTTGACCTTGCAATGATGAATGAATTTACACGATTTTGACATAGCCATATTTGTTGACCTTCTAATGATGAATGAATTTACAAGATTTTGACATAGCCATATTTGTTGACCTTCTAATGATGAATGAATTTGTTAGATTTTGACATAGCCATATTTGTTGACCTTCCAATGATGAATGAATTTACAAGATTTTGACATAGCCATATTTATTGACCTTCCAATGATGAATGAATTTACAAGATTTTGACATAGCCATATTTGTTGACCTTCTAATGATGAATGAATTTACAAGATTTTGACATAGCCATATTTATTGACCTTCCAATGATGAATGAATTTACAAGATTTTGACATAGCCATATTTATTGACCTTCCAATGATGAATGAATTTACAAGATTTTGACATAGCCATATTTGTTGACCTTCTAATGATGAATGAATTTGTTAGATTTTGACATAGCCATATTTGTTGACCTTCTAATGATGAATGAATTTGTTAGATTTTGACATAGCCATATTTGTTGACCTTCCAATGATGAATGAATTTACAAGATTTTGACATAGCCATATTTGTTGACCTTGCAATGATGAATGAATTTGTTAGATTTTGACATAGCCATATTTGTTGACCTTCCAATGATGAATGAATTTACAAGATTTTGACATAGCCATATTTATTGACCTTCCAATGATGAATGAATTTACAAGATTTTGACATAGCCATATTTGTTGACCTTCTAATGATGAATGAATTTGTTAGATTTTGACATAGCCATATTTGTTGACCTTCTAATGATGAATGAATTTGTTAGATTTTGACATAGCCATATTTGTTGACCTTCTAATGATGAATGAATTTGTTAGATTTTGACATAGCCATATTTGTTGACCTTCCAATGATGAATGAATTTACAAGATTTTGACATAGCCATATTTGTTGACCTTCCAATGATGAATGAATTTACAAGATTTTGACATAGCCATATTTGTTGACCTTCTAATGATGAATGAATTTACAAGATTTTGACATAGCCATATTTATTGACCTTCCAATGATGAATGAATTTACAAGATTTTGACATAGCCATATTTGTTGACCTTCTAATGATGAATGAATTTGTTAGATTTTGACATAGCCATATTTGTTGACCTTCTAATGATGAATGAATTTGTTAGATTTTGACATAGCCATATTTGTTGACCTTCTAATGATGAATGAATTTGTTAGATTTTGACATAGCCATATTTGTTGACCTTCCAATGATGAATGAATTTACAAGATTTTGACATAGCCATATTTGTTGACCTTCCAATGATGAATGAATTTACAAGATTTTGACATAGCCATATTTGTTGACCTTCTAATGATGAATGAATTTGTTAGATTTTGACATAGCCATATTTGTTGACCTTCTAATGATGAATGAATTTGTTAGATTTTGACATAGCCATATTTGTTGATTTTCCAATGATATGTTTAAACAGTATTTGCAAGTTTATTGCTTTTTTTTACTCAGATTTTTTAGCTGATCTATTCTTCTTCAGGTGTGAAATTGAATCACCAAAATTCTGAATAAAAAATCTTTTGAACAAGATAAACTTGTATTTTGATGAATTTGGGAGTTTGTCATTTCTGTAGGTTGCTTTGTTATGAAACTATTATGGCTGAATGTGAGTTTTGTCTAATGTTGATATTTTATTCTGAATTCTTCAGTATAATGGCTGGGGGGAGGGAGACAAAAATCAACAAGAAAACAAGTTTAAAGCAAATAATAAAAATGTGTTTGATACTGAAAAGAAAAACTGAGAAATTTTATGAAAAGATAGAAGTAAATCTGGATATGATTTTGTCTTTCTCTATGTAGGTCAGTTTATATAAAGCACAAAGATTGCTGAATGAAAAGTTTTATTGTGATATGTATCACCTAGAAATAGTCTGTATTGGTGATGGGGGGGGTCTCAGATTCCAACTGTAGTTAAACATTTACAATTTCTCCCCCATAAATTTTACCAGTTGGACTTTTAACTTCCTTCGTACTTGGATACCCTTTATTTGAGATCGCAAAAAGTAATTGATCCAAAAGTATTCTAATTCCATTCAAGTAAGGAGACATCTGTTTAAAGTTATCCCATCATTCCATTAAAAAAGAGGCTGTGAATGGACAATTTTGATAAGCCTTTTGTTATGTGATATTTCTCAGATCCTGTATAGTAAAATATTTGGCCTATGGATTCAAAGAGTAAAGGTAATTTGAATTAAACAAGAGCCAATATCTAGTATTACCTGGTTAGACAAAATAACATCATATATAACAGTTACAGTAATAAATATGTTCGATTATGTATATATTCTGAATTCTAATTTTTGCTTATTTTTTACTTAAAAGTGGATCTTTGTAAAAAAAATTTATATTCACATAGTTTGTCTTGTAAAACAATATATCACTATGCACTGATAGAAAATTTTTTTTATTGAAATGAAGGAAAAAAAAAAAAAAAATCTAAAAATTAATTTTCCTGAAAATTTGGCATTTTCAATTTTATTTTTAATATTTTTAAAATTTTTTTTCAGAGAACAATATTCCCGATGTTATATTTTAATCAAAAATGCAATTTAAAGGTTTCCAACCTAAAAAAAAAAAGTTAATTTCAATGCATATTTGATGATAAAGAGGAAAAAGAAAGGATGTTGCATTTCAAAATAATTTGAGTTTAATGATTTAAATTCTCTGAGGATTTCTCTTTTATAAGAAATATTTTTTCTAATGCAGAGTTCTTTTTTATAAAATATCAAAAAATTAATAGGATTAAAAAATATATTTCTACAGTGTTTTTTTTTTTTTTTTTCCGACAATAAAATGTTTAAAAAATAATTACATTCATTGACTAAATTTTGAAAATGAAATTAACAGTTGATTCAATTAAGAAAATACAATTATTTTTGTTTTATCTTTATTTAGTGTTTGCATTTTTTTGACAATTTTTTTTCTCTTTTTCTTCTAGGCTGAGTTCAAAATTAACTGTCACAATTTTATGACACTCACTGAAGTTTGAATTTGGTATACAACTGAATGGCTAATAATCAGATATTTACTAAGTTTAATTTTTTACAAGGTCGCAAAATGAAGTATTCAATGAAGATAGAAGTTATTATTCTAATAGCGTTATTGTCTGCAAGATAAAGTAATTATTGTTTTATGATTGGCACTTCGATAAAGAAAACGTAAAGATAATATTACTACTTAACCTCATAAAAATAATATAGTCTAGTCTGGATATTACTGCTATTATGTATAATTTGGGGGAGAGAAAGAAAGAAAAGGTAAGAATGATATGTAGGTTTAAAGATTAGATTTGATCTTCTGCCAAGTTGTCAGATTCTCATAGTTCAAGTCAGTAAGAATAGCTTTGTATTTTTAATGTTGTTTCCCTGAAACAAAATGAGAACATGTTTCAATCTGAGAGTTTATCCTTTATTTCCATTATTGTTTAACTGTTGGACATAGACACTTTAAGTAAAGTTACAATATATAAATAGCAACTAAAAAAAATTAAGATAAAAGGAAATAATAATGGTTGATCATGCCTAATCTAAAAAACAAAACAAAACAAATAATGTAGGTAACTTGCTTTGTTGGGTTCTCAAACTGATTTGGAAGAATGATTTAAAACTTTTTTCATAACCTCCCCACCTCCCCCAAGTAAAAATTATGTAAGAGAAGTTTTTTTGTTTCTTAATCTAATGTATCTTTCTGTGATTAGAAATTTGCTAAATATTTCTAAAATTCCACAAATTACATTCATCATTCTAGTTTTAAAAAGCTGGTTAAAGGATGTTCTTTAAAACTGTTGCTGGGTACCTTTTGAGTAAAGTGTTGATACTTATAGTTGTTTAAGTGTTGTAAAGCCAGAAGTATGGGTCGCCCAGTGATGCTCAAACTCGCTAACAATGGTCTGCTAACTTTTATACTTCATGAAGTGCCCTGAATTGCTTGGTAATTTGGATATTTGAATTGAAAAAATATAAGTCCCTCCCTGTTTTGGTCATTACACTCTACGTTCATCCTTGAGTTTTTTTCTTTCTTTTCTTTAATACTGTTTCTTATTTGAAGTTAACTGCAAGAAAATCAAAGTTAATATTTGTGTGTGTGTGTGTGTGTGTGTGTCATCATTTGATCCCAGATTATAATTTGATTTCATAGTTTGATATCAAATTCTGTTTAGCTTTGTGAATATTGGTATCAGGGTCATTAAATGTAAACCTTCACACACAGCCCAGTCAGCTGGGGCTGTGGAATACTCTGATTGCATCACGACAGAGGGGTAAGACCCCCTTTCCCACAACTGGTGTCCTGAAGGTGACGCGAAACAATCTGATGGTCCAGGAGCTTTGGGGAATTTGGAGTACTTTCATTGCCATTATTTCCAGGTCCATTCTGACCCAGAGTGGTTGCACTTAGTAGGGTCCTATCTATGGCTCAAACTATTTGACATTTAAATTGTGTGCAAACAATTGACTTATGGTAAATTGAGTTGTTAGAAAGAGAACTCTTTGACCATTTAACTGTGTGTAAACAAATGACTGTTTATTTGAATTGTGAGTGATAAATAGAAATACTTGGAACCCTTTAACTATGTGCAAACAAATGTTGAATAGAATTATTTGTGTTGAACTGGAATACCTGAAACTGTTTAACTGTGCTAAAATTTGATTATTAGTATTACATAGCATTACTCGGAACAAATTTGACAGTTTGCAAATGAAGGGATTGTGTTGAATAGAATTATTAAAACCATTTAACCATGTGCAAATAAAAGTATTGCTTCGAGCTATATGTAAAACCACTGTGTGCAAATAAATGATTGATATTAAATAGAATTATCAGTCTTATATAGCAATATGTGAAACCGTTTCACTGTGTGTGCAAACAATACCAAAATTTGTGCCAATAAATTAGCTCTAATTCATTGAAAATTAAGATTACCTACAAACTATTCATTTACAGATTTAATGATTTAACTGTGTGCAAATAAATCACTGATTTTAAATTAAATTTTTAGTGTTAAATAGCAACACTTGTGACTATGTGATCATGGTCAAACGAATGAACTCTGGCTTGTTTAAAAAATGTTACCTACTGTTTGTTTACAAATCATATTTCTGTTAAAAAGGATTTAGCATTAATTAACCTACTAAGGTTGATATGCCATAAAAAATCCCCCTCACACACACACACACACACACACACATGTAGCCCAATTAGGGTAAAAAAAAATTGTTGGAAAGGCAAACTTTGAAAAATCATTTGAAACTGATTTTTAACAAGGCTTGAACACCAACATCATATTTAAGCTTTGTCTGTAGCTAAGTATGTAACAAATTAATTTTTTTTTTTTTTTTTGCCAGTAATTGATATTTTGAATGCTGATTTTTTTTTTTTTTTAAGTCAGGTAAGACTATATCATTTAGATTATGATTTTCCTGTTTGGCCTTGTGCAAGAAAAACAAGATTAAACTTAGGAAATTTGTGTTTAAAACTTTTAAAAGAAAAAGAAAAACTAGTTGATTTTACCCACAGGTTTTTTTTTTTTTTGTTTTTTTTTGTGAGAAACATTTTGCCAAAGATGTTTTATTAACTAAAATTTGGTTGATTATTAATCATTTGAAGCTAAAGTTTATATTGAAACTGAGGAATTTTTTTTCTTTCCTTTGGAGTAATCTTTCAAGCTCAAGGGTAATTTCTAGCTTCATTTTTACTTTTCTATTCTCTCTCTCTCCCTTTTCTCTCTCTTTCCCTCCCTTTTTCTCTCTCTCTTTGCCCTTTTTCTCTCCCTCTCCCTCCCTTTTATATAATACAATATTTTTTGAAAGTTTGTACATTTTTCCCTTATCAAGACAAAATGTTTTTCATTAAAAAGAAAGAAAAAAAAAGTGTATTCATTGGTAAACATTTTATTTTCTCTTTTTGTCCACACCCATTTTTTTCCCATCACACAAATAATCTTGTGTTTTGCAGCTGTTAACCAACAAATCTTCTATTTTTCCAGGTTAATTGTAAAATGAGTGAGTTGGATGGGGGGGGGGTTGAGGGGTCCAATAAATAATATTTACATTCTTTTAGCAGAAGAGAATTAATAAAGGATTTTTAAATTGTAAACTATTTATGGAATAATTTAATTTATATAGAAAAACTTATTTTGACTTGATATCTAGAAAAATATTTCTCTTTTTGATTTATTTTTTAAAAAAATTTATAATTTAATTCAATTCTGTCAAAAACTACTGAATGATTTAATGTTTTAATTTTTTTCCTTTTTAATTTATATTTTAACTTATTTGTATCATTTATTCTTGAATTTTAATATGGAATAACTTTGCAAACATTTTGTCATTTATTTACCAACATATTTCTTTCTTGATTACTTTTAATAGGCTATATATATATATATATATATATATATATATATATATAATCACAGATATTTGTCTATATGCCAAGTGTAGCTGTTTTTGGTTTTCTTTCAAAATAGTCCTAAAATTTATTTCAATCAGATTTTTGGAAAAAAAAACAAAACTTATTTGGTTCATTACTAACACTTATAATGTTAATAATATTACTAAATGTTACACAAATTGATACTAGTATTTCCAAATGTTTACATTTTAAAAAAAAATGTGGTTCTTAAGTTTTGAAGATTTTGCATTGTAAAAAGAAAGATTCGTTTTAGCTTTAAACTTACAGGTCTTTTTATTTTTCTTTAATCGCTAAATTTAATGATTTATGATATCAAAAAGTGGAGGTAGAAAATTGATGCGACATAATCTTGAAAAGTATCATTAGAAATCCTGGCTTTTTAGTTTTTACCGGGACTTAAACTCTGATTAGAATTATTTCAGCTGTCTTTTGTTTATTCGCCCATACCTTTTCAATATCCTATTGTTATATATATATATATATATATATAAGAAAAATGTGTAACAAACTATATACACACTCAGATTTTCATATTAAAAAAGAAAAGTGATGACTTGACAGTTGAGTAAGAGAGATGTTAATGAAAATAGACTTCATGTTGTTACCCTCTCACCCACACTTTTTTTCTTCTTCTTCTTTTTCGGCAACTGCCTGCCTGTGACTTTTACCCCACATTTTTTAATCTCTCTTTGTGGTATAGTTAATAAGTTTTTAAGCTACTCCAGCTAATACCAGGTGCGAGTAAAACAAGCTTATTCTTTGTTTTCCTTTGTTTTCAAGAAAATAACCGGCACCAATTTTCGTGACGGATAAAAAGGATTTCTTTTTTTTTTTTCTTTTTTCGGACGTAAATCCTTGAGGAAGGAAGGGTTTTAAAGACACTGTCGTTGTTGGTCCACTTCAAAAACAACTATTATTTGCCTGTTTCTTTCCTACTACACAACAAAAAAAAAACATCGACTTTACTAGTTGTGACATTTACATTGTTTTTTCTTTCTGTATCATTGCGGATATTTATTTTTCTGGGCTACTGTAGATATATCATTTACTGGTTGATCAAGCAGGCGAACAAGTCATCTTATTGTTTGGTGACCCATCAGATTTCCAAGAAGTACATAAAAAGGAATATTTTGTGTGTGATGTAGATTTAATATTTCTGCCTCTCCCCACCAATTCACACACACACACACACACACACGCTTTGTCCAGTCATCAAATAATCAATTTTCCTTGTTTGACTACAACCAAACTACCACTCAACTTGCTCTTGGCTTCTGTCTGTCCCACTAAAAGACTGTGGTTTTCTCACCCCCCCCCCCAAAAAAAAGCCATTTTCGAAAAACCCTTCTCAACAATCATTTGATGGTTGGAAAAAGTTAATCTTTACAAAAATGAATAGTCGATTTATGCTTCAACCTCTGGATAAATCAACAGGTAGTCCTTTATTTCAAAGGAGATTACTTAATGAAATGGAAAGGTTAAACATCAACAGCCGTCCTAATTCCGTCAGGTAGGAAGACCCTATTTCATTTGACGTTTAACTTTCTTTACTTTTTCCCCCCCTCTTCTACATTGATTTGCTTAAATATTTAGTCAGTTCTTTAAAAACATAGCAGTCAGACCTTATATATATATATATATATATATATCGCTCATAAGGGCCTAAAATTTTTAACTATACAAAAAATGACTTAGACAAAAATCATCTGTAGATGTTATTTCTGTTAGCTTTTCGGATAATCATATGGCAGACGACTTGTTATTTTTCTAAAAGTTTTTAGTGGAATTCTTTCACAACAAGCAATCATTTTTGGATTTTTGTACACCTTTATTCATTAGAATATTTTTTTTTTGTTTTGGTTGCAATCATAAATGTTTCTGGTGATCTTTTTAAAGTTCAATAACTGATTCATAAATAAAAATCAAACGTGCCGATAATGCACATAACATTTATCATTGTTTTAGAATTTTGCTAAATTTTACATAAAAACAAATGAACCTCTCCCCCCCACTAATTTTGTTATGGGTTAAATTTTTGGTTTTCTTCATGCAGATTTTTGTCCCAAGTTTTTTTTTTTTTTTTTAGTTTCACGTTTTTGGGTTTCTTTCTTTTTATACAATTTCTTTGCTAAAAATTAACTTTTCAAACACAAAAAAAAATCCTCGGTTCTCTAAAAGAAACCTTTATTATCACCCTTTAAAAATCCCCCCCCCCTTTTTTTTGTTATATCAGACTATTTGATTTTAAGGTGTTTTGATCGTATTTTTCTTTTTAATGCTGAAGGAGTGAATAGAAAGACTTTGCATTAAATTAAACTTTAACGGGTCTTTTAGATAATTTTAGCCGTGGTTTAAAAACATAAATGCAATTAATTATAGAAAATGATCACAAAAATTCAAAACTTTCAGTAAAATATGAATAATTCTCACCAAATTGAGTCTAAGAGTAATGTTTTAGTGTTATTTCATTTTCATGTTTCTAGTATTTTACTGCATTCAATGATAACCAAATGATAGACTGCTTTTTAATCATCATAATGTTGATGTCTGAAGGGTGATAATCTCTTATTTATGATGAAAGTCGGAATAATTTATAGAATAATGCGGTATCTCCATGCCTCTGTTGACATAGCTTTTAAACTTGTAATTTCGATTAATGAATAAGGTAGCTCAATCAAAAACAAAAAACGATTTTTTTATTTTCTACCTTTTATTTCAGTTTTGTTTTTTTTAAACATTTTGGATCGACAGGAAATTTGCCCCCCTGCCCACCGCGCGCAAAAAAAATTCCTTTTTCTTCATGGATAAATTGAAATAATTTACTTTTGAATTAGGACGTGTGTAAATGTCATGTTTTGCAGGTAGAAATGTCATTCAATTCCTAACTGGATTTCTATCAAACAATTTGAAATACCTTTTAATGTCTCTTGGTTGTTGATAACTTTTTTTTTTCTTTTTTTTTTTAATATATTATCTCAATTTTTTTTCTTCCTTTTTTTTTGTTTTACTCGATCGCCTCTAATACGAAAATAAATACTAAACCACACGAAACTTAATCTTTTTATCTTCCCCTTTTTTAACTCCTAAGATACTAAAAAGAAACTTCTTTAAAAACTGGCTCTTTTAGTTTTACAAATATTAGACTGACCACCAGAAGAATGGGTTCATTTTGTTTGCAAATACTTTTTTTCTTGGTTTATTTTCATTTCTATCGTAAATAAGAAATCTGTAAGCCATCTAGACATTTTTTTTAATACATACAGCTCAAGACCTCTCGTTCATCAGTCTGGTCCTCTGCTATTTGTTCTGTAAAGACATTAACAATTATAATTTAGTGTCACCTGAAATGGCTTTTATTTATTGTTATCATCGTCATTGTTAAATAAATTCGGTTCATTTTCACCTTTTAACACGACAGAAAAAAAAAAAAAAAAAAAAAATTCAAGTTTTTGTTTATTCAAATATTTTTTGTTTTTGTATGAACAACATCCTTATATATTTTTATTTTATATTTATTTATTCTTTAGAGACTGAAAACCTCTAAACCAGGTTTAGACTTTGCTATTTCCCCCTTCTCAAGTATTTAACTTTTATGAAGAAATCTTAGATTTTGGACTTACAATCATTTTTATACATCATTTTTTAAAAAACTTCCCCCCCTAGCAGATAATCGTTGGTGAGTTCGATTCTCACTGACTGTCCCACACTTTAGCCTTGTTGAACTAAGCATAGTAAATGTAATGTTTTTTTGGTTTTTTTTTAATTAATAAACACCAGGCATATATATATATATATACGCACACTATTTTCCTATTATAGAAGAAAA
The DNA here is from genome assembly GCA_963585895.1 of Sepioteuthis lessoniana. Lineage (NCBI taxonomy): Eukaryota > Metazoa > Mollusca > Cephalopoda > Myopsida > Loliginidae > Sepioteuthis > Sepioteuthis lessoniana. The sequence continues at coordinate 329,468 of OY757920.1, forward strand.
AAATCTTCGATCGCTGTTTTTACACATGACTGGGCAAATGTCTTGATCTATGGAGAAAATGTTAAGTTTAGTAAAAACCTTTAGAATTCCTACTTTGTGCCAAATGAATGAAAGCACCGATTGGGGGGGGGGGAATGTATAAATCAATTTAATATGTTAATTGAAAATGAGAGTTTGTTTGTTTTTAAATTTTGTTGAAAGCAAAAAACCATTTGATTTCTTTCATTTGTGCATTTGTTGCAAAAATAATTATTTATTTCTATTTTGATTATTTAAATTATGATCATTGATGATCAAAATTACTTTGCCCTCCCCCCCTTTTTTTTCTCCTCTTATCCAATGAAATTCAATACCTAAATGTAGATAACATTTTATTTTCCACCAGAAAAAAATTAACCAAAAAACTGTTCAAATGTCAAATATTTTTAGTTTTCAAAGATGTGACACTTTATTTAATTGTAAAAAAAAAAAAAAAAAAATGAAAAAACATTTTCCATTAAAAAAAATCGGGTATATTTAAGTGAAAATTTGCTTGGGAGTTCTTGATTGTTTCAGTTCACTTTATTCTAAAAAAAAAAAAAATTTTATATATTTTTAATTCAGTTTTTCTTTACTTGCAAAAAGAAGTAACCTTGTCTTTAAATTAATAGAAACGGATTCCACCTAGTTTGTATCTTCCTTAGTGTGCAAAGAAGGATATATCAGTCATTATCTAATTTTCTTTGTTATCATGCTCTAATTTGATTTCACATGTTTTTTTTTTGTTTGTTTTTAATTTTTTCCCCTTCTCATACATATTCCTACATTTCAATTCTCCTTCTCAAAGATCTTCGAATACCTTCATTTCTGACACTTGTTGCCGTTGATAAACTCTGGCCTTTGTATACAAATTCATTCGTGCAATATTAAGTTGTATGCAGAGACATTTCCTCGGGCCAAGGTGCTTTGGTGCTGCGGCAGCAGTACTCTTGAAATTCCACTCAGATTTTGCCATATCTTGTTAGTTCTGACTCATTTAAATATAGCTTTTTCAAAGGGTAAATCTCATTTCCTCATAAGATTTTTAAATAATTGTCTTTCTTTAGATTCTAAGATGAAGTATCTTTGGTTCTTTTTTTGGGGGGGGGGTCGTTGTTATTTATAGATTAATTCGACGTCCAATGGATGAACTGAAACGAAATTTTGAAAATTAAAAGAAAAAAAAAAATCTAAAAAAAATAGACATTTATAAAGTCAGAATTAATAAAGTATTTATAAAAATATCTAATGACAGAATTTCATAAACAACTTGCCAATATTCAACAGCGAAGTAATCATCATGGAATTAGTTAATAAAGAGACTGACTGGAAAATGTTTTAATGCTAAAATCTTTACTAGGATTAAAAATAATGATTTATAGAAGATAGACAAAGGATGAAAGTTCAAAACTCACATAAAAGCTATTTTGATATTCTATTTTATTTATAAACCGAAAGTATAATTAGTTAATCCTATGCTAATCTGTGCCCATCTCAACAATAGAGCAGGTAGTACTTGGTTACATGGTACCAGTCACAGAGTAGAATCTCTTATGATAGCAGAAGATAGTTACGCTATGTTTACTTAGCCCAAAATATTGGCCCCAAGGAGTTGAGTGCTCGTGCTGTACACAGTAAACCCTATATTTCCAACTCGGGAGAAGTAATGATAGATTTTGTTGATGATAATGTTTGATATCACAACTATTCACCAATTTTTCATTTAATTGAATGATGGGATGGATTTTAATTTGATATCTTCACATTTGAGAAAAGTTAAAGTTTTGTGTCCTTAAATAAGAAATGTCCAACGGTTGATTATCTGAATTAACTTTGTTACCAAGTACATTACACTTGTCTTTGTTAGTGGGTCTTTTCTAAGCTTAGTCAGGCACAAGGTCCTCAAAATTGAGGCATTCAATATAAATGCATTGCACTTGGCATGACCATTGCTTTATAGTAAATACTCAATTTTGGATATTTCTCAGAATTCTTCTCTTTTAGGAGTTGATGCAGTTGGCACGTTTTGTAGAATGAGAATTCTTTAAAAATGATGTTTTTAGGAATGATAAATTTGCTTTTATAATTTTATTAATTGGTAATATTCAGGAGTTAATTTTGCAATATTTTAGTGGTATGTGATGCACAATTTGGCCACTCTGAATGCTTTTGTGGAGGTCATGAAGGTGACCGACCACATTAAATTGTGAGATGCTGAACTTGCCTGATACTCCCTGAGTTAGTCTCTATAGCTAGATGCATGGCCTTGGAATCCATATTATAAGTCAAGCAAAATTTCTTGAACCATCTGTTTACTCGGATCAACAGCACCTTCGTCCTTTTGCTCAACAAAGGATTTTGGTTGTTTTTATGGCATTATGGCTCTGTTAGAACATATAAAATACAAGTTCTCAATTTAGACCATTTTGCACGTTCATCTGTGCAATTTCCAAATTACACGTGGAATAAAGTAGTGCACAGTGGGGGTGGGGGGTTGTATTATGGCTTGAACTGCTTCACTCACATGATATAGGTGCTGCAAATTAGCCATGTAGCAAAATATTGTAAAACTTTTGACTCATTTTATTATTTCAGAAACATTTTTTTTTTATATTCAGGACAAAAACATCTTTAAAACCTTATTTCCTGTGGTGTTTTATAAGAGCAAGGACTTTTTTTTTAAATACAGAAGGCAAGATCAAAGCAAAGTTAGTGAACTTCCCACAAACCCTCATCATGAAAGATGGTTTCTTCTAGACTCTAAATCATAATAATCTATATCCAAATCTAAAAATAAAAATAGTTACTGTGTGGTAATAGGAGGTTGGGAATTCTATTGTGAATCATAAACTGCACCCACCTTTTTTAGCATCCAAGAACTGACAACATTTAAAAGATGAAGAGAAAATGAAATGAGCTACTTTTCTTTTTGACTAACTTTGCTGACATAATGACTCAGCTTATTACAAAAATAAAAATGAACACTCAAATGTCCTCCTTTTTCTTATATTTTCATTTTATTTTCACTACAGTTGTTAAGAATTATAAAATTGTTTTGAAGTAAATTTCCTTCTCTTAACCCACTGTATCTGGACATTTTTTTTTCTTTCTCTCCATTTTAGATCACTTTGTAAAAGTTGGCACAACTGCTGAATGCAAAGTTGAGTTTTTAGACTTAGAGTTTTAGTTTTATGAGCAAATTATATATGGTTCAATTTCATTAGGTATAATAATCCTTAAACAAAAGGATTACAAGCAACTCTTAGTTTCAGTAAAAATCTTTCTGAAACAATTTGAATAAATTCTGGAATAGAAATAATGTTTGTAAAACAAAATCACATACAAATTTGGTGTATAATGTCACATTGCAAGTGTCGTTGTCATGATAAATAACTAGTAAATATTTTTCTTTTCGTAGAGTATAAGGAAATATTTTGTGATTAAACCAGAGTTGAGTGATAATTTAAAAAAATTTTTTTTTTTTTTAAAATTATGTCAAACAGCTTAAGGTCATTTTATGACATTTTTTAAACCGGCTCATTGGTCTAGTGGTTAGAGTGTTCGCCAATGGACCGGGAGACCTGGTTTCAATCCCAGGTTGCGTCATACGAAAGACTTTAAAAATGGTACTTGATACCTCCTTGCTTAACACTCAACATTATAAGGTACATTTCAAGGGTAAAGTGGAGCAATCCTGGAAAAGGAGTAGCACTCTCTCCTACACCTCGGTGTAGTAGCTATTGAAAAGGGAGCCTTCTGGTCACCCTCAACTATGGTCGTCAACTTACTATGACATTTTTTGTATATTTACATTTTTTGTATAGTTGTTAGAATTTTTTCTTTTGCACTTGGGTATATCAAATACAAATAATTTTTACCTTGATCCCTAGATGAGATCCTAACTGGATAAGAATGGATCGGTGAATAATGACATTCTACATTCTCTAGAACTGGAGTCTCACCATCAGATGCACTTTTGTGTCATACCCAGGACACTCCTTTTTGGGGGCTGGGGTCTTACCCCTCTGCAAGAGAGGGATACTGTCCAACCCCTGTTTCATTAGTTCCAAAAACTAGAAACCCTTTATTCATGCAGATTATCACAAATCCAATTCAAGCATTTACCTTGGACTGGTGATTAATTTCTAAACAATTATGTTCAATTTAGGCCACCCAACAAGTGTTCTGATTATGTTACTCAACTGCATCTGATGGTGAGACTCCTGTCCTGGAGCTTTGGAGAATATGGAGTAGCCTGTAATTGACATTACTTACAAATCCACTCTGACAATAGATTTGGTTATAGATATTAGATCTCGGGGGTCAAATAGAACTGTTCAATCATTTACTAAGGATTATCTTTGCTTATTTGATACAATATGGCAGTATGCAAATTATGTATATTAGATAGAAATACTTGATTAATAGAATTAGTTGAAATGATTTAACAGTGTGCAAGCAAATGATTTATATTAGTTATTAGTGTTAGATAAGAATACTTGAAACCAATTAACTGTGTGCAAGCAAATGAGCTCTAACAACTCATTTAGAAATAAAGTTACCTAAAAAGTATTTGCTTAAAAATTGTATATAATATCTATTTGGCATTAAATAACCTAAGTTTGATATGCAATAAAACCCAAAGCAACCAACCTAATTTTCAGATGATGTCTTTCATCAACTTCCTAAGTCTAGATTTTCACCTTCCAGTAGAAATGCTTATGACCACCTGGTATGAATGCCAGGTGGTTTGCAAAGTACTCAGCTCAGTCTCTTTTGCTCTTTGCCACCACCTCTACCTCTAGCAGTACCTGACTTCTTGCCTAAAAGAGATAAGGACTTAGTTTATTGCTTTGTGCATGAGGCACTCCCTGAAGAGGGATGCAAATGGGAGTAATTTTTTCCTCTTGCTCCTTGGAGACATACTTCCTGTAATGCTTCCCATGTTAATCTGACATTTTTGTCAGTCCAACACTGGAGTTTCGTTAAATACTCTTTACTTTGGGTTGAATTAAAGTTTAGTATTTCTTTCTTTCTTTCTTTCTTTCTTTCAGTTGTTGTCTTTTAAGTAAACTTGTTCCTGGAGATTCTAACCTTGTAGCAGTACCTTGTCTATTATACCAAAGAGGAATTGTTAAGAGTCTTATGTTAGTATAACAGTTATTGGGACTAAAGCTATTTTTAGCCTTGCCTGTATTTATGTGCATGGAACTCTTTGTTAAAAAGGCTGTGTGTTGCATTGTACAACTGAAAGAAAGTCATATCCATTTCTTCCCCCTCTCCTTGCTCTCTAGGTTTGGTTGGGCAACCATTGTAGAAGGAAAAACTGATTTCAAAACTAGAAGCTGGTGTCCCAAATTTGTTTGATACACTGATAATCTTGTTTTGACAATTCCTGTGGCATCACTTAATGCCAAGTTTTATAGCACTTTTTCCTTTGGAAAACATTGGTGTTATGAAGAAGGGAGACTTGCTGCATGGACAACTGCTGGTTTTCTCAGGCTTGTGCTGGGATCAGGTTGCAGAACCATAATCTCAGAGGATGGCACAAACACACACACCTACTGACAGTTTTGTTGTATCATAACTTTCAGTGTAGCTCGACACGCAGGATGCTTCAAGCTGGGATTGAAACCTGCCTAACTTTATCTTAGACTTGGTATTTAACCACTCAGCTATTTCAGTGACATAACTCAGCTCAGGATTTGTATTAGCTTTTATTTGGTATCCAATAGCATGAAATGTAAACAGTTCTCATTAGAAGAGCTTTGCATTATACGGGTGGCAACCATTAATTCCTTTGCCAGAGTGCTCAGTCCTTGGGAGGGAAGCGTATATAGTCATCCATTGACAGACTTTGATTTTATCACAACTCTTCAGTGTGACTAAACATGCAGGATACTTCAAGCTGGGATTGAAATCTGTTTAACTTTATGCTAGACTTGGTACCTAACTGCTCCGCCATTTTGGTGACATACATCTGCTCAGGAATTATAACACTATTTTTCTTTCTTTTTTTTTTTTCTTTTTTTTTTTTTTACTTTTTCAGGAGAATGCCCTTGGCATTGTGATAAGTTTACTTTCAGACTAATACCCTTTGGGAAAGTATTGAATTCGCTTATCCCCACTCCAACTATGGATGGGGGGGGGTTATATAGTATATCTACTACTGTACTTCTACAAGGATAGCTTTGGCATTAAATAACCCATGAATGTTGATATGCCATTAAACTAAGAAACCAAACCAATCTTTTTTTTTTTTTTTTTTTTTTTTTTTAAAAGATCATGAGTGGGAATATAGTTAGTTTCTCATTCTCTTAATAAACTGACCCAAACTTCTTCAAATCACTTGAATATTTGATTGATGAAAACTATCCAAATCAGAACACGGTGTCTTTTTCAGTCTTCTGAAATCTACAACAATCAATGAGTATAAATATTAACCTTTTATCTAATTCATATACTCATAACAGATTGTTCCCAGATTAGTTTCATCAATTTATTCTATATTATAGCTGCTTATTATGTTATATTATTGCAAGATATTCAGATGGATTGAATTTCACTATATAGTATTCAGCAGCATTTATGATTAAAAGCAATAGTAAAATTTATAATTATTGAAAATGTTTTATCTAAACAAAAATGTCAAAAAAACAGTTATGAAGGGTCAATCAGACATTGTATTTTCCTGATGAAACATGAATCCTGAAAAATCTGTATCGAATAAAATTTGTTAAACCCTCAAAATAAATCTCTTGTATTGTGGCCAAAATGTTAAAAACAACAAAAATAAAATGGTTTTATTTTGTTTTTATAGAAGTGAAAAAGTATTTTTAAAATTGATTTTGAAAACTGATTTATAATAAAGCATTTATCAAATTCATTGTCATTTTTTCTCTAAAGATGAACACACACAATAATACAACAGCATTTGTTTGAAGGATCTGAAAATTATCAGCACAGACTAGTTTCCCTTGTTCTTTGTGGTTTATCAAGTTTTTTAAAGTTTAGTTTGTCAACTATTAATGAAGAGTTAAAAGCTATTGACAGTCTTATCTCTGAAATAATTGGAACCTGTTTGTTTTCCACATTTCAAAATTCTTCAGGGTAATTATTCTGGCATAGTTATTCTAATTGCTCATTTTTATCTCTTTCTCGTGTTTAAGTATTCATGAGATGCTAATATTAATCGGTTTAGATAAGTATTTAAGAGATAAAATTGTTGGCTGTCAACTTCATAGAAATATTTTACCAGGCCAATATTTTTTTATTGTCTCTTTTTTTTTTTTTTTTTTTTTTTTTTTTTTATTGTCTCACTTTTTTTTTTTATGATTCAAGTGGTGATAATAATAATCCTCTACAAACTTTTTGCTGTTGTAACCAACTTCAATTAAAAATTTTGTTCATGAGACAATCTCTTCTCTATGCAAATATTTAACTTCAAGCATAAGTTGTTTTTTTTCCTAATTCAAAATAACACTTTAACATTAACAAATATTTTTTTGTATGTGATTTAAGTTAATTTCCTTATGTTCTTATTTTCTTTGATAAAAACATAATACCAGTATTTGACTAAAAAAAAAATACATTGAACTTATAAAATATCAAAAATCTTAATGTTCTACATTTTCTTGTTTATAGTCAATTCTTCCTGAATATTAAATTGTACTAAGAGTAAAGATAACAATTAATCCTCTACCTTTTCCTAATTGGAAACAATTTATTATATATATATAAACATATCTTACTTTTTTAAAGTTTACCAATGGAGCCAATTGTAATTAAAGTGTCCCTTTTAACACATTATTTGTAGCATGTGTGTGATATATATATATATATATATATATTTGAGGGAGAGAGTTTTATTCATTTATCTATTTTTTTATATAGTGATTTTCTCAGCTTAAAAAAAAATTCTCTCCTTCATTCCAAATTGACAAATAACATTTTATTCATCAAATAATTATAGAATTTTATTAATCAAATTTTGCATAAAATTTCTCCATCTCAAATCTACATTTCTGATGTAGAATAGCGATATTTATTTATTTATTTATTTATTTATATTTTTCAGTAGCAACATGTCATTGTTGCAGAATGGTGTTTGTGCCCGTTGTGGTGAGGGTTTTAAGATGAAGGACCAGATTGTCAACTCCCACGACCAAACTTGGCACCCAGAATGCTTTGTGTGAGTAAACCAGTTGCACTTTTGATTTCTCTCTTTCCTTTTTGTCCCACTAAATTTTCTGTTGTGCTTGTCATTCTGTTCTTCTTTTAGCTCATCTCCTACAAATCTTTTTCAATTTTTTCTTGTTTCTTTTCATCTACAGTGAAAAGCTTTTGTTTAAATTACCTAAGAAAAAACCCTTTGTTTTCTTTAGGCAACAAATAAGAACTTCTTGAAAAAATAAGATTTAAAAAAATATATATATTTTCAAACTTTCAAAAAATAAGATTTAAAAAAATATATATATTTTCAAACTTTGAATATTTGAAAAGGTAAAGTTTCTCCAATTTTGCTTATTTTATATTCTGGAATGATAAAAATGAATAAATATTTAAAGCTTCAATATATATTGCGCATTAAATTAAAACTAAATATCTAGTTTTACAGAAGTGATTATGTTTAATGTTAACAATTTTAATTGCTTAGGAGTCACTTCTGAGGTAAGAATACATTTGTGAAGTGTTTGGGAACAGTCACTAGAAATAGTTTGTAAAATGGCTGTTCCATAGCAGACCTTCATGGTTTACAGACATCAATATTAACATTGGTTATTATTTTTAACTACTATAATATTCCTCAATCTTGAGTAGAAAAATTAATCCCCCCCACCCAATAAATGTATGAATAGTATGAAAAACCATCTTGAAAGGAATGGCCTTACATCAAGTTGTTTTACCAGGTGGAGGTGAGTAAAGATTGAACTCTACTAACCTCTGTCACAGTTTGGTGAAATGCTAATAAATACCAATAGATTTTTTGCTGTTACATTTTTTTTTTCTTAAATTTTGAGCTGAAGTGTAATGTAAATTTGTTAAAAATTAATATTTAAGCAAATCAAAAATATGTGAATCCTTTAGCAAGCAAAGAAACATTTTAATTATCAGGTAAAGTGACATTTTTTGTGAAAATAGCATTTTTCCTATAAGCTGCATATTGACCAATTCAATGTTAATGCATAGAAAATAATTCAATCCACTCTACAAGGATTCAATAAAAAAATTATCTGCTTATGATTATATGGAAACCATTAAAGAAAACTAATTTTAGTTTTAAAGGGCTTATAAGATGTTTGATATTCAACCTCTCACAAGGTCATTTTATTGTTGTGGAGGTCATGTACAAATTGAGATATGCATGACTATTTCAAAAAATGTTTGATCCCTTTGGCATTACTCCTATTGGGATGCCTCTAGTACCAAGTGATGAACTCTTTCCTGCTAAAAAAGCCCCCTGGGACTCCAGGGTTTGGAGGGCAGATCAAATGTTTAACAATTTTTAAGTTCTCATATATGCAAAAGAGCAGACAAAAGGTTTAATAAAACTTTGATATTTATTCTCCTTTTCAACTGAAGTTATTTGATGCCTGTTAATAAAAATGACTTTAACAGGGATTATCAACCTGAATCTTTTAATCTACTGTTCTCATCTTAATTATGATAAAATGGATTACAAATTGAATCACTTTAGAGATTGTGATCTTACCTTAAAAAGGTACTATCCAACTCTCCAAGATATGACTAACATGAGAGATAAATTCTAAAGACTACATGTTGTTTTCAGTTTGTACAAGTGGCAAAAATGTTTAAAACAAAATCAGATTATTTTAAGTTTTATTTAGTCAGTTTAAATAACATTTTAAAATTGATTTTGAAAAGATTTAGATTTTTAATATAGCAAAATCAACTGGAATTAAAACGTTGCAACAGCTGTAAACACAAAACAAGGGGAGGTATGCAGTATTTGTTGTAACAGCCAGAACAGCCTTAATATTGAATGCTTGCATATGTGTGATATCACAACAAATATGTTACCAATAAACAGATAAATGAATATAGAGATTTGAGATCTGATAAGATTTTTGCCTTTAGAAATTCACCATGAGCTTAGTCAATTTAAACAGCATTTTAAAAATTGATTTTAAAAGCTAAAATTTGCATTTATCAAATGTGTTAGCATTTTTCTTTAGAGATAAGTGCATCTAGTATACACACTCACACACTATCAATAATACTCGGGTATTTGTTTGAAATTAATACTAATTAAACTTTGACATTTTTTTGTTTTAATTGTTTATCAATTATTCAAGGTTTGTTATTTTTATTTTTTGTTTTTGCTGCACTATTAACATTTTTTGGCATGACATAATTTTTTTGGATTTGCCAATTAATCAATCTAACAATTATTGTTTTTCTAAAAACCCTGGTGTGTTTTATCCCACATTTTGTTGTTTGTAGCAAATTTGTTTTTACTGTCTCTATTGTTTAATCTATGTGGAGTTGGAAAAAATAAATAAAATATTTGTTTTTTGTCTTTTCTTCTCTCAATATTTGTTTATTCATTTCTCTTAACTGTATTGACAATTTTTTTTTTGTCCAAGTCGCATTTTGACAAGCAAAAATGGCTGTTCATTAATGATATCTCAACCATCTTTTTAAATATTTTCTTTTCATTCCTTCTGTTAAGAGAAACCTGCCACCATTTCTAATATTTCAATAAGTCTTGTGATTAATCATATTTAATTAGTTAAACATTATTCCTGGTTAAAAGAATCAAGGTGCCCCAAAAGTGTTATTTTTTTTCTTTTTTTTAAAATTCTGTTTCTTATTAAAAATCTTAGTAACATTTTAACTTTTATTATATAGTATTTATGCTTTTCTCAAGGGAAAATTAGTTCATAGTGAACATAAACAACCTTGGCCTGAATATGAACTCTGAAATCTTTTGGGTTTAAAAGAAAAAACTAAAAAAATTTTTTTTTTTTTTTAAATGATCAAGATTTGAAGTCTCTGTAGAGATCAAGTTAAAAGAAAAAAAAGTTTATATTCCATTCAAGTTATGAATTGTTCAGATTGGACATTAATAGCTAAAAATGTTATTTAAGAAAACAATGATTCATAGTATTATCCATTCATTTCATTCTTTGCATCTAAAAGGCAAAAAGGAGGAATCCCTGTGATGTTGTGGTTAACAAGCTGGACTGCAACTTTGTAGTGAAAGTATTTGAACTCCACTTGTGCTATTATGTTCAGACCCCCCCCCCACTGCAAAAGATATGAACTACCTTATCCTTTCAGCTGTGCGCTAAATAATATCACTGATGGCTCTGGCATTAAACTAACCCATGAAGGTTGATATGCCATTAAATAAAGAAAGCAAACTAGACTAAAAGATAAAATAGATGGAGGAGGCTCTTTTCTCTGTTACTGTTGTCATTTATGAAGTTTATTTTAGTACATGACCAGAAGTTTGGAGCGCTAAGAAAAAAAAAATCAATCATTAGCAATGGTCTACTAAACTAGCTTGTTAACCATTATACAACACATGACATGATGAGCAAACCTAAAATACAGAAACTAGTTTTAGATTCAGTACAAAGCTGCAAGTATAGGGTATCTTTGTGAAGATTGAATTCACTATTCAGTAAATGGTCTGTGAGTCTAGCTTGTTAACCATAACGCCATGGTGAGCTGTCTTTGTAGCAAACTTGTTAATCATAAATTTCATGTGTAGAATATGAGTAAATTCTTAGCTTTCTGTGTCTCCTTTTTTGTGGTTGGAGAGTTTCAATTTTTTTATTCCTTTTTTCTTGCTTAAATTATTATTTTTCTTTTTTCCTCTTTCAGAATCTTTTCTTAATACTAGGATGTCAAAAATGTTGCAATATCTTGATACATGCTTGTTTGTGACATGTATATCAGGTGACTGAAGCAGTTCAAGCTGTGGAAGTTATCCACAGTGGTTGGTAGTTGGTGTGCTGACATGTTGTGTATTGCTTCACTCATTGTATGATTTGAAAGCCACACAGATACATGTGCAACATAATCTGATTTGGGAAATTATTCTTTGAGTTCAAACTAGACCATAACACCATAGAAGCAACAAAAAATGTTGTGTAAAAGGTGAAGGTGTCTGTTGATCATAGTACAGTAATTAGATGGTTCAAGAAATTTCACTCTGGTTGCAAGAACCTCCTTAATGGTTAGGCACAATGGTAGACATAAAAGTATGAATTCTAAGGTCATGCTCAAAGCCATCAAAGCAAATCCAGTGAGTCTTCCTCTCTGAAATTGCATCAGTTGAGCACAGTTCAATATGGTTTAACTTTAGCAAAAGCATCATGAGCTGATGAATTGTACCTCACATTACCAAAATATTGCAAAACTTAAATCTATAGTAATTTCTTTCATGCTTCTCTTATGTTTTCTTCCTGAATGATAGAAATTGTGCATTTGATATCCCTACCCTTGGTGGGGTATTCTTTATCTGCATGTAATTAACTGGAGACTATACTGTGAGTTAACTTTTTAAATTGAGAGAGACTATCTTACTTCTTTTTTTTTTCTTAAAAGTAAGGATAAAAAAAAACATGGCCTTGTGTCCCATGTTCTTTGACGAAAGCAACAAGCTGAAAACATACATGTATGTAAGAACAAAATAAATAATTCTTAAAAAAATACAAATCTCTTCATGGATTTTAGAATATTTTTTTTCTCTTGAACCTACAATAAAACATTTTTTACACACACACACACACACACACACACACACACACTTTGTCCTTTATTTAAAGATGGAGAGAGTTGTGGTTAAAGTGCATTGTAGTAAGCAAGTTTAAACTCCAGTCATGCTATGTTCACTTTCAGACTAATTACACTTGGGGAAAGGTATGTGATCCCCCTTATCCCTCCCACCATCTCTAGGTTAGATAGTACAATTGCTGTTCTTTTAGAAGGATGGATGTGGCATTAAATAATTTGTGAAGGTTGATATGCCATTGAACAAAGAAACCAGAATCCAAACCATTTCAAGATAACTCTTAACTTTATTTCTTTTAGTTGCAGTAAAAAAAGATTCTTAGATTAATTTCTTTGAAGGCCGAGCTTATGACTTAGTTTGCTCATTTGTCAATTAGTTGTCAAAAATTCTACTTATATATGTAACTCAGGATTTGACACTCAATAAACCACAAGGGTTGATATGCCATTGAACCAAGAAACCTTAATATAAATTACAATATAAGGAATACCTGAAATATGAGATACAGATGGGTATAAGCTGACTGTAATTAAAATATTGCAAAAGTTATAAAAACAAAGTAATAGGAGGTATCCAGTACTTCTTGTAACAGTCAGAACAGCTTTAATATTGAGTGAATACATCTAAGATATCAAAACAAAGATGACTGCTAAAATAAAAAAAAAAAGACAAACAGATGTGAGTTGTGATAAGATATTTGTTTTTTGGCTGTCAAAAATCCTATGGAAATGATCCTGCAGATGATAAAATTTGAACCCCCTCAAATGACATCTGGTTCCATGCAGGTGATGCTATTGTTGCAGAGGTGGAAGTGTCTCCAGTTATTTGACATCATGTTTTTCACAGAGGGTATTTTTTGCCTTTGTCCACTGATGGAACAAGAACATTAGTTTTGCTATGTGGAAAAGTAACATGTTACTTCTGGTAACATATTACACAATATTTCATTTGTATAGTAATATGCATGTTGGATTAGTAAATGTTTGTTTCTTACTTTCAGACATTCCTTGTATTTGTGCATTTTACTTTATTTTATATATATATATATATATATATATATATATATATATATATATATATACACACTGCTGTTTTTCTTTATCTTGAAGATTAAAAAAATCTGACTTTTTCTTTCTGATCAAATTTTTTAGAAAATCTTTTTTCTTTCCAAAAACTGTCAATTTTCTTTCTTTATCAAACACAAGTTCACCATTTTTTCTTGTTTTCATCTTGTCACTTGTTTTGTAAAGTGAAATGCGTATCTTTGCTAAGTTTAAAAATGTTTGCATGTTTTTTTGCTTAAGGGAAAATATTCCCTATGACCATTCTCACTCTCTTTCTTTGTCTTCTGGTTGGTTGATTTCATTTGGTCTTTCTTCTGAATCAGTTAAAAAAAATAAATAACTTAAATAAAATTGTTTGGGTTGCTGGGAGTGAATTAGTAAAATTCCAAATAAGATTTTAGACTTGTAAGATTTCTTTTTATTAATTTTACTTCATTTATTTTTATTTTTTTCTGAAATATTTTTTGAAAATAAGTCAATTAAGAATATTTCTGTTTTAGCATTCTAGCTATTCAGTTAGAACATTTATCTATTCGTAAATGAAATCTGAATAAATTACCATTTGATTTAGAATTTTGTAAGGATTTGACGTCTCAAAGAAAGCTGAACTTTCTATTGACTTAGAAATTTGTGAATTTTGAATTCCTTTGTAAATTTGAATATAATTGATAAATTAAAATAGTGTTTTTACTTGTTTTTACTACTCAATCTCTGCACCTCAAGTAGGATGTGTGACACAAGGTCAATTTTATACAGAATACAACTAGTTTGAATACTGTTTTCCTTCTCTGAGATTAGTTGCCACTCCAATGTTAAAGAACCCAAACTGCTCTATTTACCTCTAACTGGGGAGATTATAGTTGGCTTCATACCTTTCCCTGGGGATATTAGTGTTATGTGAAATACAAACTGCCTTGTCCAAGATTTGAACAGTTTGCAGAGTTCGTTTCCTACAATAATAGCTGACAATACACCACTAGTCCAAAAAAAAAACAACAAAAATCTACTTTGTTCATAAAAGAAAGGGGCAATTATTCCTGCAAGGTTATTTTTTTTCCCCCTCCAAAACCACAATTACAGTTTGATATCCTGTTTGCTTATATTTGCTATTCAGAATACTAATTTTAGTTGTATTATTTCCTGTGGAATTTCATTTGTCATCCAACAGATTTTTCACTACAATGTTTGTTTCTATTCTGGTGTTGAACAGAATTAAATATAAAGTGTCACTTATGGTTTCTCATAAGTTTGGATATCCTTTGTTGTTAATAATGATAATAATAATTGTTTTGTCTTGGAGGGGGAAAATGGAGAACAATTAAGTCATGTTATGTTAAAATAATTCCACTGCAATGAAGTGGCAATATATTTCCATCTCTTTATAAAATTTGCTAATTATGATTTTAAATAAAGAACAGGAAAGAGTCTGCATTTCTAATTAACAATTCCCAAAATGAATTCTATGTATCAACTCTCCCTTCTAATAATTCCCTTACTTCTTGTAGATATATAGACTTATTGCTAATATTTCTTTATAGCACTTTAGTTTTTTTAAAAGAAAAGTTAGTTGCTCTGGGGTACAAAGCTGGATGCTTCATGGCATTTATAGGGAAAAGGAAGTTATAAGAAAATTAATGTATTATATCACATTATAATTATTCCTAGAGTTAAAGGCATTTGAATTTGGAAATACGCAACACGCATGTGTGTGCATTTATCTTTTTTTTTCTTACTGCTGTGGCATAAAAGCTCATAAAAAAAAGCATAACCGATTTAAGTTGTTTATTGTCTTCAATAAGAACATACTTGAAATGTTATTGACAGAGCATATGTAGATACAAGATTGGATAGTGTAGACAGTCAATGGTGCTTGGTGACAGTCATCAGATCAAGAGGAAATAGTCTAATGAAAATTGGATATAAAAATATAAAAATTTTATTGATAATCCAGATTCAAAAGAATGAAAATATTTAAACTTTTTGAGGAAGCATTTTTATCCTTTTTATAACTAATTTTTCTACATTTTTGTTGTTGTTGTTATGACAGAAAAATAATTGAATAGAGAAAAACGAGTAATAAAAACAGCAAGTCTGAGGTGTCAGTAAAATTAAAGTTTACTCCAGTCAATAACAATTCAACTGACTATTAAACTAACCACATCTCAAAGTATTTCTGGTTCTTTTTATACTAAGTATTTTTTTAAAATTATTTAACTCTTTGTAGGCAGATGATTTTTAATCTTTGTAGAATAGGGGAATTATTTCTTGAAAATTTGCAAAATAGAGGGTATGTTCAAACAACCCAATTTGTCATATATAAAAAACATGGGTTTGACAGCCCTTCCTCTTCACACGGTTTCCTGGGGGTCCCCTGATGTTTGCACCCGGTGGGTGTTGAGTTGATTGCTTGGTGGTGGTGGTAGTGGCAGGGAGGGTTCTTTCCAGGCAATACCTGCTTAGAAGTTTATTGCTTTGTGTCTGAGGAACCCCTAAAGAGGATCAAGCATTTTTTTATGTAATGGGCATACATGAGTCTTGATTCATGCTTAGCCCCCCACTCATCGCATTGAAATGATCTTATTTCAAATCTTAAAACAATAATCACCAGTAATTCTGTATCATAGTACATTAGTAAGAAAACAAAGCACTTAATTTTAATTATATTTTGCAAAACAACTTTTATATAATCTTATACCACAGTGACATCTACTAATGATGTTTTCATACATTGACATGGAACTGGTCAATGAGCAGCCAATAGGAAATACCTTACATTGAGCTATTGCAAAAATGACAAATTCTTTGCTAAAGAGTTAAGAATAAAATCCAGCAATTTATTTTACATGAATGTTTTCATAATCTTTAATAAACTGCCATTTTTGTGTATGCATGTGTGTTTTGTTTGTTTTTCCAATTTTAGAAAAATGGAAACCAGTCATTTAATTTGTTGTTTTTTTTTTTTTTAACTAAATGTTTCAAATAAAGTAAATGATGTTAGAATGTCTGGAAAACTAAATTAAACTAATTTAAAGAAAGTGATTTGTTATAAAAGTAAAATTTTACCAAAATATGTCAAGTTTTTTGGAATTTGCTGTGTGGACATACAAATGCATAAGTTTGATTAAGTTTTTGTAAATTTAGATAGCGTTTTCTAGCTGCTTATCCATTAATATTTCCAAACAAGAAAAACTGATGTCCAAAAATTTTAGTTTAGGAATCAATGGTGTAAAGGTGAGAATTGAAAGTGAAAAGGGTTGACTTAAAATCTGAAATAGATGAGAAAATATTTAAATACAATCAATGAATTCAAGAAATATTGTTCATATTATTTCTGTTCTGTTCTGTTCTGGAATAACATTTGAATCTGTGAGGAATTTGTTTTTTTCTTTTGTAATTTGCATGTTGTTTTTGTCATTGTTTTAGAAATTGTAGTCATCTTTGTGTGTCTTGCCTTGTGTGTGTCATGCCTGTATTGTCAATTTTGCTGGCTTTTTTGTTTTGATTTTTTTTTTTTGCTCTGACAGCTTCAATGACTTATTTTGTGCTTAAATTTTATTGATTTTTTTTTTTTTTTCTGAGAGACTTTTCTTTTCCATGGTGGTGTTTCCTCTTGATACAATCCTGATTTTTTTTTTTGTAATATGAATTCTTTTTTTCTCTTTAAAAGATTAAAATTGGTTAATTTTAAGATGCACAAAAGAATAACAAGATAAAGGAATAAAATTTCACAGATGACCATTTAATATTCATTTCTTGCTGTTTAGTCTTTTTGCTGACTTATGATGTCTATAATTTAATCATATTGCAATCCATATTTTCATGGAAGCCCTACCCTTAAAACTGCCACTGTAGACTCCCCTTAGAATATAACATCAATCAACTTCATTTGTTAATGGCAAAAAAGCTGTTATCAATTGTTAACAGTTGATATAAATGATTCCTCACTGATTGAGGTTTTCAGTGAAATAACTATTTTGGTCAATATTTCTTATTTTAACAGTAACTTTCTTTATATTTTCAGATTCATTTCTTATTTTTGGTTACAGCCCTTTTATACAAATGAAAGTTTTAAAAAAAAACTGTGTGTGTTAGTCACATTTACTCAATGGGAGGAGTCTCTGTAGTGTAATGGCTAAAATGCTAGACTGTAGCCTCAAAATAAATTTGAATTAGTCCCATTCACTTTCAGACTAATACCCTTGGGAAAGGTACATACCCCTTTATTCCACCAGCTATAGATTAAATAGTACTACTGTTGTTCTACAAAGATGGCTTTAGCATTAAATAACTCAAAGGTTGATATACCATTAACTAAAGCCAACCATCATTCACCAAGCTTAGTTTTGCTGCCAATATCTTTAAAGGGGAATGCTGACAAAGCACCCCCCCACTTGCTTTCTGCAGAGCACTTCACACTAAACAAATATTCAGTTACATTTTGACCTTGTACAAAGCCAAATAAATCCCTTGTTGGCATGAACTGTCCTTCCATGCTGGGTGATGATCAACCAAATTAATCACTCTTGTTTCAGGGACCTTCCTCCTTGCCTAAAAGGAGTAATGGCTGGGTTTATTACCTGTCACCTAAGAGCTCCTTAAAGAGTAATGCTGACAAAACTGAGCAATTTTTTTCAACTGCTTCTTGTGAGGCTTGTTTCCTGAAGGGTATTCCACACTAAACTGACCTTGTGTCATATTCTGGTTTTGTTGCGGATGAGGTAAATCCAGTGTTGGTATTAGATTCAAGGATTAACAGTAAGAAAATATATTGATAAAATAATTTAAGTATTACATTTGCACATATGTAACAGTAATGTACAAAACAAAAGAAAAAAAAAGAAAATTTTTTCCAAATTTAAAAATTTTAGATTTCATAAGTCTTTACAGATGACAAAAATACTTATTCTCCTCATGTGTTTATCACTTGACTTTTACACTTATCTTTTTAAAATTTCTCCACTAAATCAAATATTTAGTTGAGCAGTGGTTATATTATTATTTGGCTGTTCAAGGTAGAATTTGCCCCCCCTCTCTCTCTCTTATATATAAACAGGTTTGGTTGAAAACCACTTATTGTTTCTTTTTTAAAATCTTTAAGTAAAGACATTCAAGTCTTCTTACTTCTGGGTCAAGTTGGTAAAGAAAGAACCTTATATTAGCCCAAGCACTTTTAAAAAAGAAACAATCTGCGGTATTCAACCAAACCTGTTTAGATAATGATTTGTTGCCTTAGTATACTATATATATATATATATATATATACACACACGCATTGATTTCTATGAAAATATGACATCAAAAACAGTATCGGAAATTTTTACTTTTGTGTTCCTTTTTAATATCAGTCTTATTATGTATTACCTTACTATTTCCATGATCTTCAGCCTAACTTTGCATAGCATATGTCATACAGCAGAGGTTTTGTTAAACTAATTGGATCTTAAGAGCCAATGTTTTATCATCTTACAAATGTAAGAGGAAATTATGTGATGATTGCCACATCTTGACAGATGATAGCCATATTTACCACCAAAATTACAACTCAAGCATCCTGATTAATAACTAATTGAATTTGTAAGCCCAGCTGCTGACTTACAAGACTTAAAATATATACACACACAAACATACATGAGGTTTTTAAAAAGTATGAAGACTGATGCTTGACTCATCAAAATAGAAATGAACAATGAATGAAGTATTCATTTTTTTCAAAATACCTCCCCCACTTCCACCTCCACCACTGGCATTTGGCATACTTATTCCTGCTAGTCTTCTATTGTTTAAAGTGTCTGTGAAACTTCTCTTTTGAGATTGTGTGACGTTGCATTGTCATATTTCTTTAAAAGTCTTTCACATCCTCAAATCGTTGAAGATGAATTTTCAGTTTAGGAAACAATAAAAAAAAAAAAGTTGCAAAGAGCTAAAATATGAAAAGTGCTGGACATTCACAATCATGTCCCCCCCAAAAAAAACTGCTGCTCAAAA
Organism: Sepioteuthis lessoniana; assembly: GCA_963585895.1. Lineage (NCBI taxonomy): Eukaryota > Metazoa > Mollusca > Cephalopoda > Myopsida > Loliginidae > Sepioteuthis > Sepioteuthis lessoniana. The sequence goes on from OY757920.1 coordinate 349,301, forward strand.
CATATAGAGTATTGGCACGAATGCATCTAGTTATCATTATTTTTATTCTAGAAGTTTCTTATCACCTGTGCATACATTTTTTTTTTTTTCTTTTTGCACCCTTACAAAATGATATTACAATCATGGCCTCATTGCAGTACAAAGCAAGCCATGAACATTAAGTTTGTAGTGAATGGACATGTGTCATATACGTGACAGTCATACTCACTTAGCTATACTTTTCTAGTTTACTGACCTGAAATCCAGAAGACCTTTTTTGTACCTGAATTATAAATTCTTTTTCTTTTATTATTTGTGGATCTTTTAGAATTCAAGTCAATTCTTTTTTATTCATGAGATCCTAATTATAATAATTATGGTAATATTTATTTTAATTTCACTAGAGAAAATGTGTCCTAATAATCCAAATTACTTGTAGATTAAGAAAAATATGTTTAGTATTATTTTTCCCATTTAGTTAACTATCATGCTAAAAAAAAATTAGCTGAGGAACATAATCATAAATTTTAGTTTACAAAATTGCTAAAGTATATTGTTGGGGGTGGGGAATTTGATCATGTCACAAGTGTCAATGTGCTCAAGATTACTGCTTTCTAGAGTGCAAAGCTGCTTAAATATTCATAGTTGATGAATTTCTAAGACCAGAAGTGTGTTATCAGTTAAGCTTTACAATAAATACATCTTTTTATTTATGGAAAGATGTTTTCAACCTTGTACATAAATGTAACTAGCATTTTTTATTTTTTAGTGGACATTGGTCTGCCTATGTATGCACAACTGTTCATTGTTATAGTTAAACTCAATCAATCTTTGTAAAGAGACATAAAAATGTTTTATTAAATAAATGTAATATACTCAGGATTCTAATTTCTTGCTTAATTTATTGTAACTAAACACATGTATATCTAGTTAACTAAGTCTTTCATTGAGGATATTCTACAGGACAGTCAAAAATTTCTTTTTTAAATGATTCCAAATCTGTGAAAGAGCATGAGACCACAATTTCAAGACTAAATTGACCAAAATAGATATTCATTTCTTAAATTGAAAAAAAAAATTGAGATAAAGATTTTCAGAGGAAATCCTAGAATGTCTTATTTATCATAATATAATTGTCTGATGGAAAGATTTATTATGCTAGTTTTTTTTGTTTTTTTTTAGCTTGATCTTTTAATCTGACCAAAATTTTGATTCCAAGCTTATATTGATTCACCATATTTAAGTGTTTTGATTGTTTACTGTTGAATTTAATCCTGTGATCTCTGACCTCTATTAATCCAACCATGTAACTTATAAAGTAATAATCTAACCAAATACACATCTATTTGGGATCTGAAAGTAATGGGTTTAGCATATGTAGATTTAAGTTTTAATTGCATAGACACAGTTAACCATGCTAGATGACTGTTAGTTCCTCACTTATACAATTATCAGATCAAGTCTTGCTCTAATGATTCTATTGGGAAGAAACTGACAGTCATTAAGCACCATTATTAAAACTTAAATCTACACGTGTTCTAGCACTCTTTCTTTATAAATATACCAAACCACACACACTCATACATACATATATATAGCTGGGCAGCAGTCTTTCATTTAAGCATGTTTGATTAAATAATTGACACATTTTGTCTATATAATTTTATTAAGTTTCAAATTTCCTGATAAGTGTCTTGGTTTCAGGTTGGAATTGTCCTGAGCACTTTTGGACCTTACATAGATTATCATCAGGGGTTGCTGGCACATATAGTATTTTTTTAGAGAGTGTGTGTGTGTATGTATATATATATATATATATATATATATATATATATATATATATACACACATCAGGCCATTGGCCTAATGAGTAGAGTGTTCACCACTAGTCCGGGAGACTGGGCTTCAATCCCAGGTCAAGTGTCATACCAAAGACTCAAAAAATGGTACTTGATGCTGCTTTGCTTAGCACTCAGCATTATAAGGTAAGGATCAAGGGTAAAGTGGAGCAATCCAGGGAAAGGAGTAGCACCCTCCCCTACACCTCAGTGTAGTAGCTATTGAAAAGGGGACCTTTGGGTCACCCTCGACTAATGTCGCCAACTTATATACACAATTCTTGGTCATAGTGGTAGATTTTTATCATGTTTATATTTTAGTTCTAATAAAATGCTTTAAGCTAACAAATTATAGAAAATCATCTTTTGATATTTTTTTCCTAAATTTAAGCAGAAAAGATATAAATGCAAGCTTTGATGTTAGGGAATTAATAGTTTAAAGTAATTTGGATGAAATTAGTTTGATACTTAGCTTATCTTTAATCAAAAGATTCATGTTTCTTCATTGTAAAAGATTGGCATATGATTTGAGTGACAAAGTTTTAAATCTAAAAATCAGAAGGTGGAAATAGTTGTAATGTGTTTTTATACATTCATACATTAATTGTTAGTTGTCCAAATTGCTGATGTAGTCAGAAAATTGATTATGAAATGCAAATATCTTCAACTTTTTGTAAGGAAAAAAAAATGAAATTACAAAAATCAGGATTTTATTTTGGGGTTACATCTGTAGAGTTGTCGTGTTAATGCTTTGCTTCTGTTTGTATTATTTATTTTGAATTCTACAAAATTTGTATTTTGGATGTTTTTCCTGTTGAATCTTTTTGTTTCTTTTTCATTTACCATACAGACACATTATACTTGAGTTGTCTCTCTGATTCGAGATTATCAGAAAATTCTGGGGGGGGGGATGAATGTTGAGTCCTTACCCTATTTTACAGGAAGAAAATTCCTGGAGGTACTGAGCATTTTGTTTTAAGATATTTGTCTTTCCTCCTTTCATGTTCAATTATTTTCATAGATATCTGTTCAGAATAAGACAGTATCTTTACCAATATCCCAACTTTTTTCTTCTTGGTCTTAATTTAATCAACTCTTAAATATTTATCTAGATATTTCTGTAAGAAGACATCTTAAAATGCATAACCAATTATGAAAAAGGTTTTACAGAAATCAGTATTGAGAATACTTTCAAAACATTATTCCTCTTTGATTTCTGATGTAAACAGAATTGATACTGACATAATTGAGATAAATTAGTTTCAATGTTTCTATCCTTTCCAAAAACCAAAAAATTTAGAAAATATTTAATTCATTATAAGACTTAATAGACTTGAAATGATGAATTATGCTTGGAAGATTTTGCTTTAATCATTTGTGTCTGTTAGCTGAAAATTATGTGGATGTGCTGTGAAGATGCTGTTTCATATCATCTTTTGATTTGTGTTCACAATTAGTTTCACACTGGCCCATTGGTCTACCAGGTAGAGTGTTTGCTAATGGCCCAGGATATCAGGGTTCAATCCCAAGTCGAGTCATACCAAAGACTCCAAAAATGGTACTTGATGTCGCCTTGCTGAACACTCGGCATTATAAGGTACAGATCAAGGGTAAAGTGGAGCAATCTAGGGTAAAGGAGCTGCATCCTCCCCTTGGTGTAGAAGCTATTGAAAAGAGAACCATCGGGTTGCCCTCAACTATGGTTGCCAACTTTTATATTGTTTGTATGTTTATTAAGCAACAGAAATTTGACTTAGAATACAAACAGTAATTCCTGATTTGCATGTGTGGATAGCAAGATTAGTTTATTTGATCAGTTCATTAAGTTTGAATTGTTGAAAAAATTCAAGTTTAATTGAGTTTTGAAATGAAAAATATACAGACCAACTTTTTATATAACCTATATGACAGATAGGATTAAGTGAATATATGTGTGTATAAGGGGTGGATGGGTCTGTGTATATAAATAAAAACCAACTTTTATTCATTCCTAATTTACTGCAGCTGTAAATTCTAGCAGAAATTGGAATGGTAGTAGAATGATGTTGCATTTTAGTGTCAATTGCATTGGAACTGATATATGGAAGTTTTGTAAGGTTTTTGGCATTTTTTGTCAATATCTTACTGACTTAGCAAATACTTCACTTGTAATTAAAAAAGAATTTAATGGTAAGGGAAAAATATTAAAGAAACGTCAACTATAAATATTTTCTTTTCTCAATTTGCAAATACAAAAAATAATGTACTGCATTTGTTTTTAAGTGAACACACGTCATGATTACTGTTTGTAAAAAAAATTAATTTCAGCTGATTATGAGATCCAACTTCTACAATAATTGCACCTGTTCAATAAATGATATTAGCAATTAATGTATAACCATGAGAAAAGGAAAAACAAAATCTATTTTTTGTTACTCAACCCTATAAAATGACTGCTTATTGATTTTTATATATATATATGAAATCACCCAATTCCTCTCAAGTAATATGTCTGTGTGGTTGCCAGTCGCTGAATTATTGTATTTATTAGGATATTGTATTTGTTTTGTAGGATTTATTTTATCTGTAGACTATTAGCTCATTGGAAAATGATTTTGTGAAATGTTTTCAGCCACCTTTTTCAAAATGTTTTCAGCCACCTTGTATTTTTGCAATTTCTCTTGCTTGCTCATTGTAGAATGTTTGTTTGTCTGTATTTTTGTAGATGGTGATTTCTGATTAGATTTATGATTTTTAAGGTTGCTTTAAATTATCATCTACCAGCGGCTTCTAACTTTTATTAGATTCACATATCACTGTCCTTCCTACACACTCCTCAGATTCTTCACAACAGGACTTAGTGAGAATATGTTGAAATCTTAAGAACAAATAGTTAATGTTTAGCATGACTGTTCTTAAAAAAAACAAACTGTTTTATACATGCTATAAAAGTTTGTTTTCTTTTTTTCTTTTTTTTTCATCTTCATCCAATCAAGATGAAAAGCAATTTACAAAAAAATAGAATGATTAAAAAGTAAAATCATGTATTGAAATAATTTGTTACCTGTTTGTGATCTGGGATTAATCCCAGATGAATTGTCCACCTTATCTTGTAAGGAAGGCCTCCAATCCCATTAAAAAAAAAAAAAAAAAAGTATTGGTACAGCCCAGTTAGCTGCGGCTGTAGAATACACTGCATCTCTGCAGAGAAGTAAGACCCCTCCCCCAACAAGTATCCTG